>CM073775.1:41064792-41442427 GCA_037158775.1 Hetaerina titia
GTTAGTCATATCTTATCTTCCGAAGAAGACGGAGCTCAAGTCCGACGAAATTATCAAGATAATATTGTGAGTGTTCTTTTTATGTGTTCTCGTGCTGTGTGTTACTGTCTAAGTTTTTTATTCAACACTTCCGTGTTACTTCGAAGAAATCATCTATATATATATATATATATATATATAAAGAAATATATGCTATGGCCTGGGCTCAGAATTTTATAGTGAAAAGAACCTTTCCTTATTATTTTATAACGCTTTCATTATCTGTTCCTACGGCCTAATGTTCCACATACTATATTTCGTAATTATTTGCCTGAAAGCTTCCCGTACGATCTTAGAATCAATTCTTACTGCGTAGTGACATTGGGTGCCCTGGATTTGAAAGAACTAGGGCGCAGTTTATCATAAGGACTGAAACACTCTTTTTAGTATAAATTCCAATTTCTTAGAGCCCCAACTTATGCGGGGGGAGGAGGGAGAAACGGGGAATGTACTCTAGAAACTATGTTGACGGGAGGATCGCCGAAATCGCAGAGTAGTTTAATGTAAGGTGAATATAGCATTATGGTACAACATAGTAACGCGTTAAACTTATGAGTATAGGAGGGGCCGCCATGAGGGGAGGAAAAGATCCGAGATATGTCTATCCCGGGTAGCACAGACCATATTTGTGTCCCTGCCAATAATACCCTTTGAGTTTGAATCAAGTGAGCCTACGCGTTCGCCGCCCTCCTTCCGAAAAATATATATTTTAGTTCTTTATACATTTCAAATTTGTAGGAAATTAATCCACTGCTCTGTGACATTGGTAGAAATTAAGCATATAAAGAAATAGTCGCCTTTATTCGTTCAAATCATGCATTTTTGCTTATCTATCTATGACACTGGGCCTAAATCATCTATATGAACGGAAATGAGATTTTTAAGGAGAATGATTGGCAAGATTCGTAGAGGTTGGTCAATAAAGGCAAATGTAAAGGAAAATCGTACAAATGAAGAACCTAGGATGCATGTAGAATTGAGAACGCGAGATTTGAATGGTGCGGATACGTGAAGAGAGGAGACAGAAGGACGCTATGGCAAAGGAAGATGTTTGAAATAAGATGTCAGAGAATTAGAGCGAGGGGAAGGGCACGAAAGAGATGGGAAAAAGATGTATCGAAGGAAAGGATCGAATATAGGAGGAGAGGACTGGACCAAGAGTGACAAGGAGAAGAAATTTATGAACGGGAAGTGGTGGAGAGACTTTTAGACACGAAAATTCAACGTAAAGTTCACGGCTATGAGCGTATGTATGCATTTAACAATTTCAGAATATTTATAAAATCTTTACAGTAAGGAACAATGAAGGATCAAATAACTTTGTTTTTTCAAAGAATAGAAATTTTATATTAGACTAGTTTCGCTACACTGTAGCATGACCTGGAATACATTCTATAGTGTAACGAAACTAGTCGACAATACATTTTCTATTCTGAGGAAACGCAAAGTTATTCGATTCTTCCTTGTAAATTACCATGTAATTCCGCAAAGTATCGACCTCGATCATCAGAACATTAAACTCTTTCACTAGGATAAATATTTGAAGGGAAAACTCTAATCATTACCAAAATAAATCATTTCTCGGGTGTTATTGGGTGCCTCCTGACGTACGAGCGGGTGCATTATCAGGGAGCGTTATCAGCAAGAAGGTCTCTCAACGATCTAATTGACTTGACCCCAAAAGCATCCACGGAGGAGGTAAAAACAACTCCCAGCTCGTTATCGTATTTATGAATTACTGGATAGACCTACCAGTAAAACTTTTCCCCGTAAACGTTTTATGAAATAGTCAAGTAGAGAAACAAATTGTTTTCTTTTTTATTGTGCTTCGAGTCCCCTCCCCCTTCGTTTCTTCCCGGTGAAATCTCTTTTAGTTTGTTAGTATCAAGGCGACGGGAAAGGCAATGACAACCCTGACCCAGTCACATGGGTGGAGGAGACCACACAGCGATGATGAGAGAAATTACGGAAGATCTCGGAATGCGTCGCTCATTATTTTACCTACAAAGAGAAATACAATGGGAATATTTCGAGGTTACTGTGACCTCCGCTGAGCATGAAATCTATGCCAGTACCCACCTATCTAGAAGCACGAGTCTATTATTCTCAGTACACTTTTCATGCACACATGGACGATGCAGAGCAAGAAAAAAGTCTAACACATTGGTGTTGCGATCTATTTATTTTTTGCTTTCACCCAGGTACAATATTTCAGTCCAGGATTGCCTTGGAATACCATTGAGGTGCTCTTACAACTTTGGACAGCGTCGTACAATTTATGGGTCGCAAAACAGTTTAGGATCTGGTGTGGTTTAACCATTGGATTGATTGGATCCGGTGATTACATGTATGCATGTCATTTGGACAGAGAACGTCAGATAACGATATCCCATCGTCTAACAACACAACACTTCGCAATGGCAATGGATTCATAGCGTTGATATGTTATGACAATCTACAAGGAGATTGAGCTGAGTATTACCATAAGTTTAAACTTTCTGGTGGAAGCAGTTAGTCCGAAAAAATTAAGAGTCCTTAAAACTTTAAACGTACATCTTATTCCCATAGGGCATAAACCCTTTGGAGTCCCTTATGGTCCTACAATTTCTAAGGAATGTTTGGGCCATCTGTTCTCACCTTGGAAAATACATGAGAAATGCATTGTTGTGAAAAAGAAATTTCGTTTTGCATTCCTTTCATTTGAAGAAGTCTTGCAGTACAATGCAATAGGATAATTTGATGAAAATTTAGGAAATTATTGAGAAAAATTAAATTGAACAAGCAAATACTGAATTTACAACAGCGATATATGAAAATACGAAAACAACCGTACGAGATAAGAGGGCCTTGAGCGACTAGTTTGAAATAGAGCAAGGCGTAACAGGGATTCGTAATTTCATCATGTCAGTTTAGAGTGTTTGTGCAAGATATGCACATATTGGTAAGGTAGGTGAGTTGGTGACGTAAACGCGCCTGTCCTTCTAGGCGCCGAAGATGCAGTGGTTCAGGCAGAGAGATCAAAATACCTAGAGAGAATCCGGGGCGGCTCTTGAACGGTTAGAGAAAGAAAATAAATCGAGGGTAAATGAGTCACAAACATAATAAGTGGTGTTTTATAAGGAGAATAGGAAGATCAATTGCCTAGAGAGTGTAAATGGTCCAATAATTGGTGGATGATGTTTTATTCTTGACAGGATTTTCACGAAACATGGAAGGATGAATTGAGAAAATTATAACACACTCGAATTCCAGCAGAAAGGTTGTTGGTAGTGTATGGTCTAAATAAAAAATAAATGCTGATTTATGGCAAAAAAATACTCGTAATTGTGCACTCTTCCACACATTATTTTATGAAAGATAAAATTTAGCACGCCAGAATAAGATAAATGACGACTAAACGCGGTGAGAAAGGGATATTTGAGGTTATTTTGCCACAGTAAAGATAGGAGTTGTAGGATGAGAAAGGAGTGGGTCATGAAGGAAGGGTAATTAGATGCACCCTCAAAACGAAAGTGAAGGGAATGAGCGGTACTACACTGGTTTGATCATGTCGAGAAAATAGATGAGAGTCTAATCATACGAGATATACTATACATGAGAGAAGGGGAGCCGAAGAAATTCATGTTTGAAAGTCGCATGAATTAATACCAAATGAGGAACATTAGTAGTATCCGGAGTGGCAGAAACAGAATGTAGGAAAAATGATATGATCAGAGGCGAAAGGTATATCTATGGGTTGGACAGTATGGAGGGAGTTAATTATATGGGGTAAGGCTCCTTTCGCAACCCTCCTTTCAATGTTTTTTTTTACCGTCTATCACGAAAGAGAACGGCAGGAATGTGCATATACACGTACTTGTGATAAGAATAATCAATTCACTGTTTAACTGAACGGTCGCGGTCATTAATCAAATAGTCAAATGAGAAATGTACTGCTACATGCTTTTATCCTAATATAAATATCATATTCTTAAAGATAAAGATGAGTGCAATGCAAACTGCGACAAAATGCGCCTGATAAACAACGAATGCGAAAAATGTATTCTTCGTACACTGCAAAAAGAGCGTATTCCTATATGCTAAGCGTATCCCAACGAAAGGAATTTCATTCTAATTCAATTGAAATTCAATATTACTGTCTCTCAATAACCATCAAACCACTAAGGCCATCCGATTATCTGAAGATGTCATTCCTGCAAAAAAATAGGTTTAAAATCCCAAAATATGATTAATTACGTTGGGTTGTTTAGTTGAATTCTCGAAAGGTTGCCTTGTGAACCTAATAAATATTATTCCTCGCCCAATTCTAATGTTTCACTGAGATCTCCTAAAAACAGATGATACAAACAGATACCACAGTATACTAATTATTTAAATAAAGATAAGAGCAGCTTTGTGTGGTTACGTTTAGCTTCACAATCAAAATGTATCTCCGGATCATTTTTCTCCATATATTTTTCCTTTGAAAATATTTTTTGACTCGATAAAACGATGGGCAAATCCGAAATAGAAAAACGTGTTACGTTCATGTTTGGACTGAAGGAAAATTAAATAAATTGATTTGGAATCCGTTCCAGCATCATTTATCCATGTGGCATTTCAAATAGTAGCCAGCAAGAGATTAGTTAAGCCCTGGATACAAGAAGGAGCTCAGGAAGCGTCGACTATAGATTAGAGGCAGACTTCTCTACCCTTTCAGAGGAGGAAATACCATGAACTTGTAATTTAGCAAAATAAAACCTATAAGAGATGCGTTTAGGTTCTAAAAAATGGGTGCGTTCTCGTTCAACTTGCAGGGTAAAATGTATGCTTTGGACGTGTGCTTTGATTTCGGAAATGATCCCGTTATCAGTTCCTTTCGCATCTATAAAATACGTAGTGTGAAGCACAGAAAAATAAATGGGATATAAAATAGAAAAGGAATGACCGAAATAGAAGTTTAATCACTACCTATCCTGATTCCCACAAAGAACATTCGACTGAGCAAAGGCCTGGCAGGAGAAGGGAACCTCTTTGAATTTCGGCTGTCAAAATGCAGCCCGCAGGCGCGTGAGTAAAAAGGCTCTCGAAAGTTAAGACCTCTGAACTCGGAAAGTCCCGGCACGTCCGCCACATAAGGCAATTTCGGGGAGCACAATGGGAGGTGAATGAATAAAAGGCAGGTTGGGAGTCGGTTAACCGGCGCGACGGTCAGAAACCTTCCGCAGACGTGATCCACCCACACCGCCACCTCCAACCAACATCCCCCCACCCTTCCCTCCACGCACACGCACCCCCTTGTCCTACCTCACCCTTTCCGCCCCACTCCACAATTCGCCCTCTTCTTCTTCAACCCCACCCCAAACCCCCTTCCGATCGAGCCCTTTCCTTTCTCAACCATCCCACACCTTCGCTAGAGTGGTCGCTCCCTCCCTTGGACGGAAAAAGTGGGTTAGCGGCGGAGGCAGGGCAGCCAACTTGCGCCCGTGTCGTAAACCGAACCGCCGGCTCTTGGTTGGGTCACTCACCTTCCCTCGCCCTCCTCCTCCCCTCCCTCCCTCCACTCTCGCACTGACCCACTCGCGTATCCTCCTTCCCCCTTCCTGTGGCGCTGCTGCGCCGCCGTTTCAACGAGTGACTGCGTGAACTCGCTCGGTGGAATGGGATTTAGGAGTGCGTAGTGGGAGGTTAGAGGTAACATCATTGCTCACTCGTGTCCCGGCGGTGACCACCACTGCTACTACTCCACCCTCCCGCGGAGGAGGGTGACGAGAAGGAGACGACTCGAGTGTTTTTAAAATAATACCGTAACAATTATCAAAACTTGTTAGTGCCGATTACCTACCCAACTACCGATGATCACCTATGGTCAAGAATATTCATTTTCTGGGGTCCTAAAACATAAGTACTGAAACAGGGTAGGGTATTTTTTTATTTGTATTTTATTTTTACATATTCCCATTTTTTAATTTTTAGCAGTAGAAATTGCCTTCCTTTCCAGGATTTTTCTCGCGAGTGTTTATTATGAGATATGTTTGATATTTAGTTTAATATTTTATCTTATAGATCGTTCCTAATCGCTTCGAGTGCCACTTTTGCAATGGATATCAGTCGCATTTTTCGATTCATTCCAGTTCCTACAAGCGTAATGCACTGCGGAAAGTACGCATTGCATGGAATCAACACTAAAATGAACGTCGTTCTCATCGGGTATTTTCGTTACTGATTATACATCCCCTGTTCTCATATCATATTAAAGATTCGCATATAGCAATCCAGGTCAATATTAAAAATTCTCAACTTCCACATCATATCTAATATCAAAATACCGATTACAAAATCACAATTCCGATTTTTATATCAATTTCCAGATTCTCATAGCAAACTCCCGGTTAGTATAACAGATTCCCGATTCGTATATCGATTTCCAATCAATTTCCAATTCCGATTTACATATTAAATCCTTCATTCTTGTATACAACTACCGACTCAAACATCACGTTCCCGATCTCCATATGAAATTCCTGATTTGCAAATCAAATCCTCCACTATTTCAAAAAAATTCGCCCCTGTGGCCATTTTCTCCCAAATATCTGCAAAAATTGATAAATTCCCGACTTTTTTCTCCATTTCTCGATTTCCCAAGAGAATGGAAAACCTTTAAAATTTGCATTTACCAAAATTGCATACAAAATACGAAAATCCATGCTGTAGGGATTCCTCTCCAATGCGAGTGGTCCAGTGTATAGAGAGGAAATCAACATAGCTGCATGCCCCTTATGCTGCTCGCAGTTAGGGGAAGGCAAAGTAAAAAAAAAATCCAAAATTCAGAAATTTCACATAGTAAAAAATAATTCACCTTGATCGGGAATCGAATATGGATACCCTCGATTCCCGGCCGAAAGCTTAAAGCAAAATGCGGTTTTAATTCCGTTCAAGACGAATGATTGTTACACATTGAACTTTCAGCACATTCTTGAGGGGATGCCACCGTTAAGATGACTGTCGCGTCGCGGCATCTCATGTAGTTATTTACATTTTTAAAAAGAAATCTAAAAGAAACCAGTTTCCAGATCATATTAGGGGACTTAAAACCCTTAATTTATGTCTTACATACAAGTTTTGCCATATCCTTGAGTACCTCTTTAGCCTCTATTGTAATCGTACATTGTTTCATACTTGCTCTGGCCTTCCTTAGATTTCTTATATTCATTATCTTGAGAGTTTCTTGATCCACATTCAATCATGACTTTCTCGGTCTACCGCTTCCCCTCTCTAGAACAATTAACTCCACTCTCATTTATCTGTTTGCTTATTCGACTCTCATCCATTCCCTCAACATGACCAGTAGCGAAGTACACTTCTTTCGTATTTTCTGTTATCTGTGCGTCCAGTCCACATTTTTTCACGTCCTACTATTTATCCATTCTATACCATTTTTACCACAAACATGTCTCCATAACCGCAGTTTTTTTTTACATTTATGCTTATCCTGAAATACCTTAGTTTCATTTAAGTACGTTTTGGCACTAGGGAAGAAGAACAATTTTACACAAAGTCATTTTTATTAAATGACAAAACCAAAATTGTTAAAAAGCTCACTTTCGCTGCAGAAAATAACCGAATGGGCAAGATTAAATTCGCACGACGGAGAAGTGGCGAAGAAAAATATTTCTTCCTTAATTTTCAATAGATTACAATTTCACAAATTATAAGATATTGACCAATTCTGCCAAATAGGCTTTTAAAAGATTCAGGCGGAGGATATCTACCTCATATAACTATGACGAAGCTTTATACATTCCTATACATATTTTTATTTCTTATACTCGCCTTACAAGAAGCCGTTGACGGACTGAAGTATTAAAGTTAATTGGTACGTGCGAATTATTCGTAACTCGTAATTCCATGACCTTATCGCTATGCTCGTCTCCTTCTCCGAGTTGAAATGAGATAGACTTACCCACTCCTGTAGAAGATCACAGATCACAGGTTATGAATTCGGGAAATGGTTTATGGCACCATTTCAAACAATCCTCATACCTATCAATCTTTTCATTCACTCAAAGCTTCTTACACATCATTTTACGTTACCTACATCTCGTACTTCATCCTTGGCCTTCCATTGTATTTCTTCACCTCTTATGTTTCTTTCTACAGTACTCGCGTGCAAATATTTTTTTCGGAAAGATATCTTCCTTCGAGATATTACCAATTAATTCCTCTCTTCTCATCCCACTGATTAGCTTTTATGAGTACCTACACCATATCTTTGAATTACTCTTCATTTGCCACTGTGTTAATAATTCAATTTACTTTCACTATTTGCAGTGATGTTGAAAATGTATTATTACCCCCATCGTACTACGGTAGGAGAGATCATGCCAATAAAATTAGATAGATGAAGTGTAGAACGGATAGATTTAAGATGCCATTTTTTCCACGAGCGATACGGGATCAGAATAACAATTTCCAACCGCGGTAGGGTCATATTCAGGTAAAATTAGTCTCGTGAGTGTTCAGCCCCTGCCTTACATCCTGGCTTGCAGGGTACTAAAATATCGAAAATATTAAAATATAATATATGTAACGAAAAATTAAGTAACAAATGAACACAGGGTATTAAAATAAATAAATAAAAATAAATGTCCTTCTGTAGTGCCAAGTTTCCATCGCCTCAAATATTAGCGCTGCTGCCAATTCGTCATATCGACCACGTCTAACATCCGAAGAGAAGTAGACACCTTACATAAATTTTAAATAATTGTCTCCTTAAATGTAAGCTATTTTAGACGTTGGTCGTTGATTCTGATAAAAAACCTTCACCAACTTCCTTATTCCACGAGTATTTACTATATTCCTCTTGTTTTCCCCATGGCTCCGGATGCAGTTGCCTTAGTAGTATAGTATAGTAATACTCAACCTCCTGTCCTCGAGAACATACTTAAAAAAAACCTTATTTATTTCTTCGAATTCTTCCAGCTGATCTTCATGTTTCCGCTATGGCAACACAAGCACTATTTTGTCTTCTTCGGTTGTTGTTCAAGCCGCACTATCATAGCTAAGTATTTTACAGTTGGGAATGTTTTAATAAAAGTATCCCAAATGCCTGGATTTTATCCTCCCTAATTTTCTGACCTTATAATCTTAGTATTTTATTCTTGTTTAAAATTGATGTGTATTCCTTTAGTCAAATTGCACAAGAGTTTAACCTCTTTTATTTCCATTTTTTAAACCTATTTCCTTTGATCTTTCAGAACAGACGACAAATTACGGACCAGTTGTTGCCTCTTTATCACCACGTATATTTTAATGTAAAAGGTATCTTAAAGTTTGAAAAAATAAGGGGAAATCGTTTAATACCATTAAAATATTCGCTCAGATTATTTCCATGTTTTGATAATTGTATGCTTGAAAGTTTTGCAACGGTGGTCCATGACCAGTCAGTTCATTTGAAAATAGCCAAGTAGGTTATAGAGAAGAAAGGAAGCATTTATATATACCCTAAAAAAATACGAAAACGGGAAGTTAAAAACGACTCTTTTACTTATCCCAAAATTCATGCAAATTCTCCTCTCTTCGATACTGCGTGCGAAGTACAGCGCAATGAATAAAATGGGTCAATTTTCATTTGCATTAAGCTCCGAACGTGAATTTCACGCTTTCATGGTCGCTTCCTGAAGCGAAAGTTCAAAGTTGTTCATTGGGTGTTGCCATTCTCAAAATTTCAGATCTTAAGCACAGGAACGCCCCATTTGGAATTAGTCATAATCCATTATAGGCGTGGCGATAGGAAGCAATAGTTTAACCGAGAGCTTTGCCTCTTACGTAACCTTCTCAAACATTGAATACCCACTGCGTATAAATCCATAAAAGCGTACTTTCTTTACATAAAAAACCACAGTTATCAATCCGATGGTTATTTTGACAGGTGAGGGGGCATGGTGGGCATGGGCTTAAGTACTGGCTTCCCACCGAGGGGGCTCGGGTTCGAATCCTCGCAGACGGCAGAAATTTTTAGTAATATCCCGATCCCTACTTGAGGTACTTTGTGGAGAGCACTTTGAGTGAGTACGCCGTCCGTCGGATGGGACGTTAAACTGCGGACCCCTTGGGGCCTTCCGACAAGAGTAGGCTAATTCCGACGCCGGGTTTCTCTCCATCCTTCCTTTCCCACCCATCCCTAATGGCGCAAATGACCTTAGCTGTCGGTTGCCTCCCTAAAACTACCACTACTACAGGTGAGGGTATAATTCACCTTGTAGTAAGTCCAACGAGTTCTGACATTCATTATCAGGTTAGGGGGCCCAGTTACAATCCCTGTGCTGCCTATGGTATCCCATGAAGATCTAGTGACCGAAAAATCACAGGTACAACCTGAGGCGTACGAGCCCAGGTCCTTCTCTCACTAGTGCCAAGCTCTAACTACTAAAATACCACGTTTTCCTTTTCCTTCAGTATGGAATTTGAGAAAAGACAGAAATGTTAGATCGTATATTCCTTAAGCGATTCAAAACTCCAATCGTTTTCAACACTTATTATTGACAACAGTAAGTGATTCTTCTGTGGTCCCATTTTTATCATAATTTATACATACGTATGACGCCTGAAGAATGGAGATGGTGAAATGGACCGAAAGGAAAACAAATGAGGAAGTACTGGAGATGGTGGGTGAGGAGAGGGGTTTGTTGAGAGTAATCCTATGGAGCCAGGAAAAATGTATGAAAGGCGTATTGATCGGCAGTGGAATGTTGAAGAAGGTATTAGAGGGGAGAATGTTAGGCAAACGAGGAAAGGGCAGGAACAGGATAGGGATGTTGGACGGGATGAAGGGAGGAAAGAAGTACACAGAGATGAAGAGGGACCTGATGTAGATTAGGTTGCTGGATTGGGTTTTGTTTGGAGTCACAAAATATTTATTTGATAGTTATGTCCATCCGAAAACCTACCTTAACCGATAGATTACCTAATAAATGACGCATGAGTGCCTCAAGAAAATTAGTTTAATCTAAACCCCAAAAGGGGTTGGATTTTAGGATATAAAGACATATGTCTTTTGACTCAATGACTCAAACGAAAATTAAATACCACAAGGTATTTAATTTTATTTAGTGGTAATTTATCCTCTAAAATGACTCAAATGAAAATTAAATACCACGAGGTATTTAAATTTAGTAAGTGGTAATTTATCCTCTAAAAAGAGCATAATTGATCATTATAGTTAGCAAAAGCGTCTTTATAAAAGGTAAAAAAAAATTGAGTTCAAGTCACTGGACGAAATTGAATGCTAAACTTTCATATTTTATTGAATGCAGGGGTTCAAGTTTTAATTATTAATGGCATCGTTTACTGTCGATTAAAATGAAAACACGACGGAACGCAAAATCCGGTCACATTTCGGGAAAGTGGAGACATGAAAATCGGCGTTCGCATTTCCTTTCGTGCAAGGCGTCAACTTCCGAGGTGAATTTTTATTGTGTTACACTTTCCCGGGTGGCAGCCCATCCCTTTACGAAATCTGCCGAAACCCCCTTCAATTTTCACCTTGGGAGGGCCGAGCTTGCCCCATCATTTCACCCCGCTGACAATTCTCACTGCCTGCCGCCTTTCCTAATTGAGCTCGTGCGTCATGAAGTGGGAGAAGGTTGCGGGGAAGTTCGTTTTCGGTAACCAGGATACATTGAAACGGAACGGACAGCGAGATTGAAGAGAAGATGTGCTCCGGGGAGAAAGGGGTCGAGCCCGCTTGCGTCAATCGAGCAAAAAACTGTTCTTGCTTCCAGCGGAACCCACGAAAGTACGGGTTTTCTTAACATACGTATTGGCGACAGAAATTAATGAAAATACGTGTGGTCGGTCCGTATTTTTCACTCAAATCTATGATAAAGTCCAAATTTTATTGAAAGTTCTAAACAAGAAAATGCATCATTACAAAAGCTTATTTAAAGATACAATTATAAAATACGAATATATTCGATTGAATATGTCGACAAATTCAAATTTACCCCTAAAAATGCAACCATTTTAAAACTTTTTCCTAGCAAAAAAGCTACCATGAAAATCCGCCCTTCCTAGGAAATTGTACTCATAGTTTTTGACTCAATTAATTATTGCCCTTCAAGAATCGTCACTAAAAATGCCATATACTAATTGCCTATCTACCCCTGATCTAGAGTTAAAATGTACTAACCGCTAATAGGGGGAATGCGACCGACAGCTAAGATAACTTTTGATATGAGAATATTCTTGTAGTTTTCTACATGATTACCATTTCGGTCAATGGGTATTTGTATTCGCTGGGTAAGTTTTCTATGTCCATGCCCGCTCGACCCCGTATGTTGAGGAAGGACCTCATCGTTCACCTAGTCATTGTCGCTAAAGCGCCAGATGCTCTTTCTACTAAGGAAATAATTTGTAGTCACTGTGTGTCAAGTTCGGGCTATAGGGTGTGTGGTAAATATGGTGGAATAATAGACTTTAAAAATGATTAGTCTCAGTTACAGAAAATATACGCTTATTTTCATTTCCAAAAAAATGTAAACCTTAATTTTGGGATTCCCTTCGAATTCAAAGTATAATCGTGGATACATCTGAATCAATATCTGTGGTATTAATTTATAAGTTAAACCATTAAAATATAAACGGCTGAAAGAAGTAGGTTTTAATGGTGGGATACTAATCGTGCATGCATGGCTAAAATCATTATACTTCTCGTGTGAAATTGTAAAAGGACCTAATGTATCTCTCCAACGGCTCCAGTTTCATTTTGATTTTTTTCTGTCCGTTTTATTTGGATTTTAACAATTAACGGTGGTTGGTACTCTGGCGGCATTTTTGGGCGGAAAACCAAACTCTCAAAATTACTTTTGCTGGGAACTGCTTCAATTATTGTATTATTCCAGTCTAAGTCATGAGTAATTGCAGTCAGTTTGATGAACGACGAGCCATTCCATCACAAGACGGATTGACGCTTGTTTCCGCTCGTACCTTCCATTACCTGTTACCGTCCCTTCACTGTTGGTATAACATCCTATATTTCTCATTGTCAAACTCTTGAACAGTAAATACCATTGTCTTAAATATGCATCCTTTCTCTTATCTCAATTATTTCTCCGCTGATCTATCTGAATTTTCCTTTCTAAGCCTTAACATTGAGACCTTTTGGAAAACTGAATCTATATTTTATCCGTCTCCCTTCTATCCACTAGAGAGTTTCCAACAGTGCTGTCAGACGTTCTCTTCGTTAAATGAAAGCAATACTCTTTCTCTCAACCATTTGTTTTACTTTTGACTCCTAATTTCAATTCCTGCCCATTCACATTCATCAATAAGAATTACCATTACAATACTATATGCAGGTAATCTGTACAATTCTCGTACATGGTTAAGGGAAAATATTTTTGAAAATTGGTTCTGTATTTTTCTGGATAAGTTTTGACTGAATTTTAAACATTTTTACGCAGATTAAAAATTAAATTATTCCTGTATTTCACTCTAAGTCTATGCCAGAATCAGTATTGAAATAGTCACATTCTTTGGCCAAAGATAATTGCTTCCTACATGTTCCGATGACGTTAGATATTGCCTTATGTTGAAGAAAGTTGACCAAATAATTATACGAAAGAATTTTAATCAATCTATCGTTAAATTTGCGTTATGAATAGGCACATTGGTTTAAAATTCTATGCCAGTGGGGATCGGGATGGTGTGCTGGCTTCCTAGCCTGAGTGCTCGAAATTGAATTCCTATGATGGCCGGATTTTTCAATATTATCCTGAACCCTACTTGGGGTGCTATGTGGAGAGCACTTCAAGTGAGTACGTCGTCCTTAAAATAAGATATTCATTTGTGGACCCCTTGGTGTCTTTCGTGAAAAGCATGGTGACGCTAACGCCGGGTTTCTCTCTACCCTTCGTCCATTCCCTGAAACATCCTACCCCTACCAGATTGCCCACCCATCTCTTTCGGACGCAAATCACCTCTGCTGCTGCCGCCTCTCCTGATAACTACTACTTCGATTAAAGTAACTTCCGCCAGTATCCCAGCCTCTTTTACAAATTGATTCATCCAATAACCTTCTTTTGAGTGAATGATGCATTTCAATCAACAAGTATACATTCTGCGACGTACATCACCAAACATCAGACACGTTAGGATACACACGAAATTTCAATTTAAAATTTCACAATTGAAAAAAAGATATAAATGAATTTTTGCGTTTTTTTATAATGCGATAATAGCTAGATTAACTACGCCATTATCTTAGTGATTTAAAATCCCTCTTATGACCACATATGCAAGTTAGATATTCTCCTTATGAGTCCTCTCCAAATGAATTAAGACTGCATAACTAACTGCAAATGTAATTGGGCGGTCATGACTCATAAGTTTTCTTGAAAATAAGGAAGTCATGGCGAGAAAAGAAATTAATTTATCCTACAAGAACGAAAGTGAGAGAAGATTGGCGCCCTACGGGAAGTCGATGAAAATTGTGGGAAAACAGAGAGATGTTTGGGAAGACAATATATCTTTTGGTGAGAAATCATTTTGTTTCCGAAAGAGGTCAACTCATTTTGGACTGCTGAAATTAACCAATTGTTGGCAACTTGTCCAACGTCAAGTGACCGTTAAGTTGGCAATATTCGATTGAATTCTAAGTAGATTAAACTAACCAGAAAATCATTTCATTTGAAGCGTGAAGACACTCATAATGGGGAATTGTCCATAATTTAGATGGGGAACTTTCCACAGCAGCACCATAGAATGACCGTAGTTTCGAGGTTAGTATTTCAATTTCGGGTACGTAAAAACATGAGATCGAGCAATCGATTATTTATAGATAACTATATAACCTCTTTATATAAGGTAACAACATTCCTTTCCCGACACCCCTCTGCCCCCTTTTTTCCACTTTCTTCTTTCTTTCCTTCCTTTCCCCTCGGCCACCCACGCAGCCTAGTTCCCTTTATAAAGTCAACCAAACGAACACGTGTACCTGAAGATGACGTACTCCGAAACGCGTGGTACATTGCAATAAAAATACAGTGGATTTTTTTGAATTTCCAAACAAATTAGAGCATACCACAGTATCTGAGGTGTAGATATAGGTTCTCTTTGATAATTTCGTAGAGGTACCTACCTCTTACGACTATGATGAATGATCGGTAACTGGTTAATCAGGAATTACCTCTCGACTACCTACTGAAAAATTATTTTAAGATTTACCTGGCACTGTCGCCAGAAAGGCACATATTAGCGAATGATGTCTAAGTTTCTACGCAGCACATTCAACCGGGCATCCAAAAGCGTCACACGGAACTGATCTTTCCTTCCCTCTCACTTAGATTCATGATTTATTTCGCTTCCGGTCTTACGTACGAGATTAACTCCAACCACAATAAGTGAAATACTTCATCGAATTGGTTTCTGTGGTCATTCCTATTATTTTTGGAAGCACTAATACGTTAAACAGCCAATATCGATGGACAACGTATATTTTTCTCTGAACTGTAAAATGAACAAGATATATGAAAACTGCCATTAGGTGAAAGAACATAGGTAGAAAGAAATATGGAATATAACCGAGATGATGTTGTGTTTGGAGAGGCGTTTGAACGTGTCGAGTGAGCAAATTCAATGGAGACATTGCGGAATATGGGAGAGAAATGGAAAATAAGCGACTTATTCATTTCTTACATCAATTAAACGGCACAGATTAAGATAGCAGATGGAATATCGGGATGGGTAGTAATCTACAATGGAGTGAGACATGGTTTTCCATTACCAACGGTACATTGCAACATATCTGCTGAGGATTTTTAATAGTAGCACGGGAATGGTTTGACCTGGGGTTAAATTTGACGGCGAGTTGATTAGGTCGGTTATTGCAGATAATTAAGCAATAGTGAGTCAAATAGCCAAGTCGCCACAGTTATCATTGAGTGCTACACAGCAACAGTTCAAGAGATACGGGATGAGGATAACCCACAGGAAAAGAAAATTAAAGACGTTCTTGACAAGTAGGGAAGCTAAGTTAAATATTAAAGCAGGAGAGAATAAAATAGAGCGGGTGCAGCATGTAAAAGAAGAGTATTGAGAGAAAAAGGGTTATATTAAGGGGACATTAGGAGAAGAATTACGTTAGCATAATTGGTCTCTGCAAGATGAAAATAGTGGAAAAATGAATTGAGCAAAGATAAGAAGTAAAGACTTTAATATGGAGCGTATTACTTTATGAACGTAAAATTTGGTGTTTGAAGTATGAAAATTTGCGGAGACTGGAGGCGTTTGAGATGAGAATGTGACTAAGAATGGAGAAAATTAATTGGACAGAGAGGAATGCCGAGGCTTAAACAGAATAGGTGAAGAGAGGAAATTCCGAAAAAGGCAGAACAAGTCGGTGAGGAAAATACTGGCTGAGAAGAGGACGGTCGAGATAGAAGGGAGAATGTTAGGAAGCGAGGTAAAAGAAGGAAGATAGTTGGCTTTATGCACGAGCTGCATATAAATGTGTGCTTTGCATTCAGATACAAGCAAATCAAGCTTGTAGACATCTATACAAGCTTGTAGACAGTATAAAGGCCAGCAAAATACATATTCCATAGAGACCATGCAAAACCTAGCCTTAAAAAGAGATAATATCTTGATAAATATGAAACATTAAACTGCCAATGAATGTCATGACCCAGTAACGATAGCTACTATAGGAGTTGATGTAATTTTTTCAATCTTAGTTGCTGCAAATTATTATTAGAGAAATGTTTATGGTCAAAATAGGAGAAGTAGACCAGGAAAAGAGTAGATTATAATACAGTGTGGATTTGGATTGCTCCGATTGCACACTTGTACGAATAAGACGCGCTACCCATGTTTGGTCATGTAGAGAGAATGAATGAGAGACGAATCTCCAAGCAGATGAACTTGTGAGAAAAACATAACGGGTCAAAAGGAAGATGTAGACCGATAAAACCATGGGTAAATGTGGATGAAGTGGCTCTCAAGATAGTTTAAGACTCTGAGGAACAGAGGAGGATGTGTGAATCACATAAAAAAGCGAGAGAATTATTACTGAAGAGCGGGATAATGTGAAAGAAATTAGCAAACGAGGTTAAGCACTTTACTAAAATAATATAAAATTACCCTTTATTACTTTTACTACGCGGAAATGAATAATTTTTAAGGTGTTCATGAGAGTATTACTTAGAAAATTACGAGAAATACGATAATTACGTATATATGAAAGCAGTTTAAAGAACATAAGTGGCCAAAAGCGCATTGGAAACATGTCATGATGAATGAAAAAGTCAAAAAATCATGATTCAAAGAATGAATGCATACAAATTTAGAATAGAGAGAAGAGAGTTATCAACCGGATGAACCACTTGACTCATGACGAAATAAGGCCAGTCTACAACACATATTTCACCGCTGGAGGTTAGTCAGAAATTTCCCTTTCGACTCATCATGGCTGGGATTTGCCGGTGACTATTCAAGTCGATCTAATTCAGATGGTAACGCAGTTTTTCTGAAGAAAAAAGATTGTACTTCCGTCTCTAGCACTTTTAAAATGATTCAAATATCATTAATTGTTGTCCCCAAAAATATGAATTCCTTAAGCTCACCTCGGAACATCTTAGAGTAGTTTTTTCTAAGCTAAAATGACACTGTAATTACTGCTGAAAAGTAAGCTGAAAATTTGATTACCGTATTTGAGACGGCACTTTTTTAGGTGCAGATACATTTTTGCTTAACTAAATAATATTCATAGGAAAACAATGATAAAAAAATCATTTATGACTCCATCTCGCCTAAGCTAAATTTCTCTCTTGTTGAAAATTAGTTGCAGATGTAATGAAGTGAGTATTTTACGGAATTAAAATTTTAAGCCAAAAATGAAAAGAAATGCTGATATATTTTCCACGAGGTAGAAATGATTTTTAAAGAGTGGCATATATTTAAGGAGAAAAACGGTAAAATCATGGATTAATACAATTATGAATTAAGAGAAAAGCATTTCTTGAGAGATCATGTATTCCGAAATTATAATCATTTCATAATAATGAAATATGTTTCACGATTTTGACATAATAAAAACCTCCACTATTTAGACTTAGCGAGGTATATTCGGAAATTAATCAATCATATTCCAATGACTTGTGTTTCTTCATTATTCCATTCCGCAAGAGAAGAAATGTTTTAATAGGATTAATGATAATGTGCTCGTAAGTTACACGTGGTAAAAAAAAGAGAAGAGGTTTTAAAACAGCATGAATTAAGATAATTCGATTGTAAAAATAAGTAAATGAGAAAATAAAGAAGGCAAAACAAGACAAAGATCATGCGATACGTGGTACTATAGTTATAACGGTTGCTAGTGAACTTTTGAAAACTATCTTTAATGATGACCCTATAACGATTACATTTTAGGCTTGAACATAACACGATACTGTTTATCGTGTTATTTTTAAGCCTGAAATGCAATCGTTGTGAGGCATATGTGGGTTCTAACAAGATTCATCATCAGGTTTTACTTTATCTGCTGATTTTCTCCTAATAGTAAAAATTAATGATGATATGAAACATTGAAAAGAAGTTAATATTCAGTCGTAAAAGTTGGTGGGTAATTTTGGTGAGTGATAATAATGATTTTAAAACTCCACCTCAGGAAGAGGAAGAGGTGTTCGCGGACGCCGGCTCAAGCAAACCGGATGCCGAGGTTGCGGCATTAGCCGATGCCAATGCACTCGCTCAAGCCCCAAAAACAAGTCAACTGGCTGCGAGAGAAAATATGTGTACTGGCGCTTTCTCTGTCTCCTCCCTCTCTTCAATCAGCTTGTCCTCGAAAGAAACAACCCTCGTTTTTTCCTCGTTCCTTGAGAGTCACTCCCTCGAGGGTAGATGCAACAGAGACGTGGAAAACTCAGTCAAGAGGGAAGAAAGCTTTCGCAGATTTCGTCGCTCGGGGAACTCCTTTGGAGTTTGCAATGTAAAACGAAGGAATGAAACGTAAATATGCTCAAAGGTGGAATGCGCAAGTCGTGTGCTCTGGAGCAACAAATAATGAAGCGTGCATGCCTGCGAGAAGCAGTGACTGTAACGGGCATTCAAGAAGGAGCGGAACCGCTTAAAGTGCAATCATAATTGTGACGGAAGTTATCAAGCCCATTTGTCAACGAAAAATTACCCCTTTTGTAAATAAAAGAAGTGCGCAATAGTATTTTACCTAAACGTTTCGAGAGATGAAGATTTGGAAAACCGTAGTCAGTCATGACATATATAAAATGTTGATATTTTCTTGCTTAGTTTACTAGAAGTTGGTCGGTGGGAAGTTGGATTCATAAGTGACCTCACCTTCTAACACAGTGCGGTTAATATATTATTCCTTTTTTTTCCTATTTCATACTATTCTTTTCTTATTATTTCGTACACGTATACCTTCATATTATTTAATCACGTCAAAATAAAGAATTTGCGATGCAAAACTAACAATATATGGGGAATCGAAGGAGTTTAATAAACACATATTTCAGAATTCATAAGTCCATGTAAATCCTGTGTACTGAATGATCCGATTTTAGAAATCGCCGATTATTACCGAAATTACCGATGATCAGAATATTGGCTCCGTGGAAGGCCCAAAGAAGGTTGTTTATTAATCGTTGAAAATACTTAGGCTCTTTTACATGCAATTTTGATTCTAACGAGGACATACTAAGTCCTCCACAGCTGGAGTCAATCTGTTCTACGATAGCTGAGTCTTTCTGTAGCGTTTGCCATATTTGCTGGTGTTTTTCATCGAAATTTGAATATTCACATTATTTGCGAAATATATACGTACTTTCCCGCTTCTTAAAAGGCTCAAGCAAACTTCTTTTGATACCAATGGATCCAGTGCATCTTTTTCCAGCATTGAGAAGTACACGTGACCCAAAATTCTCCTTTACGGAATTCTCGAAATACACTCAGCTGTTCCCGCACTGCAAGGATTTATCCCATTTCTCACAGGTTTTGAGGGCATTTCAGATGTTCTCGTTTTTATTTTAATTGCTTTCATTACACACTTCAGGTTGTATCCACTGTTTTGAACGTACTGGCAAGATATATTTTCCCATTTTTCTTTGATACTTCAACAGAGGCTGAAGGTGAATAAACAAACCCAGGGTTCCGAAGGAGTGAAGATTTAAAGAAGATAATGGAGAAGACTCTTCGAGAGCTAGGTGTCCTCAAGGATTGAGTGGTAGACTACTTGTCAGCGAATCTTTTGTTTATAGATAATAACTTGATATATTTATTAGCTGCGTGAAATAGAGATCTTGCAGTAATAAAAGAGTTGAATACGTATAATCAGCTCTTTTTCCATCAAACCCACACATGGTCAACCATTTTATCAAATGTAAAGGTGAGAGCTACTTAAGCTTCTTCAGAAAACTGGGATACAATGAATTCACGTGTAATTTTATGCCTGAGCTTAATTATGAGTATTACTAAAACCCTAAATTTTGTAGATATTTTAAAGACTATTTACTTTCCAATGATTAAATATGAATTTAGTCTATCTCTCCTCCATCAAAATTAATTAGATGTACAGGATGCATGATTGTAGAATAATCTCAGTATAACGTAGGTTTAATTATAAGTATGTCCACTTTTTTTGGTCCCATACCAACTTTGAGCCATCTCCCGATGAAAACCTACATGCACACATACTTGATACATTTCATCGTATTGACTGAACTTTTATTCAATTTGGTTAATTTTTCACAGAAATCAACCTGATCCCATTTACGGTGCCCAAATTTCAAGCTGTTCAAACTCAGGACATAATGCACTAGTATGTACCAGATACTTGTGATGGATGAACGGTGATTCTCTTCAGACATCCATGGGAAGGACGTCTGCACGAGGGGGTTCACGAAACTGGATTGGACGACTGGAGGGGATGGTAGAGTGGGGAAGTCTGCGGAAAGCAAGAGGCAACCAGTGCGGGAGAGTGGACGTTGGAGGAGGAGGAGGAGGTAGGCCTCGTCACGCGCGGGGGAGGGGATAAGAAGCCGACCAAGGAGCCGAGATAGAAGAAGGGGTGAGGGTGAACAAGAGTGAGAGGAGTGCGGTGAGGGGTGAGGTCGTAACCGCGGGAGGGAAGGCGTGGTCGCCGGGAGTGGGATTGACGGCGAGGAGCAATTGGGGAGGGGAAAGGAGATGAAGGGTGTGGGTCTGTGCGCCCGTGTTTGAGAATTTTGCCGGGGGATGGGGTGGCAAGAGAGAGTGCGAGAGAAAGGAAGAGAGGAGAGAGGCGGCAGCTGCGATCGGCCGCGCGGGATCAGACGCGAATGGCGATCACTACTCCGAAGTCTCTCCTTGGACGAAGCCGTCCCAAATTCTAAGTCCCGCCCGCGCTCTCCTCACCTGGAGGCTGAGGAAGTCCACGAATGCGTGTGAGTCGGCGAAATAGAAGATCTGCGCCGGTAGCGGTGCACGGATAAGAGTGCGTTTCCCGTGACGGGGAAGTGGTGACATCGAAGAATGTTACAGTGACTTCAACGCCTGATAACACGACTTTGGACGCCTGGTGTAGTGACTTCGACTCGTGATCGGTGACATTTTATTCTACCTTTTGCATCTTCAACCACGATAACAAATAAGATACCGCGGGTCGAAGAATTGCCCCAAAACGACTGTGGCACGCATGTTAAAGGATTCCTGATTGCACATATTTGGATTGAGGGATAACTGGAATAACCATAAACTCCAGGATTGATCGGAGTGGACAATTTAGCAGGTAAGTCTAATGTACCAGCGCATAAGAGCATCATACAGAGCTCATCCTTACTTAAAGGACAATAACTATAAGTGATGAGGTAGCTGCGTAGGTTAGGACATAACGCTCATCCTATCTTCTTCATTATCATTACTCTCGAAACTAACGATCGAACGTGATCAAACGATTATTGTATTCGACAGAAGCGCGATATTTTTTCTACCTAAAAATGTAAATGCATTTCATGTTTTTTAATCAGTACTAATATCGAATATTAAATCAAATAATAAAAGTTCTGAGAGAAAAATAATTAAAATCTATAAAGTCTTAAGTTTCTTGCCTTTGTTTCTCGATATTTGATTATGAAAATGGAATATATATTTATGTTTAAAAGGATTCAAAAGCAAAGGGACATATATTCAATTTCAACAAATAAAGTGGAAATTTACATACTTTTTTTGAATCCCTCCATTAGAGAATCAATAGAAAATAAATTAATAATGACTGGTAACGAAAGCTAAAGACTGTTTAGATTTGTTGCAGCTGAATGTTTGATTTTAAGACAAAACACATCTAATGTAAAAAATTAACAATAATTGATTAATACTATGATTTGTTAATTAATGCGAGTAGGATCACTTGGTTAAACAATGGTCCTTACACCTTTCCAATAATCGCCCACTCCCCAGATTCTTACCGAGAGGGAAGTGCCAGGAGAAAGGCATAAGTTAGATTGTAACGGAGAAAGGAGAATGAAAGGGGGAAATTATATTTCAGCGTCGAGATTGAAATGGTTCATGCCTCGAGCTCGTGGCCCAAATTTGAGTCTAAGCCACGTGGTTCACGAGTAACCGAAAGTTTTATTTTTTTACCGCAGAGTCATTTGTACCTTCAACATAAGTTGAGCAGAGGACACAGCTACTAATTATACCGTACGAAAATATAAGTCATGATTTTAAAAAAGTTATCTGGAATGACAAAAAGTTTATATGTACACAATAATTCTATTACGGCGTATTCGAAATAAATCATTGACTACTGTGCATTCCTTACAAAACATTGAGAACTAATATTGGAAAACTTATCGGAAAAGAAAATACTTTGTTCTTCCACATATATATGTGAAAAACAAAGTATTTTCTTCCACAAAGTGACGCTCAAACCATTCTATTCATTGAAAAACATATTGTGACATTTATTTAGTTAATTTCTAAGTACAGAATTTATCTCACCAAATACTCAGTTTTAGCCTAAAGTAAAATGAGTCCCATTCATTATTAATTTCTATGAAATGTTTTCAAATGCATCAGCAAAAAATCTGATAAACATATTCACGTTAGTTCAATATTGATAAACATGATTTCTACAGTTGTTACAGCCATACGATGCTAACGGGCGAAATTAAGCAATCACAAGAAAGAGAGTGGATATATTTCGAAGTGAGTAAAGTTCCAGTACTGTTAAGAGGGAAAAATATTATCCAGATATTCCAATTGACATCATGGTATCTATTCTTGACCTTCAATTTCATTCGAACACTTAGGAAACATTTAAATGTATCTGCATTTTCCCTGCAGCATTCAGAAAACCCTAATTAATGTTCACTGTAAAATCTTTAATTAACAATTGCATAAATCTATTTATCTTTTGTTTTCTCAAAACGTAAGATTTCGATAAATATCATTTTTTTAATCGGGAAGTTGAACCACAGTAATGACATTTTCGAGTAATTATGGACTTGAGCCTCTTTCATCGATGTAAGTCATGTGTGTGCATCTGTGTGTGTGAGAGAGTGTGCGTACAGGTGTGCTTTTGTAAGTTTGAGGAAAAATCACGTCTTTTGGACAATAGGGCAATACGGAAATCATAGTTCAAAAAAATTTGAAAGAAAATTTAATTTAGCAATAGCTTTCATAAATATCAAAATTCGTAGGGTTTGACAAAAAAATACAGACCGGAAGTGACTATAGAAGTTCAAGATTTTAAAAATAAATCATCTAACATTTCTGCACGATGGAATTTTTAGTATAACTAATTTTTCCAAAGGATTTTTGATAACATTTATAATTTCATAGCTATAAGTAATAAGTAAAAACTAAATAATATGGATAGAAATAGTGTTATATAATTTTTCATTTAGAAAAACATATGACTGGTGACAAGATGAGTCACAACTACCGCATTAACAAAAAAAAAGAAAATACGAACGGAACATTTATTTCTGAATATTCGTTAAAAATATTTTAATAAGGACACTCTAGTAAGTTAACCGCGACAATCTAATTTCATTTTCAACCTCGCGTAAATATGTGGAGGTGTGTACATATAAAGTTAAAGCGAAAAATCCGTAAAAAATAAGTACGAGTTTTCAAAGAGGAGAGCTAAGTAAATAGTCGACATCTAAGTCAGAGGAAATAGAAAAAACAAACATCGGGAATTACACCAATGAAATTCATTTTCACGAGAAAGAATTTTGAAAGTAATTAGCCAGCGGGAAGTAATTATTTATTGGATAGATCAATATTTCAAGACTATATCCTGGCCATAGTGAGAGCAGCGTCCTGAACACTTGAATGATATTCTGGTTAATCATCGTGTTTTTCTTATTAATGCTTGCCCTCAGCAGTATCACGTTAATGGTGACTGATAGATATATTATTAGATACTTTAGTCACTAATACAGAGCTACATGTATAATGTGTACCTGTTCATTATTTATTTAATCTTCATACGTAATCAGTCATGTCTTGTAACCTCCGGAGCTAATAATTTGTATGTTGACGGCCTGTAAAACACCACAATTATGCATTCGGTCAGGCAACATGAGAAAATGTTCACATCGTGATTGAGTTCGTTACATTTTCTTTTTTCATGACATAAAATTCTTCGGCAGATTTATGAACTGGAAGACCAACGAAGGATCCAGAAGATATTTCCGCTCGCTGAGGTTTCCTTGTCCCCGAGTCCATATGCCTTCCATCACAAGAGGGTATTGCTCTGAATGACATGGTCTTACGAAAGCATTATTCACGCAACCGTATGATCTTACGTTGGGGACACACTCTCTGGCTTATTCATCCGCCTGGAAGAGGGCCAGAGGGCATCCGTCGTTTTTCTGGCGCGAGCCCTTTAGGGGGGTTGGGGATTTGTCAGTGGTACGTGCCCGCCGGGTATGCCCGCGTGTGAAGGGAAAGCGGAAAAAATGAACGAGCAAACGGACGAATAAATTCGTTCTTGGTATATGGAATCCCGGTTAACTGTCCTGAATTTTCGGAACGTCCCTTCTTCCCGCTTCGTCCTTCGTCCAGGTGAGAAAGAACACTCTCATTCGCTCCATTCGCATTTTTTCAGCGAAGCCGGTTTAGATTTTTCAAATTTCGGCCACCCGGTAGCAAGTTGCCTGCATCTTTAACTAGTGGACTGGACTGCTCTCCTCATTTCCTCCTCGATTTCGCCCGATGGTCACTTAACGAGTATCTTCGTTCCCACGGATTTCGACATTCCAGCAGAACTCGACTTCAAACATTTCATACCGTCCTCGTCGCCTAGCGAACCGGTGCTTTCAAATCCTCTGAATTATGGCGTTCGAGAAAACTGCCAGACGTCTTAAGTATTCATCTTTACGCTTTTCGTGCAATTACCCTAGCGAAAACGGTGGGCGATCTAATAAATTATATATTTTAGGTACGTATTGTGTTATTATTCATTTATAACTATGATATTATCTTTGTTATGATGTCATATTTATTGCCTTAATGAAATTCGTTGTCTCTGGCGTAACTTGATGGAATTTACATGACATATTGGAATGAAATAATTGACTTTGTAATTCCGCGTAATTTATTTAGAAGACGTCGTATTCTGAATAAAGTGTGTGGAATTGCAAAGTCAATTATTTCATTTCAATACCTCAAAGATTTGATTCTTGTCATTCTAATGATGTTTCCATCAAAATGATTTTTGATATATAGTACATATTCTTCAAACTTCAAGGAACGCACAAAGCAATAGAAGATCTCACAGTTGCATAGAATTTTTCCATCCATAACTTGCCTTAGACGATAGATTACCAATAATAATAAAAGAGGCTCTATTTTATAGTAAACTCAATGCAATTCTACATCTTATGTTTAAAAAAACCGAGTAAAGAGTAAGTTAAAGAAAAAATATGATATAACCTTAAACAGCAGAGTAGGTTAAGGTTCAATAAAACAATACCAGTTTTCAACCGCAAACTCTTTAATAACTATTTGGTACGAGTGTGCTCTGATGAAATCGATAACTAATTTCTGAACTGATAGTCGTTTTTGCCATCAGTGTATCTTACTTTATTACCTCACCGAGATATGGTAAGCTTAGTACTATATCTTGATTCTAGTCGATTTGCCAATAAATATATGAAATTACATAAAATAAACAAAGTCAAAATTACAAGAATGTCTAAGAGAATACCATTCTTTCACATGGAATGCTCAGCATTTCTGAGTTTTCATTGATCCCAATAGTCAAAGTGAGATCAACCATTAATTGAAAATTTAAATTTCGCCAGACTTAGTAGCCCGAGTCACTCTATTTCATTGGGGCATAAATGAGTTAGAATCGATTTTTCCGCTGTGATAATTAGGATCATAAAATACACAGTGAATCGATTAACATCACGTTTTAGATAATAATAGATAGATAATGATAGGTGAACTTTTTGGTTCATCAGATATATGGGTAAAATGAAATCACCCCATCATGCTTTGCGTGAATTGAGTTCACTCAAAATTAACAAATACAGTGTTATTTTATTTTCCAACATCGCTTAACTACAATACTTGAAATAAAAAGTGTGCTTTATAGATTGTTCTTTTAAAACGAGTTATATCACACAAATACACCCTAGAGGTCCCAATAGTCAAACGTAGGGAAGCTTAATAAATTATTATTTATCCATTGTGTGCGTTACGAAATCGTATTTAGGTATGAAAAGGATTTGGAATATGAGACGATTTTAATATGAGATTAATTAAAATAATGGGATAAATATGCAACAGAAGGAAAATTGTAAGATAATTAGGTAATTCTAAAAACTGCAGCCGGAGATAATTTTCTATTTCAGAGTGCAATTGTTCAAGTAACAAAGCATAAAAGAAAAGTAGGGCGTTGAAATCACTCTATTCTGAACATGCGAAGAGAGTTGTAATTACAAGAGATGAGGTTGGAGAGGGCTTCATCATTTTATCCTCTTTAAGTAGAAAAAGCGCTTATCGTTTTTCTTTTGTTTTTCTAAAGAAAAAAATCGTAAAAAGTGGGTCAGTCACGCGAGCACATTCAATTTTTGAAACCGTCTTCAACTCCATCAACGGTTCGCTTCGCGCGCGTCGTCATGAAGTCAGTGCGACATTTTTTTCCGACACAGCTCTTTTCCCCGTCTTTCATTGCGCTAGAATACCTCGCTCTCTCGTGTCCTCGTCTCTTCTTAATTGTTCTGCAATCAAACATTCCCATCGCGGATTACGGTAGCTCTCTGGACATAATCAAATCATGTGAATCGAATTAAAAAAAATAACATTCGATTTCTCTTCCTGTTAGAAAGCACTTATGGTCTAATATGATCCATTAGAAGATGGAGCCTTGGATGAGACTCCATCGAATTTTCGAATTCGCTTTGCTCCGAACGACATACCGTACTTGTGGTCTACCCGGTATTTTTTGCAATCCATTCCAACTCTCTTAAGACACGTCTATCGTAAATGGTGGTAACCTTTGGTGATTTACCACTGCAGATAATTCTAAAACATTTATGCCTTCTCCAGGATTGACACCTAATAACAGAATATTGCCTGTATTGTTTGATTTTATTAAAAAGAAACATGGTACATGAGCTTGTTAAACATTGTAGAAATAATTCTGCCAAGTGATGGTTAATTTTTGAAGCTGAAGGACACTATTGCACCAGAAATAGATCAGGTGAGAACTGATTGACCAATTATCGGATCGCAGTATTTTCTAGTTCGTAAGATTAAAATAGATTTGACCGATTAAAAGGTACTGTCAAGCGTATTCTTCAATTCATCAATGAAACAGGTCAACATATCTCGCTGCAGCCGAAATAATTTCGGCCAACGCATCCACCACAAAAATGAAAAAAATCAATTGGAGAGTCTTCATGATTTACACCCGCCTGAAGTTCCGCAAAACTGTAAAATCATTCTTTTTTGTGAACTAAGAGTATTTGTTAAAATGAGATTTCATTAAATTCTCAACCATGAAGATTGTAAGTATAAGATGTTATTTGTGATTACTTTGCATGAAATTGTCGAGCCTCACAATTTTTATCGGTACAGATACTCCAGATTTGAAAAATAGCCTTCATTTTCCATTTACCAGCAACTTATTTTCCTTCCAAATGAAATGTGGACCTTATTTACCATTTTCGTGATATCAGAAAAGGTTTTTCACATCTATAACAAATCTTTAAAACTTACTCAAAGTTACATTACGGTCGTCGTATATATGACTTCCGCGTTGCGACCTCTGTGATGAAAGTTATCGGTTAACCAATGGGATAGCAATGGTTAATCCTCCGACACCGTAAGTCGGTTAGCCAAAACCGTTCAAGTGCTTCGACCGTTTATTTCTTAGTATCCTGGATGTATTATACGGCGGTACCAGGAAGGAAAGTACGTTTTCGTATAACTCCAGCACATAAAAGTAAATTAAAAATTCTCATAAAGCGAAAAAGGGTTTTGGCAAACAGTTGTTGGTCGTAAAATCCCTTTTCGATATCCAAATGAAATTAAAATAAGGTACAATATTGTACGTTGGATCAGGGAACGATTCAAGTACGCGTAGAGGGAATTTTACTGACCACTTTCCTTTGACGTAACAAGATTTGAATGAGGAGGAAGACGCGTGAAAACTGTTGAGATAGGTTGAAGAGGAAATGTCAAGGGGAGACAACGAGTGGAGATGGCGCGAGAGATGGGTTGATTGTTAATAATGTGATGGGAATGAAGGGTCGATGGACTGAGGTAACTAAGGAAATAGAGGAAGTGAAGAGGCATTTTTATCCAAGCTATCTGGTGGAGGAAAGTCAATATAACCCATACGACAGAATATAGTTAAAGAAAAATCAAATAAGATGTAGCCAGCGGCTCACTTTCTCCTTGAAATACAGTATTTGCAATATTTTAATTGAAATTAAATTTCAGAAGTCAATCGTTTTGGACATATAATATTGCTGAAGTTGAGATTAATGATTCATAAGCGTTGCGCTCCTTGATATATGCGTTTATATATATATATATATATATATATATATATATATATATATATATATACACCGATGTACAAAGATGAAGAAAAACATAATTTTCCAAGGATATATTACCGTATATAGTTTCAATACTTAATTACAAAGGCTAAACGCCAAAGAGCTCTAACTAATTATCGGAAAACTGAAAAATTAATATATTCGAAAGTTCACTGAAAGTATTATGGAGCCTTACATTGAATCAAGAACGGTACAATATAGAATTTTTTATGATAATATGAATTAATTACTCCGGTACTACTACGATAGTTAATCAATTTCAATCCCGGAAAGCATTAGAAGAAGCCAAAAATCTTATGTGGTCGTCCGCGTCGTTTATTAGGCGTTGGCCAGCAATTTCTTATTTTTCTCTAATGCGCATGTTTTAAGATGACAGCCGTTTAAAGGGATTAATTTACTTTTAATGTATTTTTTTAGGTAATCTACCGGTTAAGGTAGGTTTTTGGATGGACACAACTATCAAATAAACATTTTGTGACTCCCCACCTACCAAACTAATCTATATCAGGTCTCTCTTCATCTCGGTGTACTTCCTTCCTCCCTTCATCCCGTCCAACATTCCTATCTTGTTCCTACCCTTACCTCGCTTGCCCAACATTCTCCCCTCTATTACCTTCTTTAACATTCCACTACCGCTCAATACGCCTTTCATCCATTTTTCCTGCCACCATAGGATTTCTCTCAACAAACCCCTCTCCTCCCCCACCATCTCCAGTACTTCCTCATTTGTTTTCCTTTCGGTCCATTTCACCTTCTCCATTCTCCTCCACACCCACATTTCAAAAGCCTCCAATCTACGTCTATCCTCCTGCTTCAGTGACCACGTTTCCGCGCCGTACATAGCTACGCTCCATATCAGAGTTTTTACGAGTCTTGTCTTAACATCCCTACTCAACGTCCCCGTCATCAACTCCTTCCTCCTTGGGAAAGCCTCCTTGCCTAGCGCAATTCTTCTCCTTACGTCCCTACCACTTTGACCGTATTGGTCCAAAACACTTCCGAGATATGTAAACTGTTCTACCTGCTCTATTTTTTCCCCGCCTATTTTAATATTTAGCTTAGCCTTTTTCTTTCTGGAAAATCGCATAACCTTTGTTTTATTAATATTGATTCTCATCCCATAATTATCGCACTGAACCTTTTAATGTATATATCATCATAAATATTCTCAGTGGAAATTCAATCGTAGTAATAAATTAGTACAGAAAATAATGTTTTTACATTGTCAATAGCTACAAAGAGTGAATATAGAAATGGTTCATAGTAAATAAAGAGAAAGATCTCGCGATAGTTGGAAGTAAAATAAACGAGAGGGAGCGTCCAAAACCTATCTTTAAATATTTAGGATATCTTTAAAAAGTACTGCCAATAATTGGCATTTGAGGCAAGAAGATGGAGGTAGATTTGAAGCTTATGATTTGTGGATATGAAGAAAATAAGTTGGACATGCGTACAGGCTTACAACGAAGTTTTTACTATGGTGGGGGAAGTCGCTGGTTGAAATCATTTTGAACATACAAAAATACCGAGAGGCGTTTGGAGTTTAAATCCTGCAATATATGAAGACAAGGGGTAATCGATAAAATTCCTTAACCTATCCTTATTCGTAGAATACATTATTCTTGAATGCACGAAAAAATTCAAAATTTTTAGTAAAACCCAATAACCATTACCACACGTTCATTTAGAGCTACACTATACACGTTACCCTGCTGTTTAGTACCATAATTCTTGCAACCAAAGAGCATAAAGTTAATCCTGAAATCGGGAAACGGATTTGACATTCGGTATTATATGTGGGTGCAGTGAAAATCAAATTATATTCAAAACTGCAAACAATTATTCCAATCAAATCCTATTTGAATACCCTGAAGAACTACAAACGAACGTCTTATGTCCTACGGATTTGATGAAACGAGATTGACGTTATGTAAATCATTTGAATACAAGACGAAATCATTGAAATTTCAGGGGGACTTTCGGGGTTGCCCCCTCGTTGTTCCATCAGGATAGACGACGTTGCATATAGGATCTTCAGGAGAATTACCACGAAGGATCCTCTTATAAATGTCACTAAATTAAAATAAACTCTTTTGGAGTGTACTGGTCAATTTAATGATAGAAGAATGCAACTAGTTTCACCTATTATCGGTCGCAAATGCACGTACTGAAATTACACATGACGATGCCTAAACGGGCAAAACTAGTGGCAATCTTCTTTTACCTAATTGGCCCGTAGATACTAACAAAGTTAATTTTGATTTTGCTAATGCGTATATGTCACGTATCCACAAGGCCTCAAGGCTCGTCAGAGTCAATTTCGTTACAAACATTGAAATATGACTCTCGTCAAACTCCCATATTTGTGTTCCAACGTTTTTATTAGACCTGATGATGTTATGCTATAACGAAACCTGGGTTGTAAAAATTAAAAATTTTATGTGGAAAAGTAAAGTGGTTTGATTATTAAAAGTCAGTTTTCATTCGCAATTTTTCCATGTTTTCCAAATGAAACCGATGACATGTCTGTCTGAAAGGTTTTCGGAAACGATGGCATGGTGAACAATGCCACTAAAACAAAACAATACCACATGAAGATTAAGTGATTAAGGTACCCAGCTTGGTTTATTCACTTGAAACCGAGGGACTTGATGCGGCAGCTTTTCGTGCAAGTAGAGTTTACAGCTCTTCCGTCCGTTAAGTTTCTTTGAAATTTCACCTATAATTCAGGTACACTATGACTTATTTCAGATTTCACTTCTTCCGACCTCCTTATTTCCCTTTCCACCATAATTGTACTGCTCATCAGGTTTTTTCATGCTCATATCATGACAATGGAGCATTGCAGCGAAACACGTATGGAAAAACTTCAACTGGATAATTACCAATTCATCGAACACGTTTGGATGGAAATGTTTCATGTCTAATGCTTAAGGGAAAGTCGAGTGCGCCAGGTTATTTTTAAACGCATGGGAGACACTGGATGGCTCTCCTTCGTCTTTGTTTTTGACGGAAACTGAATAATGAGTGTAAACCGTTAGTACTGGGTTTCTATTCCCGGTAGGGGAAAATAATTATTATATTTCGCAAAATAAGATTGTTTCTCGTGGTCTGGTTTGGGTTTCACGTAGCTGACAGGAATTAAATAGCAATTTTTTTACGTAGAATGCATTTTTCAATATAGTTATAATTTTAAGCTCAACGTCGTACTGGAAAAGGGAGAGTGTAAGACTGCCAAGTCCACCAAAGAAAATCTAGGGGATTCACCAGCGCAAATAGAAATGGAGCACTGCGAACCGCAGAGAGAAATCAAGAGGGAAACTATGAAAGACCGCAGAAAAATATGAAATATTATCAACGATTTTAGTTTTGGCGTAGTATTAGGAATTGGGAATGTTTTTTTCCAATTAAAAAGATTAGCTTCCAGCCGAATTTCAATTCCCATCAGAATCTGGGTACAAACAAAAAAAATTAAGCTGTGGAACACTCTATGAATTATTTCCAATGTTTAACATCTCCACATAAGCAATCCTAGAAGTAGAAATGTACTTGCAATACCCACGTCACAGACCCTCAAGTTTAAACCAATCCATGGTATTCTTATGGTATGCTAGTCGTGGTAGTTATTACGGGAGACAATTGAAAGATTGGTCAATTCGCGTCATTAGGTTTAGGAGAGTAATTTGGAAGAGCTAAGATTTTTAGGGGATGGGGGAAGAGTGAAGAGAACCTGTCTGCATTAGCTCACGAAATCGATGCTAAAAAAGATATTTCGACATTTAGTCCACAAAATAAAAAGTGCTTAAGTCTCTTATTTAAGAGATTCCTTTCCTAATACCAAGCCCTAAACGGTAAATCTTACTAGACGAACAAAATATCCCAAGGGGACACAAAATTCAAGGTCCTATCCAATGGACCGCGTACTCCACTTGTGCTCTGAACATAAAAACCCAGATAGGGATCGGGATGCTAACGTATTGAAAAACACTTTCACCGACGAGATTAGGAACTGGTTCCTGTCAGGGTGGGAAGGCAGTACACTAACCACCAAACCAACCGATTCCTCTTGAGCTTCTGTCATATTCAAGATTTCAGACTCTTTTTAAGTCGCTCCAGTATGCTGATGATAATTTATCAGCATAGTTTAAATGTGATCTTGCATTGGAGACTTTGAAAAAGGTGTAAATGTGAGATAATGGAGGAAAGAAATTGGTCAGTGAGGAAAATTAACAACGAAATTTTAAATATCTATGGTAGGAGAGGAATTTGGTAATAGAATTCAGAAATCGGGAGTAACAGTCCGCGGTGGTTGTAGTAGGATGTCAAAGATCTAACAAAAAACAGAATGATATGTCAGCGGGAAAATGGGAAGAAAGAATAGGCTTGGTTTTTGGACAGCATGGAGCCAAATGGAAAATATAAAGAATTGAAGAGGGAAATAATAATAAAAGCAGACAAGTATTACGTAATGGTTGTGAGGGTCCATCTTAAACTCTACCTATGAAAGGTAGGTTACTTATTTATGAGGCGTTCCGACACTTCCTGCTCAAGGCGAAGTTCCACTGATACGTCCAAACGCGATGTGGTTTGCAACCCACTAAACCGGTCTGATCCCAATTGACCCTGATATCGCATAAAACACCTCGAAAATCCAAACGACTAGATTTTCTGAGCCAGAATCTGATTGGAATCCATTGAGTGGTCCTGCGTATTCAGTGGAGGGTTCCTAGTGGCCATAAAAGACACGTGAAAAAGAAGTTTGGATTCGTGCGGTGTTTCAAATTAAGATATTACGTTGCATATCACAAGCCGTGAGTGTAATTGAGACAAGTAGGTATTGTACACACGAAGAAATGGTCTTTGGGATTCCAATGGAAGCATACGGTCACATGAATAACACTTCTACGGATGATGGGCATGGGCACGTATGTATGTCATTGCAGAGCGGCTATTTCTTCAAAGTAAATTCACTGATTAGATTGTGGTCAATGGCACCGGTGTAGAACGTACATTATGTATTTCCTCATTAACATTTTAATTATTTAAATTAATATTTTTAGACATTAAAAATGTTATGAGACATATCCTAAACTAATCGTTTAGCATTCCTTCTATTCAAACATTTAGAGTCATTTCATCAAAGTGCATTACATTCGCTAGTAGCCGTTTCATAAATCGTGAAATAATCTACGACTTTTGAGTCTGACAAATTTTCGTAAGACCTATAATTCCAAAGATACTTTTTTCATCGCAATCTATTTCTATAAATTTCCTACCGGTCGGGCTAACTAACGAAATCAAAAACAAAATTGGCGAGGCGAAGAAATAAACACCGATTTTTATTTAGTGAGAAATTGTTTTGTATCATTGGAGAAAAATAAATAAACAACAACAATCGCATTTAAAGAAAATTACGAGTGTGATTAGACTAATGTTTCTTTCAGTAAATGGATGTAGTACGAGTGAGACAGAGTGAGATGAAGCGTATTCTATCGATATAAGATGAAACACATCCGACATTCCTTAATTATGCTGGACATCGTTATGAAAATAAAAAACAATGCGGGTGAATTCATAAAAAAATTAGCCACCAAAAACAAGAGGATTTATTTATTTTTTACAAAATAAATGTTGCATCCGAATAATTTTAGAAATAACATTGCCAATTCATTATGTTTACCTTCATTAAGGTGATATATTATATTCATATCTACGTTAAATTTACTGTTAATTTCTAGTTAGTTCTAGATTTTAAATAGAGAATCAACAATGATGGAGAAAGTAAGTAGCGCACTGGTACGTCAGAATTTTACTGTTGTTAAGTATCGTAAGTGGGACTTGAGGGGGGAAGGAAACTAGATGAAATGCGTTCAACGGGCCACCTGGCGCCTTGCGTTCCCTGTTGGCTAATGCCAGCAACGAGCACCTTTCCAACATTCTTCCTCCCCGTCTCATACCCATCCCTGATTACCCACATGAATCAAATGGTCTCTGTAGTCTCGGACCAAAACCAACAAGACTACTTTCTCAACCGCGAAGGTAGAGAATCCTTTCACTCAAGTGTAGAACCCATACGTACACGGAGATTGTGCCCTGCGCGTTTATGGCAACACAAGTAAAAACGACTTTCAGTAAGATCACATCGGAAAGGAATCTTCTAAAATCTTCATCTAAATAATACTATTATATCTGATATTGAGGTGTGGAACCTGTAGGGAATTGTTTTTAAGCGCAACGACAGATTAAGTAATCCCGCACCGCAAAGTTGATTCCTTGATGAACACAACACCGCATACAAAGTAGACATGCCCAAGGAGGAGGGAGTCGAAACCGCGACCTTCGGGCTAGATAGGGACCGCTTTACTCGCCGGACTATCCGGGTCGGCCGTAGCTTCGGGACGTGTGTTCCATCGGATATATCGATTTGGTGGAACGTTCCAGCATTTTGCTCGCTTGCTCGCTTGCTCGCTTCATAGGTGTCGCAGCCCCAGAGTGTGAGAGTAATCTCTCATTCATCGTCGATGGCACGTCCCTTTCAGTCAGACGGTACTTTTCTTTCCTGTTTCCGAAATGGCCGATATCAGCTTAACAAATTAAGAATTATGAATAACCCATCGAAGTCGGATTAACAAGAGGTTAGCAAGAAGGGTGGCAGATCAAATCCCTCCCGCGGAATATTGGACATTTCACAGAATTTGGAAGAATGGAAAACGAGCATGTGAAAGCATTAATTCAGATATTAATCCTCAAGAGAAGCCAGTAATAAATCCAGTTCAAATCAGTACGTAGAACAAATACGTATGTATTAATATTTACTATCTTGATTAAATCAATGACAAAGGAGAGGCCGTGGAGGAGGAGAAAAGGTGCGGTTTCCGAATGTGCTTTTTAAAATCGGACGAAGAATGATGATGATCAAACACGGGGATTAATACGCATAACATGTCAAGAGTTCGAGTCTCGCCTGGGCTATAGGTTATTCATGTTAAATTGTCAACGTGCAAATGTCATACAGGCCAATATTTGCCAATATTCCGTCATTAGTAAAATCGACACAATCGTAGGGTTCGAACTCAATCGCCTAAACGGCATGACCACCTAGCCGTAAAAAATGTGCAGAATCCCAATGCCTCGTGACCAACCTTTTTTCCCTATTACACCGTCAGCGGGATGATGTTAAAAATTAGCACTTAATTCTAAACGCTTAATTATTAATTGCTTAACGAGATAATTGACCGATAGATTTGCTCCTCTCCTACAGTATGTATTTCGAAAATCATACTCATTTTTGTCTTTATGCCCCGACGCTATATTATTGCATATTTTATACTATTTTTACATTCAGTCATTCAGAAATATATATATGATATTTCTAATAAACATTATATTTTTTAATATCTTCCAACCCATGCTCACCGATAATTATGTATATAATATTTAGAATTGTCATTAAAATAGTTCTTATAACCTTTAGTTTCTCAGCGTATTGATTTTAAAGGGCCTTCGTGAAATACAGGCCCTTTTGTAAATACTACAAGTAACCTAAATGTAAACTGTCCTTGTTACATATCGTATTTGAATGGCAATAGTCTCTGTTTAACGGAAATTAAAAAAGAAATCAAACAAGCACCGGCAACAACAATTAGAAAAAATGTATAACAACCGTCGGATTCGATTCGACGAGTGATTCGGCTGTGTCCATTCGTCCTTTCCGCGCGAAAATCAGTGGCCCTTCCCACGGGAAATACCCTCCCCGCCCGCCTCGACCCCCATCCCAGTCCAAAACAACACTCGCACTCTCGTGGAAATTCATCCTGCTCTCCTTTTCCAAATGCCATGCCGATTCCGACTCCCCTTTATCCCCACTCTCCCCCTCCCACGCCCCGTTCCGCCAACCCTTCCCCATCGCGCTTTCTCATATACACGTCCTTGCGCTCCACCTTCGCATCCACTACCTCCTCGTCCACCATCTCCTCCTTTAGCTCAGGACCCTCCGGCGTGACTCGTGTGGATAGGCAGGCCCAGCGCCGAGCCTTTGCTCTTTTTTTACCGACGAGGGGGAAAATAAGATCGGGAGAAAGTCTACGGAAAAAAGTGTAAATATATATATATATAAGTTTATGTATACCTCTACATATATTTCGATAAGCATGAAAGACTTCGCAGTTCTTTTTGCGGTGAAACCGGTCCGCTAGCAGACCGCTCGCCTCGGCCTCCACACCTCCTCCTTGCCACTCCACCCTCCTCAAATCCCCCTACACATCCTCACACTCCCCCACGGTTTAAACGGTACACGCCTCCTCCGATCCAGGCACAAGGCGCTCGCGAAGGCATTCATTTTCTCGCATCTCCGGGTGATCGACGGTAAATGGGAATGGAATGCTGCCCAGGCACTGTTTCCGTTCTCCATCACGTCCGTCGTACCATTAGCTAAATTGGTTACGTTAATCCAACTAGCTTTCAAACAATCTAACGGCTGATTCAACTAGACTAAAAACATAAAGTTCCGTGACTGTGAAGATCTGCTCACTTCATGACTTTCATGTGTATCCGGATGGTGATATTTCTTTGAAAGTTGGATATAAGTTTTAGCTTCTTTCTTCTCGTTTTGTGTAAAACTTGAACAGCAAAAACTTTTGTGGAATTGATGTACATACATAAAATTCATACAAAATTACGACTACGCCTGCATCTTTTCCTAAGCTCACTACAATTATGACGATTCGCGGTAAAATCTACATAAAGATACATATACATTTTTTTAAACATAGAAACACAAGGAATGGACAACTCACATATAGTATTTACCCTATTCTTCAAATCTGATTAATGTAGATGAAAAATAAATTGGCGATATAATTTTAAGAAAATTGAATGATAGAAAATTAGTCAAATGATAAAAATTGGATGACGACGTACCAGATATATTAAAGAAAATAAGCTGTGGTATAGTTAATATAATGACTGAGAGGAGACTGGAAATCTGGAAAATGGAAAGGAGGGAAATGAGGGACACAATTACGGAGAGGTTGTTATTTTACGCTACGACCAGAAAACTACAGTTCCGAAATGACTGAAATATCCCCGTAACTCAGAATCAGTTGACCGTGATTTCACTTTTCGTAATTTTAACTTAACGGATGACTCGGGAAGCTGATTATCGAAACTTTCACTGAATACAGTAAATCTTAAATTTGACATTTCAATCTTGTTTTTTAATTAAGATAAATAAATTTCAAAACACATAATAAAACATGATATTTCAGTGAAATTTAAACGATCTTATCCTGGAAAAAGAACTTTAAGGGAGATGGGTGTCGATATAGAATGTTATTTCCAGAATTAATTAGAAATGCCCATCGCTAAAGACCCGAAACATAAATCATTTATATCAATTCATAAAAATGTGTTACAATATCAACCTATGAGTAATGGAGCATGCTATTTCCATAAAAAATGACATAACGGAGACTTTTAAATGAAAAGTTGAATAAAGAAAATGTTTCTCCAAAAACCTAACACAAGGGTAAAGCAGAATGGACTCCCTAGTTTTAACGAATCACTGAAGAGCGCGCAGAGAAATTAACGGAGTGGGAATAGTGGCGTTAGTTGGAGGAAACAACGCCATTTTTTGTTAGCCACCATGCAGTGTTAGGTGACCATCGTGTCTTTTTCTTGGAAACGGTCTTTAAGAACAATAATAGAGTGTAATGCAACAATTTCAGAGAGTAAAAATCATTCGCCTTGACCGGGATTCGAACCCGGATCCCTCGATATCCGGCCGAGTGCTTTAACCAATTAAGCTACCGAGACGTCCTCTTACACTCTGAAATTTTGGGGGCTTTATGATTAGGAGGTAGCTTGATGAAGCAATTTTTCAGCTCTCCAGCTTAATAAGTAAGAAAAATTTTCGTTACTGGGCAACGGACAACCTTCGCAAACTTCACCCAAAACTTCTTCATAGCCCTAAAGTGGCAGTTTGGTGCGCTGTGTCCTCCATAGGCAACTCTGTGCACTATTGTGAGGTGCTGGAGGCCTTTTTTCTCCCCAAAATGAAGAATATGGTGAGTAATATGACACAGAAACCTTTTGGTTTATACAGGATGGTGCCACGGCTCATACCGCTCGTCGTTCACGCCAAATCCTGCAAGAACAACTTCCCGGCCGCCTGATCTCCTTACGAGGGGATGTTCCATGGCCCCCTCGTTCCCCGGATTTAAGCCTACGTTAGTTTTTTTCTATTGGGATTTCTCAAAGCTGAGGTTTAAAAAGTTCAACCAAGGACCTTGGAAGCTCTTAAAGAGGCAATTACAGATGTCAGCGCCGTAATAACGCAAGATATGCTGGGAAGAGTTTTCGAAAACTTTTTTGAACTACTCAATATGTGCATAGCTCTCCAAGGTCGTCACCTGGATGAAATACCTGTACATCATAAATCCTAATGAAGAAAACGACATTAAACGTAGTTTTTAAAAAATATAAACTTTTTAATTATCTTGGTTAGTTTTTTAATAATTCACCCGTCAAACCACCTAAACATTCTGTCCCACCCTGTATACGTTTTCATTCGCCTGTCTTGCCTTATATATAAAATGAATAAATTAATCAAAAAACTAGGCAGAGCCCTATGAGCTTCGATGCTGCTGAAAGTTTCTTTATTTTGAATTGATTAAAACTGTTTGAAAAAAAACCTTTCAGGAGATTTTTTCTCGGAATATCATTTAAGTGCTTACTGAACTACCTGATTCAATAGGGAAAAAAGAGATTACATATGATAAGGTTTTGTTAAATGGCAATGGGGTGCATTTGTTTACATTAGTTTACAATATTGCGTAATAAATTACACTTTGAAGTATTTTGGCATATATTTTTCTTGCGCTAATGAACATTTTCTCTCAAAATTTTATATTATTCGATCGTTTTACTGTCTAAATTGTACCGAATTATTTTTTTCTCTCAGAGAACGCGAGCGAAAGAGAATCCAATTGCATGCTGTATCAAAATAATTTTGAATATTCAGTAAAATCTGATTTAATGACGCATTGAATTACATATTTTTACTTAACTGATCCGGGTAAACGTTGAGGACACTCATTGCAATCAACTATGAATACCGGAAAAATGCAGAAACTTCTATGTGGAGCGTAATTCTGTATGGCTCGGAAACTTGATCGTGGAGGTGAGAGGAGAAGCGTAGATTCTACACAAGGGGATACGGGTTTCTTTCGGGTGACAGTATCAAGATGAAAGAAAAACACATTAAAATTTTGGACCGGCAAACTGAAGAAGAATTTGAAAGCATGACAAGGGAGAAGAGAAGGTTGTTACCATAAAATGAAAAAAGACATGGCAAATAGATTCAGGAGATCTAGCGAGACGAATGAATGCTGAAGACAGCAATAGGGGGGAGAGAGAATATTAAAAAAGCGAGGTTGAGGGAGGAAAAGATAAGCTATTTTTTTAAATAAGGGCGGTAGAAAGTATGCAGATCATGAAAATGAGTCAATGTAATGTACATATATAGTTTGTAGGCTTAAGGATAATTTGTGTCAAGTTAGTTAGAGCTTAAGAGTACAAAAGTAAGATGCCTTGGTCCATCTAAAACCTATCCCTAACTCATTTGGCTACTGCTAATAACTAGAATAAAAATAAAATTATTAATATTAAATTTTCTGTTAGAAAGGGAAAATGAGTATGAAACTAATTACTCCAATCATGGTATTGTCCTTTGACATCAACCAATAATTAACCTCAACTAAGCTAAAGTTGCCTTTGTACCACATTAGTTCCATTCCTGTAGAACCTAAGAGGCAGTCTAGCTTTAGAATCAGTAGCTCCATAATATAATGCATTCCAAGGTTGAACTCATGCAATGGAAGTGAGCAATCCCATTTAATATGGTTATCTGCTGTCTATCCCACCAAAAATATTATGTTATTGCAGTGATATTTAGCCGAGCATGCAGTAGCCATTAAGGTCTTAAGACCGATTCTCAATATAAAGGAAAGATTTTCTTCTTGTTTTAAACATTCTATCTTAATTCGTACAGACGAATTTCCGAATGCACATAGTATGTGCCGTGTTATATTCGGTAGATAGTAAGGCAGTTTAACAGATCTCAGAAACGGTAAATAGGCCCACAGGCATTGTGAGCATTTCCGCGATCCCGTGACCCCATGCATAATCCACACAATTATTCCTGGCAGAATGCCTGTCAGCAAGGTAGACCATCAGTTTTCCTAGTTGTATGTATTATTCATCACCGATTACATTTAACCTTGGCGAGAACAAATGCCGATAGACTCCGACGAAGCAATGTGCTCCTCAGTTCCATCGACATACGCCAAGAAGGAAAATAAATCATGGCATCACAGAAGTACCACAAATGTTTGCTTTCTAATTAGCCATCGTGGCGGCGCCTCACTGGAAAGAATCAAATCATCGGCGTCGTACCAAGATTACGTAAAAGAGTGTTTTTGTGTTGCCTTCAAATTTCTTCATAATTTGCAGCATGAGACTGCGTCATGGGCGTGTGTTCTTTTCTTCAGAACAATCGGATACTGGGAAAAAGATTTAAAGATTTCGTTATTTTTAAATATGGAACACCCTGGGTACACTCAGTTTTCATCGAAATTTTCGTTCTATTCTTTGGTTCTATATCTTTCTCTTAAAGCTCAGGTAACGCAGGGAATGGAACAGAACCAACCGCAACTGTTCATTTTACACGTATAATATTGAGTAATCATCTATTACCTCACCGATCAATAAAAAAATTCAGATGAAAATAGTGTTCCGTCAATCGAGACAAAGAGCTGACAACATTATGATGACAGTCGTTTCAAATCATTTCGCGATGCACTTTGTTCTGTAGAAGACATTTTTCTCATGCTTTTTAATCGGGTATAAATATTTGTTGCATATGCATATTCTACAACACAAAGCACTACAGTTTGCAGGCGAGTCTACTACTGTTGTAAGGGTTTTACTCTTTTGAGACAATTGCCTAAGATGATGAGAAGTTAATCCAGCAGGATTATTCCTTTCAAGTGATCGAAAAAAGAAAACTGAGAAGTATTGAAAACATCTTCGTCGACTATCTTAGAAAATTTTACCCATATTTCACTCCCGTTTTAGACGACATCTCTTGTACTTGAGATTTTTCTTTTACTCGTATATATTTTTCTCTCGATTGCTACGGAGCACTAAACTGAGATTTATTCTCAACTTAAATGGAACGGAGAAAATTTCCCGGGCACACGTTTTCTCTAATCTAACAGCGCATCTAGCCTCGGATTTTTCCAGAATAACCACAGAAATCAGCCAGTATATAGGTGTGTGGTTGTGGTGGGAGTGAACTGGGACTAAGGCTTACAGAGCGTGAAGTTCTCACAATTAGGGTAATGACGGAGGCCAAAGCCTATCCACGTGCCACCGATGGTTTCCGAGGAGCACATGGTACCCAGTAAATCGCACAGATTTAGGTCGTCTGCGGATTTCCATGTGTAACAATCTGATTTGAATCTGGTAGCCTCCAGACTGTCAATCAATCCTATTGTTCTACTATGACCACTGGTTATTCCGCCCCATCCTCAGAGGATACATCACTAAAATTATTGAGAGTTTTCATAAAACAGCGGGTCGCGGTGGTCTAGTGGGTAGAGCGTGGGTAGAGCGTGGGTAGAGCGTTGCCCGGGCAAGGCACTCTGGGCACCTGCAGCTCCAATCAAGCTAGTTGATTTTTCGGGTACCAGATCTTCCTGGGAAACCATAACCGGCGCAGGGAAAGGAACTGGCTCCCCTACCCTGATGTGTGAATATTCACACGCCGTCGGGCTTGGTACATGGGTGAGCTCTACCATCACCTACTAAACCGACCTTCGGGTTGATTACTGTGTTTATGGTTTTATCATAAAACAAAGGACTTTGATTCTATCGGCGCAGTGATCAATCCGAAGTTTTGGTTTTCAGAGAAGAGGAAATCAGCAAGTACTCGCACTATGCACCATGCGGCACGTGATATTTATACATGAACAGTATAAAGAAGGGGAAAGTTTTTTTCTTTGTGCCGCCTTTGGTTTCCTAGGAAAGTGAAAATTGTTACTATCTGTTCCTTATTATGTTCGAATTCCAGTAGCACGCCTGAAACTACTCAATGAGTTTACGATAATTCATTGTTTCCACATTTAGAAATATTTTACGATTCTAATTGCGTATTTCCTCACAACACCCCTGATATCCTTCTGTATACAATAGTTATGGTACCTAAATATGCTCCAAGACCAGGAGAGAGATCGTTTAATAGACCATAAAACTTGCAAATCATTACTCGTAAATAACGTGAAATGAAGCAAATGGCTAGTCGAACACTGAGAGTTATGTATTTCACATTTTTTTGCCCCACGGTGGAATCTATTCGGGTCACCCGTCACTTTAAATTAAGTAGCGTTGGTATTGAGTTCAAGAGCTACGAGATTGGTCAGACTGAAATCATCTCGCAATGAGAAATCTCTAGAGCGTCTAAATCCACCCAGACAACGCATGATATATAGTACATACATATCCTGACTATACAGTATACTGACTATACATATAAATATTAAATATATATATACGAATATCAAGAATATGCGTATGTAAATTTACCTATATGGAGATTTTCTAGACGGATTAGATATCGTGAGAAAATTTCTGAGAACTTCAAATTAAATAAACATTATAATATGACCAGTTTTTTCAAAAAAATATCAAATAAAAAACATAACAAAATCCTTAACCTAAGGGATATCTTGGGTGTAAAATACATGAAAATCGACTACCCTAGTCATTTTCAAGGTGAACAAAAGCGTCTTTTGTCTCAAAATGTTTATAGGGGTCGAAATTGCAATATTGTTTTTTTTAAACACCGACAGGGATTTAATTAAAACTTATGGATACAGAATTTCAAATAGTCTCCTCTAAAATTTAAATATATTGTCATCAATTGCTATAAATCTTATATTTAGTAAAATTTAATTTTCGTGAAAATAATTAACTATCGTAAATAAAACGCCTACATCGATATAAATTGGAAGAGAACAGCATAGCCAAGTATTTTGTATTAATCGCATTGACGGAATATTTCGTAAAATTGCAGAACCTAGAACATTTATCACAAATATAACTGCTGATAAACATAAAAGAATAACTAAAATTTTGAAAATTTTGCTTCAAGTAATTAACTAAAGTAATTCATATAATCGAAAAATTCCAGGTGAGATCGATATTTATTTCGCAAATGTATTCACTCTATAAGAAAGGAGAGAGAAAGCGCATTACTGACGCGAAGGACAATTAAACCGTTTGGGGCTGAGAAAACAATGAATCAGATTCGACGTCGTCGTTACGTTGGACTGTGCTTGGCACTACTTGTAACAGCGCTCGAACCTCATTGTTCGCCACACTTTTAACCAGAGATGCAGTCTCAAAAATCGTGCTCGGAGCGAAAACCATTCAGGGGATTCTTTACGGCCTTTGCCTTTCCCCTTCACGACAAGGGACTTCGGACTCGAGTGAATCAACGAGGCGAGAAATATCCAAAGACCTGACAATCTCCGCAATACGCCCAATCGGGTGGAATTTTACTCGAAAGAGAGAACAATTTTTGTCATTTTCACCGCGGAGATGAACCATTGAGAGCTATCCTCACCGAACCGCACGACACGTGAGGAAAAAATGTTTTCACGGCCTCTCATTCCGTTGTTCGCCAGTGTACTGCCACCTCCTTCTGAATTGTATCCAATCGATGAAAATTTAGAAATTCGATGGGTGATAAAAATCCTTTAGATTTCACGTAATTTTGACAATTCGTCCTTTCGATTTGGGTAAATCACTCGTGCTCGACTGATGGAATTTGGAGGGAAAGATTTCTCGTGGAGAGGACCGCCGGGGCTCTAATTGAAACCATTGTGCCAAAACTTTTCTCACGGCTTAATACACTTCCCCTACTCCCCACGAGGAATCTACGGGATACGGAAGACAATCCTTGCGGTTTGAATTCTAATCATTCCGGAACCAGGATGAAGACAAAGGGTTACCTACAGGGAAGTATGTGACTGACTCCTAAATCCGAGGAAAATACTGCATTCGAGAAGCCTAGGAAATGCCCCAGGAACTGCCGTAGGAGTGTGTTGCAAAGGGTGTTCTGGAACAACAGCGACTATTAAAATTGAAGAAGAAACTATTAAAAGAGGGAATTGGTATTTAATTGTTCGTACAGCATACTCAGTGATGGGCACAAGAATTGTTCTTGTGAAGAAAAGAATCTGTTTGAATCTATGGGTTCTTCGGCAAATATTTCTCCCTAGTATTTATTAGTACCCAAACTGCCGATATGTAATAGAATCTAAATCATTCCCTCGACGTCATCTGTAAAATAGCACAATTGATGATGTTTTTCCGCTCGGACTATAATTTGTAATAATTTTAAGCTTTTCTTTTTTAAGTTTAATCTGAAATTCAATTTACAAGAACACCAATTTAAATGGCATAGGTTTGACTACTACATATGTGATTATGATGCACTATGTCAATCAAAGTGCATTATCATGTGAGTGTTGAGAAGGATGGTGAATGTGAAATGGACAGAAATGAAACGAAACAAGAAGTGCTAAGCATGGTGGAGGAGGAGAGGGAATTGTTGGGAAAAATTCAAAAGAGACAGGATATGTGGAGACTTAACGATGATGTGAATGAATAAAATGTAAGGTTTAATTCATGCGGAAACGAAGAGAATTCATTGTAGTAAGGGATATCAGATTTTTTTCTTGTTATACAAAGCTAGAAGCCGTATATAAAAGAAGGATATACGGGCCTGAATTCCGGTATACAGTATCCATACTAAAAAGAAAGACTTGTAGTTTTCCACAGATTTTTATTATATGGTACAACACGTTTCACCGACTTGCGGCATCATCAGGTACCGCAAGTCGGTGAAACGCGTTGTACCACATAATAAAAATCTGTGGAAAAGTACAAGTCTTTCTTTTTAGTATGGATATTAAATACTGCCACGAAGTGAGGCCTGAAACAATAGAATAGTATACCCGGTATCCAAAAATGATTTTTGCTCCTGAAAATTTAACGCATTTTTAGGGGGAACATTTAAAACGACTCTAGAATAATATTGCCCTCAGGCAGCTTCCAAATTTAAATGATAGTACCTCGTGAATAAGATAGTTTCAAAGGAGTATTTCCGTTTTATTGGAATATCTTCAGGTTAGTATGTACCTACTGAGGGACGATAAAGTCTAAACTCTTTGCTTTACCATATAAGAATATCGCCTTAAAACTCCCCCGCCTACCAAGCCCCATTCCAGTAGGCAGTGCGTACAAAATACGTATCTGTGTGTTTGACTTTACAGCTTTGAATTAATCTTTATTTCACCTAAATGTTTCATTTTTACGCACACAGATACATAGGATTAATAGTTTGGTCAGACAAAACTCGAAAATAATGAGTTGGATGAGTTAATTACATTATTAAATAACTTTAGTGCAAATCTATTTCCTCTTGATTTTTTTTACGTGAAGCAATTCTTGGTTTCATTACATTCCTTTTTCTGATTAAACCATTTTAATTTTACTTTAGGAATATATTTTTCCAAAATGAACAATTTCATAATACCATTATTTACTGGCTATAATTAGAAGGAAATGAGAAGTAACGTATCATCCTGGCTTACGTGGAGTTTGACAGCAATTCAGTCTCTGACGAGCTCTATCGATTAGAATCAGTCCACGTTCAACTTCATTGCACGTTGAGAAAAAAGGAGGATGTCTCCTCAACGCATCGCTAGTTTGACGAGAGAGACAATCAGGGCAGATGATAAAAACTTCCATCCTGGTAAGGCGTTTTGAATCCACGCCTGTACTCTCCCCGTCTCCAATCTCCTTAGCCACCACCATAGTGAAGACACTTGCTATTACCAAAAAAAAGGAGAAATCGCACTCGATATAATCAAAAAAAGCTGTCGTTAAAAGAAATGTTGATGAAATTTTTCTGAGTTCCAATGGATCGCTTGAGAAAGCCAACGAAAGATGAAATTTCAAAAATGAGAAATTATTTTAAAAGAGATTACTTTCAATTTGCGTATAAAAATCTTTCGCAACGTCATAAGTATAAGGGAGTTTCTTCATCCAAATATTCAGACGTCATGGAATAATTATATAAATTTCGTAACTTCAAATTTAAGGTTAAATCATTTCACTTAAGCCAAATACACATAATAGAATATATTGATTTTCCATTTATTAATTTAAACATCATTTTTTGAGCGCAAAATATACCAATTTTGAAAAGGACATACGTATCTCTGTAGAGTGATGACTCCTCAAGGGTAAAACCACTGAAAGTCACCTACTTTTTATAAACCAATTACCTGAAATGTCAAAGCCTTATCTATGCCTGACGAAAAATTAGTGCTAACTAATTTTTAAAGATTGTTTTCTTGCAGTTCATACATCCTTAAAGAAAGGAAAAAATGGATATTTCCATAAGGATGAGAAGGGAGTAACTGTACTTCTCTTACCTAAATATAGTCCGTGATTGGAAAGCTCCTTTTGGATGAATTTCAATTCCAAACCATAGTCCGTGCCCCTACGAATCAAGACCTCTCGATGGTGGTACGAGGAAAGAGGCAAGCTTTGACAAGAAGGAGCGCTGGAATTCATTGACCAGAATGTATCACGCCACCAAAAATCGAAATTTCCCTGGAAACATCTTCTCCACCACTACCTCACGCACCTTCCTACACGAATTACCGGGAGAAAGTCAACCAAATTTAAACCGAAGTGCTCACTTCCGCAACGCCCGCCTGGAACAATAGGGGACCCCGAAATCTCTTCCGGACTCCCAAAAATATTTCGCGGGGAATCACATGCTTTTACGACTTCGTCATGAGTCCAACCGTCACCACCCTTTGAATGGAAATGCACCCTTGACCGTTTATGGTGAGTTTTCGAGGCATCAATTTTGAGAAAAAAAGGGAGAGAGTCGTCTACCACGCGAATGAGAAAGAGGCCGAGGGGACAAACGGTCTGCAGCAATCTAACTCGAATTTATCATTAAGCGCGAGCGTTTCTGGAAGTAGGACGGAGGTGACGGTATTAAGAGTTCTCTTCATAGATGTGGTGGGAGGGAGGAAGGGGACGAATCAGAAATTTTCCGCCGCTCCGGTTTCGCTAACACTTCGCATTCCCATGAGTCTTTCTCCCTCGATAAGAAAATCCGCAACACGAGCTTAACTTTCATCCGACCAAGGTCAACCATCGTCGGCCCAAGGATTCTCGAAGCAGATTTAATTTCTCCTTTCGCAGGCTTTCTGGTCTACTTCGCTCCCCATCTTTCTCGCCAAACGCCTCGACTTAAGTGGATGGGATGTTTACGCAGCGGAAAACAAATCATCTCGACACCGTGACCATTTTACCTGCAGCCATTGTTTTTAATGAATAAAAAAGCTCCCACGCTTCGTCCATCATCTAAGGCGGACGCCATTGGCTCTGTTCCGATGTGGTTATAAAGGCTGGCAGAGCCGCAGCGAACGACGATACGACGCTTGACAGGAGGAATTCGAGTTTCGAAAAATATGGCCGAGTTCATTTTTTCATAGAGTTGCGAAACCGATGGAGATGAATGAATGTTATGTCACTGTTTAGTTTTATTCACGAGGTAGCAGGTACTTCGTGAACAGCAAGAGCATATTACTGCAGACGAAGTTTGCACAACAGAGAGAGACAACATGATAAAGAGCGGATACTAGGAATATTACGCAAAAATTCATCTATGAAAGTATATCAATTCTAGGCATTCTCAAACGGTTAATTTGACTTACTTTTAGACATTAAGTCAATGTATTTGTGAAATTCATAATTAAATCAAGATCAATAATTGATCTGATTAATCCTTGGCACCTTGTATCTACTAACTTAATTCTTAACGTTCTGGGCACGCGAAGATCTTCGTTCGTGAAATTTCTCCATAAAATTGAAAACCAATATAATGAGGGAAATGAAACTTAGAAACGAATAACGAACGAATAAACGAATGTCAATAAGCTACATCAACTAATAACAGAATTATTACTACAAAATATTTATCGGTATCAACAGGGAGATCGCAAATAAGTTCAGCACAATAATGGTGCATATTTTCCTGAAATTGGGATCCGCATTCTTGAATTTTTGAGCGTATATTTTACCATACATAAATATAATAACTTATGTAAGCATTATAACTTAAAAATTAATGATATTCGGAGTGGACCATTCCCAAAACAGGTGCTTAACGCATGCACCAAAATAGTGTGTTTTTTTTCGTTTTTACTTCGTTTTTATCAGTTGCGACTGAAGGATAATAACAACAATTATTACCATTCGTTTGAATAAAGTAGCCATGAATATCAACTGCATATAAAGTATTCATGAGGGAGCTCATGCTTAATTTATATTTTGAATACAAAGTTCTTCCATGAGAAAGTGAATGAAAATTGGAAGCACTCTTAGAATAGAATTGGAAATTTTGAAATATATTGAAACCAAGTAGCGCTTCCTCTAAAGGAAGTCTGCTGTTATCGGTTGCATCAATTGATCAGATAATAAGTCACAAAATCAATGACCATCCAAATGTTTATTGCATAAACAGCTGTAAACCGAAAGTTTACCACAAAATTTTTAATTGGAATGGGATATAAGCAATTTCAACACATTTATATCTGTAATTCAGGTAATTGTGCATAACATTTAAATTTATATATTTCATTATGTACAACTAAAGGAGAAACTGAAATATTTGCTAATCTTGATAATATCCGACTGAAGGTTTTTTAGAAATTTTGCACAGAAAGTACATTAATAGAGAAGTAGGCATGTTTATTAATATATAATTCAATTAACAAGGGTTTGAACATGCTGTGGCATGAATTTTCTTCTGCAAGATGGTTCAATAATGCCAAAGGAAAGATTTTCCTAAATAATTTACATAGAAATGTATTTATCATCGCGTTAGATTGGGATATTGTCCCATGGAGTGAGATATATTATAATATCATCTCAAATATGTAATGTGACGTTCAGTGTGGCAAATAAATTCAGGTTGGTAAATCCGAAAAACAAACTTGCAAGAATTTGATATTAATCTTGGGAATCTATTTATTTCTTCAAATAGACTTTTTGTTATTTTGGCTCAAAAGGAGGTCTACTTACACAAGTATAATTTCTGACTGCATTCCTGCAATTTTTGGCATCACATCCTTTCCTTGTCGGCTTTTAGCTATAGGCAGTAGAATACTTAAAAGTACATGCAAATTGCACAACAATCCTATTAGCAAGAAAATATTTTAGGAAAAAACTAAGCTGCCTCACACCAGCTTCTGGAGCTCGACTCATAAAGTTTTCTCTGACTGATCTCAACCATGCGAGTTATCGCACTTTCAAGGACTCTGTTAAGTATCCATGTCGTGCCGTGTCCAATTACTTCTAAAGGAACGTGGGAATCTCAAATGTGAGAGACTGAGAAAATCAATACCCCTTCCACTTCACCACGTCATTGGATGGTCACTAATTAAATAATATATTAGCACTAAAACCGAAAGGTTTAAACGATTAACGCACAATGATGTTCTAACTAAATGTATTTCAAATGAAAAATAGATTCAGATGCTATTACTGCAATTAATTGATTTGCATGTCTCCTTGATTAAAAAAATATCACTAGAGTTAACCCTATACCAGCCCAATAAGGGAGAAACACTCGTTCGCCAAGTAGTTACCTAGAAGACACGAAAATCACAAAATATTGGCAGGGTTTTCACCGTTAAGACGGGGAAAAATTTAATCATTGAAAACAAAACGGAGAAATCAAGTGCAGAACCAATAGTTTGGGGATATCCGCCTCGCGACACTTTAAAAGAGCCTACTCGTCCGAGCGTGGCTTGCGTGAAGTCACGCCCTCCATGCTCAATCGAGGAGACTTCAACGCGCAGATGCGACCGCCTTCGTGCTCTTCCTTTGGGTACAAAAAAAATGCCGTTTTTATTCCGAAAGGCAGAAAGTGTCATCATCCATTGTGCGTTTCCCCATTGGCATAAATCCGACAAAATAAAACTTCGCAATTTTACAGGAAATGAATAAATAGAGAGAGAGTTGAGGGGGAGACGAGGACAGAGAAAAAGGATTTTGCCCCTAATTTCATTTGGAAATACTGGTCAGGAATGACTGAAACAATTTAAAATCAAATTAGCAAGTCATTAGGTAAATGTCTCCGACAATTCTCATGCCAAACACTGGCTTACTTTTGAAGAACTCCATGGGTGCAAAAGTTCCAATGAACTTAAATTCAAAACGTTTACGATATAAATTCAAATATGCATGGTACTCTATTTTCACTCTTAAGATAAAGGCCTAAGAAAGCATTTTGCAAAGTAATAAAAATTTTGAAATTTGCACTTTCCCGCATAAAAGTAATGAGTCCTCTTCACAAAAATAATTTTCAAGGTTTATTTTTTGTGCGTACGCCATGCTCTGCCAATCGCTGTGTGTTTGAAATACCATTCGAAAATTGCATGGAAGTACTTGTCCGAAATGTATTCAACACTTTAGATTAATGACCTTTTCACATTTTAATAAGTTTGTAATTTTCCACAGACTCTGAGGAAAATTAACAAACCCATTTAATATGGACATCAAACAATTCTACGAATTGAAACCTGAAAGTGTAAAGTATATCATTTCCATTAGTTTATTGTCTCATGGAATGAGTGGAGATCAACGGAGGTGCTATATTTTGATTCACGGATGATAGATAAGAATGTACGCAAGATCATTCACGTCGTAATTCATGAATTGTATAGCTTAAATATTTTCCTTTAAGTTTAAATTCAAATGTTAAACAATAATCAACACGAAGGTGCTTTAGAGAAGAAGATAAAATGGCATAAATCTTTTATAGTTACCAAATACGATTAGAGTGTGTCATATCTTTCACTTATTATTTCCCAGGAACTTCTGACACTAAGAAATTCACCCATGGTTACACTAGAAATGTCCAGGAATCCGTTTACATGAGACCTAAAATCTGAACCTGAATGATCTTCCCTTGGGGTAAATTAACTGCTAAGTTTATCTTATTTTTCATATTTGAGAGTAAACAAATTACCCACATGCAAGGCTAGAGTAAGGTTTTCAGAAAGCATCTCAGAGAATAAATAACTTATTAGAAGTTCCCCTTTTAGATGTTGTGAGGGGAATTCAGGGAATGTTTACACATATAAAATGATGAATAAGTTAGCAAAATGCCTTGAGTGGAAATTAGGTAATGGTTATGCATTTAAAATGATACCTTTACGAGGACAAAATGACAAAACTGAGGCCAAACAATTTATTTTCTTGTCCTTTCACGTCTCCATTCGAAATATGGGTGAGTATCGGTCGACAGCCTTCACGCCCGTGCATACGGTCACGAGGACGGACATCGTCACGAAAATGAGAGTTAACTTTCCGCTTCGCTTGGACGCCGTTTCAAATCACTGTGGATTACGCAACATTCAGTAAACTATAACTCCGTCGCTCCCTATATAACGGCCGAGGACTAAGGAATTTACAATCAATCTCCCACGTCCATCTCCTTCCCTGCACCTATCCGCTCGAGGCCAACCACGCTCCAACTCTTGAAGGCGGCGAAAGGGTGTAGAAAGGTGCAGAAAGTACGCAGATATAATTCTGTGCCGATGATAACTCTTTAGGTCACGATTCCGCGCCAGGTGTAACAAGGCACTTAGCTAATGCGTGAATGGTATGACTACTATTGAATGAAAAAATAAATAGCAATCAGGGGCAAGTTTCTCAAATTTACCAGTCAGCTGACATACCTGAAGGTAATTAATGGAACATCGCTAGTCACTTATTTAAAGTACATACTATGGGAATTTGATGAGGAATCGAGATGATGGGGTGTTTAAGATTCTAGCTTACCTCACCGAGGGCCCGGGCTCGAACACCGGTGGTGGACGGATTTTTTAGTGTATCCTGATCCTTAATATGCGGGTAGGACTTTATGTGAGGACGCCGTCTGTCGGATGCGACTTTAAATTATGAGCCTCGGCGCCTTTCGTTAACAGTGCGCAAATACAGACACCGGGTTTCTCTACCAGATTACCCACCCGTGATAATAGATTGTCACCAAGTTTAAGAATAAAATACGACAGCATATAAAACCACCCTGAGGTTTCCGGGGCGTACTTTTGATGACCCCCGTATCTCTTACGAATTATAAACGCGTTTGTTTGGCTTAAATAGACAATAGCATCCCAGCTGGTCAGATTTTAATTTATTAAATGCAATAAATACGGTGCATGGCAAAGAAATATGCATAGCTGTATGTATTCAATTCTATGAATATTTAAAATATCTACAAAATGGAAGTTTTGAAAATATTTACGAAGACTTATTTTAACATAGGATTTTTTGATTATTACAATAAAACAAAATATGAGGATACAATTTTAATCCAAAACTAGTCACAAATTTCCGGTGCAGACTAAATTAAAACGATCTTTTCAGTTTTTGGTTTTGAATCTCAATTTATCCTTGAAAGATTTACTCACATTTAAAATCTAAAAGTTCACTCATTCACAAATTTTGTGAAAAAAATGCCAAACGTGAGATTTGTTATGGGCAGTTAATTTAACGCGCGGTCATTCTCTTCCGGGCAAATCTCGGTATTTCCAAGCAATCAAAGGAATAAGAATTCTAATAACCTTCAAGGAAATTTTCGAAAGGGTGACAATTTCACTACATTCCACTTTCTTCTTACTTCGCGCATGGAGAAATCTAAAGAGCCCGATCGAAACATCCGCAGGGCCGGGTTTCGTGAATGGACCGGAAGTAAATGCATCCCTAGTCACGATGAAGGAACCCGCCCTGGACCATCGCCACAAAAAAAATTGGCGAGAACTTGTTTTTGTTACCCATTCTCTCGTCACTCTGATCCATTTCCTCCGCACTCCGACATCGGCTTTCCCGACCCAGTCCCTTTCTCCGCTCCACGTTCTATTTGGCGACTGGTTTCGCCGTCGTAGTCCCAGGTGACGCACGACGAAAAACACACCGCCCCCGGCCTCAAGGTCTGTTCTCTCCCGCGGATGAGTAAAATTGAATTCGGACTATTTTCTTTTTTTATACCCCTTCTCTCCACTTCTCTTGAAAAGCGAAGACGGTTTAAGTTCACCTGGCACGGGAAAGCGGACTCGAGGGGCAAAAAAATAACAGCGAACACCGTCGACTTCGGGGATAAAACGCGTCATTTACCTCGACTTTTAAACTTGCGGACGTCCTGGGGAAACCGGATGGGCACCCCCCGATAACGTCGATGACCCGTGGTATATCGCAAAAGACTATAAACGCAACTTCTTTTTTTTTTTGTGAAAACAAAGTTCACAGCGTTTAAGTCGCCCGCCGTAAGAGGTAGTTTCGCGTGAGGGGAGAAATATTATTCAGATTGCTGAGAGGGATGAAAAGTGGAAGACATAAAACATTCGAAAGGGTGAAAGGGGAAGAGGGAGGCGAGGGAATACCGGTTTCTTGGAAAAAGTGCATTCAACCCACCGGGAAGACCGGCTGACGATGCCCTCTTAACAGGTCGACGCGGCTCCCTCAACTCCCAGTAATCAAAAGTCAGTTAAATGGTAATGAATCCAAACCTTTTCTATCTCAAACGCGGAGTGAAAGAAAAATTATCTAGACAAACACGACTAGTTTCGCGGGAAATAGGAAAGAACGGAGGGATTCAGAAAACATAGCTTAACCCGGGATGATCGCCCATCTAGACCTAAAGAATAGAGAGGTTAAACTTATTAATAAGATATCAATCGCGAGAATTTACATAAAACATCGATGAAATAATTCAAACCCCACACGTAATGATCAGTTCCTTCAATAGTGAAAAAATTAGATAAACATTTCACCGATTCAATGACTTTTGTTCTTACTCCAATAATAACCACAAAGAAATTGTCTAATGGTTTTGCTGCATGGAAACACAACCAGTTGTTTTTGAACAACTTGTACCTTTTTCAACTTATTAAAATTTTACTTTGACTGAAATCATGAATAACAAAATTAACGAAAAACAGTTAATCTGCAATATGTTATAAAAAATCAGCACTCCTCCTACATTAATTTATAATTCGAAGGATACAATATTACAGCCTACAAGATAAACTAGTCAATTCAGAAAAGGACGACGATGAATATTGGGGCTCCTTTTAGAATAACTCAGGGCTTTAACTATACTTTCCGACCCTGTTATCTTTCCGGGGTTGCTTCAATTACGGTCCTTATTTCCAAGTTGGTTACCCCCGATTTCTTTCGGATACAGAAGGATGAATAAATTACATGTTCGTCATAGAACATATTTGGCAACCTACGCAACTCCTAGTTTCATGTTATCACAAAAAATAGATCAGAGAACTTCTACGTAAAATTCATTCGATCGATCCATTTCATAGATCCAAAATTATAATAATATTATGCATCTCACATTGCCATAAGAGCTAAAATTCGATTAGGGTGCCAAAAGTTTTAGAATTTTACTTTCAAGATTAGCGGAATAAGGTTAGAATATTCGCCACACAAAGTTAATTTTTTTCAGTTATGCTAATTAATATATGTAGCTTTAAAATCACCGTTTCGGGCCAAAATATCCGTCACATACCTACTTTTTTCCTTAAATGAGTACATTTCATAGAGAAATTGCACTAAACTGGTCCAGTTCCACCCGTTTTGTCCAGCGAATAACATTTAAACCCTATGTACCTTGAGAGAAGGAATAACATGTCAGGTAACAATATAATTCAATAGAGAAAACTGTATTATGATTTTTATTACATATTTCAGAATTTTCATCTGCTACCATTCCCTAATATTTTTCTCTCATTCTGGATAAAAATATTGCAAAATAGTAATGCTCCTTATTTACTTACTTACGAGGAGGGTATTGAATTAAAAATTAATTGATATAAATATTATTTGAAAGCAATAAAGAAAATTTCATTTCACAAATGTTTATGTTACTAATTAACTCACGTGTTAAGGTGAAAAATTCGTGAAAATTCAATAACCTACATTTTGAAAACGATAAAAATTGTTCTATAACTGTTTACCAACATAAAGTTTTTTTTCATATTTACGTATCAGGGTTTTAAAATTTCTACGAGTGAAATTCCCTTTTTAAAGCCATAATAAAATATTATTAATGTTCAATGTTAAAAATGTGTTTTCCAAGAGATGGACTTTTAATATGTATCTAGGTATCAATGTTTAGAAATCCGAACTGGAACAACTTAGCCAATTTCGTTAACTGCCAGTATTTCCGCATTCCTCGTCCTAATTTCTACTTACGTCTGCCCAATAAATCTTATGCGAGAGGCATAGAAATTTCCTATCGCGTAAGTACTTTTCAAAGGAATGTCTTTTGAGTGCACCTTAACTGCCCTCGATCACACAGACAGCCATTTCCAAATAATCCTTTGCACTTAATTTCTGTAATAATATTCCGCTTCTAAAGTTCTTTATGTAGGTTGCGGCTATGGATCATTCGCACTGGTAGAGATAAAAATTGAGGTTTACAGGAAACTATCACTTCATTGAATATGCGTCGAGTTAATGAAGACTTTGTACTCATGACCATTCGAACTAGTGCGATGAAGTGCGACGTACATGTATATACCTATACCATATATATATGCATACCACCGTAACCTATTAGGGTATTTCATATAAAAAATTCTTTTAAGTTGTTTTGGAAAATTTTATTCCTTGCAAAAATTTATTCCTCACTCCTCTATCCTTAAATAGTTTATAACTTCCACAGAATTACATTATTCCGAAAACACGCAGAAAAAAATTTGCATCGTCAAAATGAAAACCGCTTGACGCTTTGAAATTAGAAATATTTGCTCAAAAAATTCTATCATAAAACACATCTCAAATAATCCCGTGATTAAAAGTATGATTACGTGTGCGAAAGACGGATGGAACGAATGGTGAGCCAGTTTTCCGAACGGTTGTCTTTGATTAACACATCCCCAATCGTAGGGCGTGGCCATTTAGGAACCGGAAAACCTCTCTCACCCTATTACGAAGACCCCATCTGAAGCAAATATCATCAGAGTTGTTACGTATTAGGTTGTCAGAGTTGTTACGTATTCGGTCAATTCTACTCGTGATGAGGAGTTGAGTCGGTAAAAAAACAAATCTGAAAATCCATATTAGAAGCGTTCTGTCATAGTAATGCAACCATTTCAGAGAGTGAAAATCATTCGCCTTGACCGGGATTCGAACCCGGATCCCTCGATATCCGGCCGAGTGCTTTAACCACTTAAGCTACCGAGACGTCCTCTTACACTCTGAAATTTTGGGGGCTTTAAAGGAACAAGATGTTATGTTATACATTATAATGCACACATAGCGGGTGACTCCGTTAAAGTTACTATTACAGTTTCTTGAAACTCTGTCATAGTATTTTTCTGATGAATAAGACAATTTTTTTATCAAATAATGCTAGACGAAGAACGATTACCAAGATTAAATTTGTAGCCTAAAGAAATTATTGATACTGGAAACAATAAATTAACCTCATGAAACGAGTAATTAGGAAGGTTTTATGATGACAACTATTGACAGAGGTAAGATTACACCTTAAAAGAGTAAATGAATGAATCGGCCGTTTGATGTGGCAGAATAAATTCGCGAAAACATGTACATGTAATGAAAGAAAAAATAAAAGGGGAAATCGCGAGAGGATGACTCAACATATAAATAATAATAGAGACGAAGAATCCTACTAAACCATACTGTTTCGTTAGAATATATCGATACTTTTCTGCAGGCATGTTTTAAATAAGAGTCGCAGTACCAAAATGTGACTTGGGCAAAGGAAGCTAGACTTGATATCCAATGAAGAGAAAGAGTAAAGTGTTAGTGATCAAAAGGGATGGAGAAACAGGGGTGGGGGATGCATTCCTGTAGGGTTTCAACTCGAGAAGTGTTAGTTCAGATACCTTGGATATTTCATATTAGAAAAGGATGACGTTGGTAAAGAAACTACTAAAAGAACAATTTCGTGCAGTGTCTCACGTTTAGACCTAAGACTTGTCGATAGCAAAAGAAAATAATGCAGATAAAACAAGAGAAATTACATGCGAGAAGAAGGACAGAATAGGGGCTAAGAAGTTAAAAAATATTATTCTTAAGTAAGTTGCATAGAGTGTCGAGTATCTGCCATTTTGATGAAATTTACTTTATTTGTAGTACTAAGGGCTCTAAAACAAGTCAGAATAATAAAACAGTGTCTTTCTATGCTAAATTTCATTAAATATTATATTTAATACGAAGATTTTTTTCATTATTTTAGTGGAGTACTATAGCACATAGGTTTGTTTAAATTATATTTATTAATTTGTGGGGAAAAACAGCCGAAAACAGGCGCAAGGTTTTGAAACAGCCAATTCAAAAATTGTCTCCTCTAATTCTAGACCAAAATAAAATTTAGAACAAGTTAAAAGAGTTGATAAGAACTTCAGTGCTTAAAAATTCTATAATCACGTCATGCCTGTTAAATAACTATGCATTGAATGGTCTTTTATATAAATTTCATCTCTCCTCATCATTTCCAGAATTTATGCAACAACTTGGCTCGTGCAGTCACGATCCAACCTACTAAAAGGGGAAAATGATGTTTCATTGATGAAATATCAAAAATGACATGGTGTAATGTGTTTAAAAATATATATCAATGCGAGATTAGAGGACTGCACCATGATTAAGGAGAAGAAACTAAGAAAACAGAAGAAACTAATGGAAAAGAAATTGTGGGAGTCTTTTCGACACGACGACCCCCCAGACAAATGGAGCATGTCTTGATATGTACTAAATTTTACCTAATGTACTCGAAGCGTTACATCAAAAAGAATGACGGCTAGCAGGCACGAGTCCGAATTTATACACTAAAGACGGTCAAGCGTAAAAATCAATCGTCTTGACCAGGATTCGAACCCGGATCTCCGGCCGAGTGATTTAGCCGGTTTATCTACCAAGGCATCCTCTAAAACTTCATCTACATCTACATAATACCCCGCAAGGCGCCGCAAGGGCGTGTGGCGGGGGGTGTTAGGTCACCACTCGTAAAAAGGAACAAAACCACACGCCAAATCAACACATACATGCAAAACTAAACTCACAGTAGCGTATACACTAATTCAAAAATCTCTTCATCTCACTAACATGGAAACATATACACTATATCATCCAACTAACAATTGGCACCTCAGGATGCAGTATGAAATCCATTCATCAACGAGCAAGTCAGAATATGAAAAGTAAGAATGCGAAATTCCACTACCACACGAAATTTCGGTCAAGGCGAATGATTTTTCTCTAAAATAACTGGCTCTCTAAAAATTTTTTCATTGCAATGCAACTTTAGCGGATGACTCAAGATGCGTTTCCTGCAGTTTCTCGGAATTTACTAAAGATGGTCCATGCCGCTGGCGGAGGAACTTGAAATAAAGGCAGAGGGGACTGAGAAGATGGTGGCTCAGGGTTTTGATGGAGCTGCTATACGTTTGCGAAGCACATTGCTCAAATTTAAAGGTATTGGCATAATTTAGAGTGACTGAGATCACTCAGCTAATGTTAACTACTTTGCTGTTTTAAACGTTTTGGCTATAAAAGTCTTTGGACTGGCGATGGCGCCAATTCTCAACCCTACTTTGCAGGCAACTAAAAAAGAGCGAGATTGAGGGGGCTTGGCAGGGGCATAACCGGGGCGAGGGAAAATTGAGGCAATTAAGACAGATGGGATTGGGGTGAAGAGGGCGACGGGAGAGAGATCGACCAAGGGGCAAAGGGTGCACTGCCCTACATCTTGAGGCCAACCAAGTGCTCTCCGAGCGAAAGTATAAAAATAAGGAATTCACGCCGTGAACAGGAAAGCCTTTTTTTTCAATCAACACCTCTGCATAGATATTCGAAAGTTTAAAAAGTAGGTATTCCCATTACTTACGGCTCTAATTCTGGGATTTTGCTTCTTAAACTATCCACGAGGATCTGAATTGCACTGGTTGCAAGGCAACGATCATTTTTTTTATCTCGAACACTCATTTTAAGAATTTCATTAGCTGAAAAACATCGCAAATAATTGATGTTGCACGTGGTCAATTTATGTTCATAATTTATTATACTGCAATGATGGATTATATGGAAAAATGGTCAAAATCATTGGGATCATTGGAACTCCAATCGTGCCCTTAAGGTTAAATGCAGGGGTTTTTATTATTCAAGGATGCAATACTTCCCCTACAGATAAAACGGACTACGGATAAATCAAATTTGGAACGATAACAAATCTTGCTCTAACGACATTGAATTAAGGAAAGGTAGAAAAAAGAATCGGTGTTATGTGCAGCGATGGATATAGTAAGTTATTCGGGAACATTTGAACGGCAAAGAAGTTCATAGACGTAAGTAGGATGCGACCATCTATGGAAGGAGTAAGATCTATAGAAAAACAAGTGGTAAATATGACTTGAAAAAAGAAAGGTTGTTGCATTTTTGGAAAGTACTTTTCAAGTTAGCAATGGAGTGGAGTAGGCTTCAGGAACAATATAAATATTATAAAGCTAAAATACAAAAAAGTTTCCTATCCGAAATAGTAATCATTAAAATTATATCCAAAACATTTTCACCATCCAACTAGGTATCATGATGAATGAATACCAAAGAAATATATTCCACCAAAACAACTTTACATCTCTCAATTTCAAAGGAACCCGAAGAATTTTTAAGTTTTATTAGGTAATCTACCGGTTAAGGTAGGTTTTTGGATGGACACAACTATCAAATAAACATTTTGTGACTCCCCACCTAGCAACCTAATCTACATCAGGTCCTTCTTCATCTCTGTGTACTTCTTTCCTCCCTTCATCCCGTCCAACAAACCTATCCGGTTCCTACCCTTTCCTCGTTTGCCCAACATTCTCCCCTCTATTACCTTCTTCAACATTCCACTACCGCTCAATACGCCTTTCATCCATTTTTCCTGCCTCCATAGGATTTCTCTCAACAAACCCCTCTCCTCCCCCACCATTTTTAGTACTTCCTCATTTGTTTTCCTTTCTAGTTGCCAGGACTCATATTATCTATATTGCCCATCATAATATTCTTGGGAATCATAATTGAGGTAGTTTCCCGTTGCCTTCCTCAATTTTTAAGTTGTAAAAGTCAAATTTTCAAGTATCAAAATTTTCGTACACACACACCTATTTTTTCATTGACTTTTTTGATATTTTACTTATTAAGTTATACGCGAAAATTTTTTATCCATTTTGTATGCATTGTTTACATAATAATAGCTGTATTTTTTATTAAAAATAATTTTTCAAATTCTTTTTTAACTATTACTAGCTATTTGTTCTAGCTATATATACTAGCTATTTACTCCAAAAGAAGGCATCTCTGTCAACTAAATCCGTCGTCATCTACGGAGAAGAGAAGTTCTTGTGAGGGTAGTTAAATTTTTTTTTATTCCGTTCTGCAGTCGGATAACAATCTCCATGGCTCATTTTTTTATTACTCTCTAAAAGCTTTGGAAATCTTTATAAAGCATATACAAAAATCCTCAATTAGAAAGCATGGGATTCTTTCGCTAGTTTCCCCAATAGCAAGGCGCAAGAGCTCAGGCAAAAGGCTTAATTATGCGAACCACGAACCGTGAAGAACCGTCCGAGAAGAACCTGTTCGTTAATTGACTAGCAATTTCAAAACATTAAGAATGAATTCCGACTTATCTACGCATTTACCTAACGGACACGCACTTATAATGCCGATAGAATGCCACGACAGAAGATCTACTGTACGCGACAGGAAGGGAGCCGGGTCGTAATGAAACACGAATCTAGTTGAAGACCATGTATATGGATACTCGTTAGGACCAAAAATTTTGGCTGGTTTTTTTACCCGATTTTATTTTCTTAAAATCCATTATAATTTTGTCATATGGCTTGAATTACACTAGATTTGAGTGTAATGAAGGAAAACTCATAATTCATGAAAAGAATAGCATCATGGAAAGGACTAGCAAAGAACATCCCTGGTCATAATCTAAAATCATGTTCCTTTTTTTTTCTACTTTTCCTACCCCCGATGGAGAACAGAGTGAGGTAAACGTGCACTAGTGACTGCAAGTGTGAATGAATGTAGTCTAAAGAGGGAAAAGGCCACACAATTAACCACCCCGAAATAATGCAACGAGAGAAGATTCACTTTGAGACCAAGGGGGGATGAGGAGAATGGGAGGAATTAGAATATGGATGATAGCCATGACAATTGAATGGGGTCATTGAAATGGAATGGACCCCATTCGAACACCAAAATAAATGCGAACTCGTCCGTCCCTTCCAGCATCCCATCTCGTCGAGAAACGTTACAATTTCAACGGCTTTGTGATTTCGCACTCACGTCTCATGTCACGCGCGGAAACAAAAGGTCTGGCCATATTATGGTGACGCGCGAGAGAAACCATTTCGAGTGCTTTCACCGTTGACCAGCCTATGGAGTTTCACCTTCTGCATAGTATCGAGATTCAAAAATGTCAATCTACCGGTTTGATCGTCGGTAATTACTTACATCGAGAAAAACCGAAAGGCACTTCGGGGACGAGTCTGGAATGATGACAGATGAACAAAAAAAAGAAATCAGTGCTTAGATTCTCCAATTAATTATTCCAGGAAGACGAAATTAACGACGAGCACGAGAGCGGAAATTGAGAAAATGAAATGATAGCTTTAAATTTTGAATGAGTAGGAATCAGGGAGTGGTTGAGAAGTAATGGGTGCCTAATGGATGTTGTTGCGGTATTATTCAAGCTCTATTATTCCGGGAAAACAAGTTTTCTTCGACATGTTCGGTCATTTCCTATGACTACACCCAATAACTTCCATTCATAGTAAAGCAGCTTTGAGAGACAATTCTATATCATCATTTCAGGCGTACTACGTATGTTTCCCCATTGAAGGATAGTTTAAAGTGACGCAGACGGTAAAAAAAACACTCGAGCGATTATCACCGCAACATTCAGCTAACTGTATCCATAGGAGATGTATTTAAAATTGGTAAAATTAAGTGTACACTAGATTGTTATTCTTTTTCGAAATAAACGAGGAGTATCATTTCCGCTACCGAAATACAGAAAAACGTCTGACGTCAAATAAGTTAGGGTTGGATAGGGGGAAATATGATTTCCATCGCATTAAAGACAATTTTGAGCGTGCAGTAAGCAACAGTATAGGGCAAAGAATTGAACGGATGAAAGTTAAACTGTATGCAAAAATTTCAACCGCAAATTTAACCTATTCTGACTCTACATGGAATAAGCTCAAATGGTAGGTACTTATGTTACGTCAAGTCAAATATTCATTTACTAACAAATTCAAAACTGTAATTGATAACAATGCATGGAAATAACAGGTTTTAAAAATAACCTAAAGTTTTTAATGAACAACAGAAACTGTATAATAACAGTTTATTATTTGTCTGATAGTAAGTTTGTGCCCAATTATTCCGTCATCAGTCAAGTCTGTGACATTCAGGTATCTAGGCTTAAATTTTTAGTATTTGAATATCCTAGACGTCGCACACACGTTCTTTTTCCATTTCATAAACTAAGTCTGCGTAGAATAAAATGAAGCGACTAAATAAATCATACGCAAGGAAATCATCCAGACACTATTTTACTGAATGTTCCTAGATTATCCGGAATGCTCATATAAAAGCAATTTTTAATAATTCCTTTTGTAAATTACAAAATTAAAAATATATCCAGGACATTGCAACAATTTCAGATTGTAAAAATCATTAGCCTTGACCAGGATTCCAACCCGGATTCCTCGATATCCGGCCAGTTAAGCTATCGAGACGTCCTCTTACACACTGAAAATTTTGGGCGCCGTGATAGCTTAACTGGCTAAAGTACTTGGCCGGATATCGAGGGATCCGGGTTCGAATCCCGGTCAAGGCGAATGATTTTTACTCTCTGAAATTGTTGCAATGAAATGCATGTTACGGGATGACTCCGTTAAAAATTACTCTTGCGGCATCTCCCGCAGTTTCTGGAAATATCCAGGGCACTTAATAGTAATTTTCTGGCATTAAACCCCACCCTAACCTAATGTGAACCTCAAAGAAACACGCTAGTAAGGATTACGTAAATGCTAACATACTTCTTTGAAAGAACATTTGGAATAGTCGCATACGAGATATATTTTGACGTATATAGTCGTATATATAGACAAATAAATCAAAAGCCTCTGGTCAACAGATCACTTAAAACCTTGATCTATTTTTCTACTACTCCATAAAAAATAACGTCAAGTCATTTTTGAACATAGTTATTGGATGAAGGTTTTCTGAAGTACAGCATAAATGTGCGGAGGGGTGCACTGTAGGTGAAGTACCTAGCCGATAATTCTTTTATGCAAAGAGTAATGGAAGGGTATCGAATCGCCAAATATTGACAAATAATTTCTTCTGAAATCATTGTGAAATGCATTATAATCTTACCTAAAACTTTTTTAAACTAAACTAAGACTTTTCCGTCCAAAAAGTGAGCCTGTAGGTTCATTTGGTGCCAAGCTCAGCACTTCACGTGACCACCGCCAAGGAGTACATGTTTACGGCGGCCCTTTAATGACGTGAATAGGATGCAGAAATAGGTTTTCGGGTTATGGACGGCTGACTGACGACTGCAGGTTTTATGGAGGACTGGATGACCCAGGTGGCTCGCTGGAAACTCAAACCGGGGACTCCGCGGCAGGAGGACTGAACTGGTCGATTTCCCCGTCGACCAAGGTCGTCCTGCCTGAGAGGAAATCGAATCAGGTGGTGGGAGCGCTCTCTTTTTCGCGTCTGAAGGAATGAAGAGAGGATTTAAATTTCATTGAACCGGCGAGAATAAAATGGGAAGAAGAGCTTTCTCTCCTGAACATGAGTTAGCAAGGTGCTCTTGCATCACTTTCGAACACTCCTTCCTGAACATGATAAAAAATGAATTTGCCCACGCCGCCCGATGAGAATGATGATTGTAGGAATCCTTTTTTTTGCTGTTTTTTTATCTCTTTCAGTTTATAATCTTCAATTTGTATTGAACGAGTAATACTTGGATGTACATCAACTTTTTTAACCTTATAGAGAAAAATGAAAGGGAAAAAACACGAAAGATCACACATTGAATCTACACGCTTTTAATGCTAAGGCAGATAACATCTATGTAAAATTCGATACTTATTCATGAATATCTATGAAAAATCTATATGTGTGTGTGGATATCTATTTATTTATATAACCAAAACTTTAGTTTGTTAAACGAAATAGATGAACTTATTCTACACACAGATAGTAGCAAGTCGGTTAATTAATCTGACGAATGCAAAATTAATCTAATCAAAAATATATTTAAATACCAAAAATTAGAAAAAATCAACAATTTCCTGATGTTAATATTATTTAAGATGAGCAAGTTCAACTATGTAGTCGAAGTAAATACATACCTACGATTTACTTAACATTGACCGGCAAGCTGACTCTCAAAATACCTAAAAACTTTCTTGAGCCTTAAAGCTGACAACCATAAATGAGGTCAGGTCGTAAATACCTCGGATAATAACTTTTTCTTAACGCCCATCCATGTCAAGAAAAAGGTGAACGAAGGAAATTGATTTGGAGGCCTTCCTTAAATGAACACGAAGGATGAATAAATAAAGGAGATTATGTGATCTAAGCGGAGAGTCGTAGTATCTAGTGGAGAGGCTTGAGCTTTCTAAGGGTCCAGGGTTCAATTCCTGCTACTTAACTTGAAAATCCGTATATAAAAAAGAATCAGTGTTGGCCACCAGAGTCTAGTGGGATACTGAATGGTGGTTATCCTGAAAGTATGTCTTTTACAGAACGTAGCCTCGGCGTAGGTTCAATTATCACCTAATAGGAGTCAATCTCGGGGGTCAAAGTTAATAAAAGTTTGGAGCAAATGTCTTTGATCCTCAGTTTATATCCCATTAAAATTAGTATATTTACTTAAACCACTATGAACATATTTACGGTTTTGCCATAGTTTACAAATAGAGAAGTAATTAACATTAGCGACGAGGAATTTTTAGGATCCTCCAAGCCAGGAGCTCATCTAAGAAACTTCTATGAGGGAAAAATTTAATTTTTCAACAAAAATAATTTAATACCTTTCTCTTCTACGAAGCAAGTTGAAAATCAGGTCATCTTTTGTATAATCGCACCAATTTAGAGATCATAACATATCCTACAGTCTATGAATATATGCTCAAGGGATAGTAGGTATACAAAAGTGGTCCCTGGCTTAAAAGTAATATTTGTTTTAAAAATGTCATAAATGCGAAAAATATTTCCTAAGAGGGAGCTTTCGCCCCATTGGGAATTCGCCCCTGCTTCAATATGGACTTACATTTTTACCAACAGTGGATACATTAGGTCAAGCAGATGGTTACCATCGTTTTTCGGTGAAATTGCCTTGATCTTAAAAAAAAATACAGCCTCGGGTGTCCACGCACTTTGCCCAACCAAGACAAAATAACATATTTGATCAAGTATTTAATGATTAGGCCAACGAAATGCTGTAAAAAGTGACTGACCTTAAGCGTTCTTCTTCCAGTGGATTGAACTCGTGCCACCAACTTCGCCAGGATGGCCGGGAGCGGAGGGTGGGGTCGCTCAGCCGCCCCCGCGCTTCTGATGCTCGCCGCCGCCCTATGCTGCCTCCTCGCGGTCGCCGATGCAGCCAGGAGGGTAAGTACCTAATATGTTCGCTTATCCGCCGAAACTTGATTTCAGCTTTCAGGAAGCACGCCTGCAATTGATGAACGATGCCATTGAGAACTCGCATACAACATATTTGAATGCAGAGATGTTACAAAAGTAATTAATACCTATGAGTGTTTCTAGTCATGGTTTCACTTCGCCACATGCCTACGAATGAAAGTCTAGAATTGTTTTGATATTTCAAATGACAATGATTTTCTTTAACTACAACTCACTACATGCGTCGCTCAGTAGTGCACCGAAAATCATCCACTGGAGCTCATTATATAAAAATATATATTATGTTTATACAGTTTACAATTATGTATACAACAATTTATGCTTTATACAGTTGTTACGCTTTAAATTTAATAAGGTGCATCCAAAACGGTAATCAATCCGTGAATTGTATTTGATATCAATATTTCTCGTATACGTAATACCCAATCCCAAGAGCGTGTGGGGGGAGCTGTTAGGGTACCCAGCCACGCATGCAGAATTTCTAGTCTATACATATATACCCGAATAAATGTTAGCTCAAATACAACCACCACCGTTCACATAAATCACACTATAAATCAGGCAATAACTGTTTAGCTTGACCAATTCATCTAATTCTAGTATCAAAGTTCATTTAATTGTTTTGGACTCTTTGATTTGATTTTTTTATATGATTCATCGTGTGAGTAAAGTAGGAATTCTTGAATTTGTCGATGACGACATCTACGTGTATATCTCCATTTTTTTCTCGGTGGTCGTAACTACCAATATTATTTGGTGCCTTAATTACTGCTTCTGTTTTGCAAGAAAACCCAGGTACCCTGTACCTTTCTAAGAGTCTTGCCTGTTCTCTCCGTGGATCAAGAAGCCCCCAACCTAATTCCTCCCTCCAATATAACCGTCACGCTTACTAACTTCTCGTAGCAATTTTTAACAAACTTGCAGGGTTTTATCAGAACCTATTCCGATTCCTTAATTAAAGTTTTCCTCCACTGATCCCAAATGCTTGCCTGGTATCCCTAAGTGCTGTAACTGAATCGTAATAATACCTCCCTTTCTCTCTTGCCATATCATCACACTTTCCCACAACGTACGTTGTAACACCAAATTATTTAATTTGTTCTGAAATGCTTAAATCGATCCCATATATGTATTTCATAATAAAGATTTTTTGAAGGGTATTTCTCAATCCAAATAAATCCCTAAGTTGTATGAAATCCAAGCATTAATAAAATACATCTATTAAACACAATAAGGACGAGAATTTCGTTAATAAAAACCCTATAAAGATGCTAACATACTGACTGGCGCAGAGGACGTTACACCCGGTCACCATATATGATTGAAACAAGGTCGCACCGACGTTGCGTGATATTGGATGCTGTACCACAATTTTACGCGTTCCTCTGAGAATATCAGGTTACTCCGGACATGTAAACTAATGCCGTAAACTGAAGTTGTCAAGTACTGCTACATTTATTGATCCATCACCCGTAAGCAGAAGGTCGATAAAGTGACGGCAATGAACGGCCGCTATGGAGTTAGAAGACTGGACGAGTTGGGGTGACGGTCATTCATGTGCAATACTTTGATATTTGACCCACTCGGTGCTCTCGTATTGCACGCTCACATGTGGAGGAAGGATTGGTCAACGGACCTCAACCCATTAATGACCTGTAATGGACGCAGTGAGTATGCATAATTGATCACGCATAATATATTCACGTATTACTTAACGTAAAAGTTAGTCTGCTATTCAATTATTCAATGCATCACAGATTTGATAGAGAATTGGACTCGCTCTAATGTGAGAATTAGATTGTGCTAAACAGATTGAAGTGACAAATATAGTAGCTCTGATTCCTACTCGTCTTTGATAAAATCAAATATATATTATCTAATAATAGACTAGAAAAAAGTTACAGAGTTCTGATTTCTACTTGCCTCTTATAACCTCAATTATATTTCATTTTAGAAACGATTGAAAACTTCATAATTGATTGCACAAATTACATAATTTATTACGTAGCTCATCTTCCCTCAATCTGAAGTCTCTCGGGAGACTCGGGAAGTCTCGGGGGAACTGACACATTATATGAATTTTACAATGCAAGCAAAGGTTTTCGTGTTTCGTGTTCGGAAATAAATGGCACACCTGAGTGGCTCCGATGGTAATCGACTTACTATTACCATTCATCCACATTGAAAGCATTTATTTATTAGTGATGCACTGAGAAGTAAAAGGAAATTATCTTTTTATTATGTATACGTTTAAGTGTACTGGCACAGCAACGAACATAATAGCTGTGCGATATCAGCTGTCCGAAAAAGTCATATATTGAGAGGACCAAAAATCAAAGTGAATGTTTTATGCTGGACATTTCGATGGGGCGGTTAAAATTAACGCACATCTTCCTGAAAGGAGGGTAAATTCTGCGGTTAATGTAACTAAAATTACTTCCATGTGGATATGTAGTGTTTCAATGGAAAGTTTATTGCTATCTCTAAGGCGGAATGAAACAGGTTGAGACAACTTCGAAGACTTGAGGTCGTTGTTTTCATTGAAGTTCTTTAGGAGGCCATAAATAATTTCCGCAATATCTATGGAAATGGGAAATTATATCACCCACATTGGATAATATTCCTCTTCTTCGCCTGATTGTCTTTCGATTAAATGTTCTCATCCATGCAGCCACCTTCGCTATTTTGACAACTTGATAGTCGACATTTTTTCAAACGCTGTAAACACGGTTCTTACACAATTTGGCGCGATCATCCCTATGTTTCTGCATTAATGTTGCCATAGAGTCTAGATAATCATCCCACTTACATTTTTTTCATTGATATGCCCTATATTAATTTTATTAGTTAACGTTATCAATTCTTTGGATAGTTTTTTCGTACTTTTTTATTGTTTTTTGTTTGTATTTGTAAGTTATACCCGTGGAAGATTGAGTTTTAATTAATCATCCAAGAGCACCGCTGAGCATATAACAAAACCAGTGCGATAGGTGTGGGATGAAGATCAGGGTAAACAAAACATAAGCATTGAGATTTTGCAGAAGGAGAAAAGGTAAGCTAAACGTTAAGGTTGGGAAGTAAATACTAATCCCGAGAGGGACGTTGGAATGAAGAGAAAGGGAAAACAAACAAGGAAGTACTTGTAATATGGGAGGAGGGACGGTTGCTGAGAGGATTCCAAATAAGGTAGGAAATATGAATGATAATGTGAAGGAATATTTTGATTGGCGGTGGAATGTTGAGGGCAGCAATAGAGGAGAGAACGCTAGGCAAGCGAGGTAGTGGTCGGAATTAACAGACAGGTTGGGCGAAATGAAAGGTATGCCTAAAATAATTTTAATTAATACTCCCGGCAAACTAATTCCTTCGCCACCTCTCTCAATATCGAATATCCGGCAATCATTACGATGACCAGAATAAATCATGTAGGGTGGGATAATCTTGAGAGTGCGTCATTTAATATCTTATCGAAAGGTTTCGAGTGTGTCTTTGGGGGAATACCGATGACCACTGAGTGTGTATGAGATATATGACGAGGTACCTCGTATGTATAATATATATGTGTGTGTATTTGCGTGTATGTATGTCTGTCTGTATGTATGTACTGTCAATAAGCCGGATACCTTTCTCATATCTAATATATGTTCTAAATATCCAAAATTATTTCGTTCTTGCAAAACCCCAAAGTCAGAAATAATTTCTCTTATTTATTTTCAGTATAATATATATCGTATTGATACATGATTTTGTTTCTTTATGAGCATCAAAAATAACTGTCTCGCATTAGATATATTACATAAATATTTTTTTCCGAATTTTTCACGAATACATCTAGTAATGTTATGTACAACATAGATGTTACAACGTAGAATTTTTTAAAGATGAAACTGTTGTGTCATATTAAGAAATTTCTCCACCACAAAATAATACAAACTCTTGCAAAAAGATGTTTTCCTTTCCTGAAGAGACCAAGGTCGGCAACCACACTAAATTACTTCGCCCTTTTGATCAATATCCAATACAAAGTCGCTTTCTCAACAATTCGGGTATTAAGTTCATTTGACATAATGACTGGACTCACTCTGATTGCCTTGTTTCGGCCACAGCCATAAAAAGCACACTTCAACCAAGATCGTGTATTGATGTCAGCTGGAAAGCTAATGAAAACGAGGAAAATACGATGAAAAGTTAAAAAAAAACTCGTCCTAACCAATTTCAGAGCCAATTTCACAGCAAAGTAGCTAATACAGAACCTCTTCACACGGCGCTCATCAGTTAGTGGTCTACCGATGTGACGAGTTAGATCTTCTCGGTATGGCGCAATAGCTATCCAGTCAGTCAATCACCTACTGGCTGCGGTCTGGTGGCCAAAGTCTCGGAAAAAAGCAATGAAAGTCGGCCTCGGATCGTCTTGCGAAAGTGGACTATCAGGAATTGGAGATTCTTCCGAGAAAGGTTTGAAAAGGCCATTGGATTATTACGACGCCTAAGATTAGATCGATCAGAAAAGTAGAAGTAGCAGAAGTGGAGGCATATCATGATCCCCTCCGCGTTTTTCGTCAACGAGAAATGCACACTCACTTTGGTAGCAGGTGAAATCTTCACTGCAGAAACTCTTCTCCACAAAAAAAGGTCATCAAGGTGAAACGCTGAACTACTTCAAAAAATATTACTCACAGATCTGTGAAATATAACATGACGTGGCTTAAAAGGGTTGGATTGAGATGATAACTATTAAATCTTCAGCTCAGTTTAATCAGTCCTTTCTTATCTCCATCAATATTGATCATATTCTTTCTTTAACCAAAATCATCTGGGAACTTTGCTCACTGTTAAAAGCTCGTTTTTGCTACAATAAGAAATATTAAGCAGAAATATAAAGAAGCTACAATTTGATTTAAAAATAGCGTGCGACCTTAGGGAGGGTCCATCTTGAACTGCTACACTTACGAAATAATGTACTTAGTGGCAAAGTAACCTTGATGGCTAAAAGCCGAAAGAATAATACACCATTGTCCTTTTTATGCCAAATTGATCAAATTTTATGTTCCTTAAAAAGGCACTGAATTCAGCACAGAGGTCTATTTTTGATCTTATTCAAATTTATTACGTCTGAGCTACGATTTTGGTTATCTGAACTAAAATACGGTCATGTAGTTAACTGTTCTCATCCCGTTCGTGTTATGTATATTAATAACTCCTTTTCAAACGCATTTTGATAACGTATCCTCAGCTTTTTCATTGAGGTAACAATATCCGCAGCTTTTTTCTTATTTTATTATTTGCTACTGAATTCATAATTGCTTCCACAGAATGTGTGGCGTTGTTAGTTATTCACAGTGGATAGGGATTTGATTTGATTCATTAAGTATACATCATCCTAAGCGTTGTATTTCGTTCATTATGTAGTCTTAAAAACCAATGAACGATTTTGATCTATATGTAGAGTTATTTATCAATCTTATGGAATATAATGGACAAGATAAATTGGATGAAAATACAAAGAAACAATGAAGTTCTAGGCATGGTAGGGGAGCGGAGGTGGCTGTTTGGAGAATTTCCAAGAATACAGGAAACGTGGGTTTAGGAAATACTGATAGAAAATGGGATGTTGAAAGCGGTAATAGACAGGAGCATGCTGATGTAGAGGGATGCAAAGAATAAGCATCTTGGGCTTAATTAAATGAAGTAGAAAGTACTCATAGCTAAATAATGAGTCATTGCATTTTGTGGTTGTAGTATATTTTGAGTCGTGTTAATTAAGGTTTACGACTAGAGTCATGTGTGTAGTATCAGAGCCCATCAAATAACCAAGACGGGGAATAATTTAATCGTCGCGATTCCCGGATTTCCACCCGTGAGACTGATGATAAATAAATAAATTCTTGCCTTTGACTCAATTTAGTCTGATTCCCACAGTTTTCCTTTATTTTGATCCGGTAAAATGAAATGATCTAACTTAACAGTTTATTCCCATGATTTTCATTTCGAGGCAGGAAATCTGGTTTGAGTTTTACTTGGGTCGCTTTTACGCACAGTTCTCGTTTTGATAAAACCAGTTTCACGATAAGGACCACCCTCTTTCCGTAATCCAAAATCGTAAGCCACCCGGAAGGGCGCAAAAATGTACACGCATACATTTCTGAGTTGGTGAGCAGGTATCAAAAGATTTCGCAAAGTGTTGAAATCGCCGAATATATACATTCATTTATCATTATTCCAATTTGGCGAATTCACCGCTGTTACTACATTTAGGAAGCCGATGAAATCATAAAATATTCGCTTGTGAAAGATTTATTTCCCCTTAATGTATTCCTCCTTCGAAAAGAGAAGAATAAGAGGTTAAATCGTATAGTACCTGCGCAGAAATCCAACAGACAAAGGTCAACTATTCCACACATTCATTGTTGATGGAGAACAATATCGGTAGATGCAACCTAATCCATATTCTCTTGATATTTTATTTTGGGAATTTGAGTTTTTTAATTTTAAATCCATCACCGAAAAACTATTAACATTTTCAAACGTAAACGATTTGTTGAAATTCGTTCGATTAAAATTTACAGTTAACTTGCGAAGAATGTTTCTTTTAGCACACACATAAATTTTATGGATCGGAAACCTGGTTGTTGAGAAAAGAGCAGAATGGAAACTCTAGAGATATTGTTCTATAAAAGAAATCAGAAAATAAAATGGATGGAAAGGAAAACAAACAATTCAGTTCTAGGAATGGTATGAAGAGAAATAAGGATGTTGGGAGTAATTCGGAGAAGATTGGATAAGTGGATTCAGGAGGTTTCTGAGACAGAAAGGCACGCTGTTATTAGAAGAGAGAACTATGAACGAATGAGGCAGAGAGAGGACCAAAAATAGACATTTTACATGGAATTGAGGTAGGTAAAAAATATGCAGAGCTACAAAATGAGTTTTTGTCAGATGCAATGTGGGATTTAAGGATATTTTTTGTCATACGAATTAGGGGTTACGAACACAGCATTGCGCATATGCATGGGTCCATCAAACACCTAACCTGAGACGGAAGAGTACTAATAGCAATAGTATGTTAAAGCCTAGTTACGCATTTTATAATAAATTTCAGAAAACGTTCGAAGGAGGCATTGTAAGAAAACAAATGCCGTTGTCTTAGGTAGGGAGTTACCCTTTCAGGGCAGGAGACGAACCACGACCTAAAAATTTCAAGAAGAGGAGGCTAAGTCACCTCCTCCGACAATGACATTAAGAATAATCGCCTTGAATAATGAAGAAATACTATTTCCCGATAAAAGCCATTGCGGAATATAAATAATTTCGAAATATAATCTCGAGAAAGGCTCTTGGAAAGCATCCATTACTCGAAAGTTGGTATCACCTTCGTTTTCTTTCAGGCTCCAATTATGCTCGCTTGCTTCTCCCTCGCGAGAGCAATTTTCGGAAATTTCGATTTCAAGCTTGCAATTCTAGCACGGGATTTTCACCCGAGATCTTCAAAATAATTTCATGGGCTGCTGAGTCCAAACCGGGAGGCGGTTAATTTATTCTGCACTCAAATGCTCATCCCCCACGATAAAAGGAATAAAGTGAAATAAAAATAGTGGTGTATTTTTGTCATGAAATATGTTTGACATTGACTCTAGAAATTTGTAAGAAAAAAAGGTTTGATATTTCCTCTCGTAAACCCCATCATCATCGAATAATAATATTTAAAATATTAAACGTAGCACAGAGAACAAAATATAAAGTTTTTCATTTATCCTAGTTGATTTATACCATCATGCGTAGTCGAAACTGGAATTCATACCCTACGTCACTAAAGATTATCTTTTTATACAGATCTACTTTTTAGTAATTAAAGGCCATAAAAGAGACCCGAATTAATAATATTCTATTGAGTACTCATAAAAAAATATGCATATCAACTTCACTTTTTTGCACAATTTTTTTCCTCGTTTTATGATTATTTTCATGTTGTCATCATCGATTGAACAAATGTCAAGATGTGGGATGATAAAACTTATGATTACCAGGATTTGACTGAGGAGAATATATAACATTAATAAAAAAGAGAAAGCATATAAAATAATAGCGTAAAAGAGCAAACCATATAAACTATATCAAAATGGGATGGACATTTTTTTTAAATTATCATGTTCACAATACCTCCGCTAATGGTGGAATGGTAGCCTAGAAAGTGATGTTCGACCACGAAAGGAGGATTCCGGGTTCAAATTCTGGGCGATGCCCTTTAAAAATCCCATCTAAAGTCGAAGTGGTACGATTTCACAGTCGCGAAAACTTCGTAGGAAAGTGATCGATGATTCAGGGAAAGTATCTGTTCTCCCCCATTTATCCTGAATGTGTGAATTTCATACACCTCATGAATTAACTTTGGACGGTAAAATCAGCCGCCAATTCAGACGATGTGGCAAAAGCCACCGCCTTAAAAGTCAAAAATCTACTACTAGATTACAGTATCCGGTGGATTTGGCAGTACACTGATCGTTGAAATGTAATGAGCTACTATTATGTTAAAGGGGTAGGTTCATAAAAAAATATATTTATGCGCTACCGACTGGAAAAACGATAAGAAGACTTCTGTTACAATTTCTAAACGTCTATCTTAATATTCTCAAACGTCCGCTAAATGGGAGTCAGAATGTTCTTATTACTCAAAAGAGTTAATTCAATTACTTATAAGACTCATGGCCACTGATATATTACACTATTAGTTGGGCATTTCCAGAATTTTCCCAACATTTAAAACTTCTTCACATAGTCTGCAACGATAAATATTTATGAAAATCTTCCGGGTACTCTTCCGCGTTGGTTCATCTGATAAGATGAGTTGCGCAGGCATTTCTGGAAAAAGCTGCCAGAGACCAAATGATACGAGCCAGCGTGAGAGAAACCTTTGAAGATTATTTCTAGATACACTTCGTGGAGTCTTGACTACAATGAGGATGTCCTTCAATCAATTCCAGAGATATTAACGTGGAAATAATTTAAATCATGAGACTACTTCACATATTGGACACATTCCGTCCAGAGGAAAATCTATTTTCCTCTTGGCCATATTTCTAAAATATTAACCGGAATTCACTTAGTCTTTTTCAAAGCAAATTTAGAGAATGATGGACCGCAGTTTCAAATTTCACACTTCATCGTCAAGACAGCCTAGTTTAATAATGCGCCAGCATTGAACCAGCCAGCAACGCCTGTTAGTAATTTGTGCGAAAAAAAACCTAATGATTCTCATTAAAACATTATCAAATTATAAAAAGTAAAGCCGGCCACCTGCGTTTTTTATAGCCAGAGAAAATACTACAGTACAGTAAAAAGAGACGTTTCAAGCGTGATATGGTGGAATATCATAATAAATTAAAAATTTGCAATTACCCACAAAATAATAATAAAATAATTATTTTGTGGAAAATCGCAAATTTTTAATTAACTACAGCACAGGCGCGATAACTGCCTTAAACAGTCTGTTCCCCCTTTTTAAATTGATTGAGAGATTGCAATGAGGAATTAGTTATATTGTGTACAGAAGCCTCCTTTGTCTATTTTAGAAAACACTCTGCCAAGTATTAAATGAAACTTTCCCAGCTTAGAGCAAGCAGACTCCCTCGACCTCATCCTCCTCCTAACTCTCACACGCCCATTAAACATTCACAGGGAACTCCACAAAATATCTAAAGCCTACCGATCGGGAACGAGGATGTTCCCATCTCCGCGATACCATAATGATTGTTAGATCCAACGTTCCTCTCACGTGCTCGGCAACACTCCCTTCAAATCTAATGGCTGCTTCGAACTGGCCTTTCTCTTGAACACCCTCCTTACTTCCCCCTTCTCTCTGAAAACCTCCCACGCCCTCGCACATCTTTTCCGAGCTACCCTCAGGCCTCACGCTTCAATGCAAAATGGGTCGATCGCCACTTGAAACTCGGACATTAGCCCAGCCCCTTCATTCGCCACCCGTGAGCCTTTCACTTCACTTCTGCTCAGGCGGAGAGCGGATAAACTCCAGCGCAATAACTGTAAAATTAAGATCATAAACAGTGCAAGTAGCGACGGCTATGGACATCTCATAATAGAGATATTTTTCTGCGACGTTGAGTTCTCCAAACAACAATCGGCCAAAAAGGTCATTTGAATCTATAAGGAAGAGTGAGAGCAAGCATTACTTATAATCTTCTCATGCGGGTAACCTCAAAGGATTTCAAACCGAGGAAATGCAAGGACGAAGAAAACTTTCACATGCGACGCATACATTTTAGCTGCAAGTGGACAGTGCCTTAAGTTTTGTTGAACAATTTTTTTAGTCCTTAGGTGAACTTGACAGTGGAGGAAAATTAAAAAAAAAAATTTAGAACTGCGCCAGGAGTCTAGTAGGTGCAGAGCGGGGATACTGGCTGGAGGGTCTGGGTTCGATTCCTAGACACCCCTTTGGGTTCTCTCAGCTTCCCTGTGCTGATTGATTTTTCCAAGTACCATTTCTTCCTGGTAAACATTGTTTATGGGTGAATTTCACACGCCTTTCGGATAAGTATTGAGTGAGCTCTAGCCTCACTTTTCAGAACAACATTCGGGTTGATTACTGTGGTGGGCACATTTTAACGTCCACGGTCTTAAAGAGTTTTAAAATTTTCAGTTTTTCTACACTGTGCAGTATCATCATTTATACATCCCTCGGAAATTTTGCCATCTAGACCTTAAAAAAATTAATTGATTACACATCAGTTCAACAATCAAGGATTCCGTCTAAATATACAATAATAAAATGCTAAAAACAAATATTTCCAATGAAAACGAAATAGTGTTCAAGTACTTCAAGTATAATTTGACGAGTACGTTTTAATTCAAAATAGGGGTTAAAATCAAAGATTCGGGTAGCAGCTGTAGGGAATACAAGTACTAATACAAATACTTTCACATGTTCATTGGGTGAAATGATCTAATCTATTAATCAATAAAAAAATGAATCACCAAATACACAGGCAAAACAAACAAAAAAGGTTTCAAAATAAATGCTGCGGATGTGATTAACATTTGTTATAATATTTCATGGTGAATTTAGAAACTGCTAAAATTATCAAAACCAATAAAACCAGTTTCACTTTCATATTCCTTAAGAAATCTACTCGTATATCAATGTATTGCTCATAGTCCAGATCCCTGTGGATGGTGTGTGGCCGTCACATTCTTGACGTGCTGAAAGGTCATGTGTTTTTCGTCTGCCGTATGTTTAACTCTTGATCCGGCGAAAGTTGCCTCAATTTACGATTCCATTTGACTGAGACCGTGACAGAATTTCTTCGAGCAAAAAAAAATGCACGATATTTTCCTTGGCTCGATGGTGCGTGGCATGTTAAGCATTTTCTCAGTAATACGTGTACGATCGAGTACAAAATTTCCATAGTAAAGTCAGGGCTCTTAATACTATTTGAATACTACCAAAGGTTAACTTGCAAAGTTAAGATAGCTTAAAGATTAAGTTAACTTAAGTTATCTAATTAAGATAATCTTTAAGTTATCTTCAAGGAAATTAAAGTATCTAGTTATAAAGGTAACTTCAAAATTAACACAGATTAACTTAACTTAACGAAGGTACTACCTTAATTTTAAAAAAACATTATCAAACCTTACTTTAGTGGCTGTAAGGTTTGATATGGTTTTGTTAAAATTAAGGTCTCGTAGTTAGGTCACCCTCAGAATACGCGGGAAGTATTTCAGAGTCATGTACGAGAAGACGTTAATTGAGTGACGTTGTAACTGTACTCGTAAGAAGGCGTTAATTCAGCGACAGATAAAGTTTCGGAGAAAACACGTCAGAATTGTAAAAAATTGCTACCGGAAGAAATCAAGGCTGAAGAATATGTTGGAGAAATTACATTAGATAAGTCTAATAGAGATCAAGCAAGACTGAGTCTACTAGAAAGGTATAGAACCCCCATGTTTACTTGTGCCACTATGGAGGGAGTTATTAGTGCCCCACATTACATAGACTGAAATAACAGGGTAAAATAAGAGAGATAGACATCACCACTGAAAATTCAACAACACATTCTTCTCTCGTGAAATGCACTTCAAAATAAAATCAGACTTTATGACTACATTTTCATCGGAGAATGAAAAAATCATTTATCAATGTCAACGACAAATTGTTTCGATAGACGAGCTAAGGGTGGAGATGAGCCATGGCCATAGCACAAATTTTCAAGTTTAGCCTTTTCTTCGGAAACATTATTTTCCAAACCATCATCCTCCCCCTCCATCCCTGAGTCCTCCACCCGTGCATCCCTCCTCCTTCCGTCTCCTCGCCTTACTACAGGCAATGATTGGACATCAGATCAGTACCTTTATAATAACAGTTTCCTATTGAAATCATGGTCGGTTGTCAACAAGTTGGGGTGGAACATTACAAAGTGATTGATTCATCATTCCACGATAGAAATCTTGACCAAAGTTATGCATACATGTATTCTTAACACTTAGTTTCCTCATTCAAAAAGCAAATTTTAATATTCAATGCAAAGACACCCAATAATTGCAGCATGTAGATGGGTATGTATGTGTGCAAGTGTGCACGTATTTATGCATGAGTAAATATATATATATACTACGGGACTCGGCCCAAGAGGCCGTGTGTCGTGCCCGGCAGCGGGAGAGGCAAGGCTTCCGCGGTCGTCATCCCACGAAACCCTTGCAGGGAAGAAATAAGTGCAGCAGGACAGAAGACTCAGAAGAAGGCGAAAGTAGTTAGAATAGGAACCTGGAACGTCAGGACAATGTTGAGGAGAGGCAAATTAGAAAATATTAAGCGAGAGATGGAAAGAGGTAACATAGATGTTTTAGACCTCTGCGAGGTGAGATGGAAGGATAGCGGGGATTACTGGAGTGACAATTATACAGTAATATACAGCGGCGGGGACGAGAGCCAACGAGGGGTTGCCGTAATTTTAAATAAAGGGGTAGGAAGAAGCGTAGTCAACATAGAGCAAGCGACAGATAGAATTTTACTCGTAGAGATTAAAGCAGAGCCGACGAACTTGGTCATTATTCAGGTATACATGCCACCGAGCAACCACAAGGAGGAAGAAGTCGATAGGATGTATGATGAGTTAGAGGATATCATCGCGAGTGTTCCTGCAGGGAAACATTTGATAGTGATGGGGGATTGGAATGCGACGGTAGGCGAAGGAAGAGATGGTGGTGAGGTGGGGGACTATGGGTTAGGCACGAGGAATGAACGCGGGGAGAAAGCAATTGAATTCTGCAGGAGACAGGGGTTAGTCATCACTAACACATGGTTTAGACACCACAAAAGGCGTAGGTATACATGGAAAATGCCAGGTGACTCGGAAAGGTATCAGTTAGATTATATTATGGTTAGGCACAGGTTTAGGAACAGTGTGATAAATTCGCACAGTTTCCCAGGAGCGGATGCGGACTCTGACCACAATTTAGTTGTTATGAAATGTAATGTTCGTTTCAAGAAGATAAGGCAAGGGCGGCGGGTTAAAAAATGGAATTTAGAAGCAGTAAATGAATTAACGAGGAAGGAGTATCAGGAGGCTGTAGAGAAAATGATGGATGACGGTAAAGAACTGAGTGCTATCGAAGAAAAATGGGAATGTATCAAGAAAGGGATATTGGAAGCCGCTAAAGACACTATAGGAACCGTTAACGAGAAAAGAATAAGGAAACCATGGGTCACGGATGAGATGATTGCAAAGATGGATGAGAGAAGAAGATGGAAGAATGTAAACACGGAGTTAGGCAAAATAAAGTACAAAGAGTTAAACAATAAATTGAGAAGGGCCACAAATAAAGCAAAAGAAGAATGGTGGAAAACGCAATGCGAGGATATGGAAAGTTTACAGAAGAAGGGTGAAATTGGTGCTCTATACAGCAAGGTTAAGTTATTATCGGGAAGTAAGAAGGCAAGATCTGTGCTAACAGTTAAAGATAAGTGGGGTAAGATAATAGTTGAACCAGAAAAAATCCAAGAGAGATGGAAGGAATATATAGAAACACTGTATGGTAAAGAACTTAGGCCGACAAGGTTAGACATAGAAAAGGAACATGACGTAGCAGAAGATAGCTTAGGTCCAGGCATACTCGACGATGAAATAGAAAGGGCATTAAAGGAGATGAAAGCAAATAAGGCTGTGGGGGTGGACAACATTCCTGTAGAAATGTTGAAATGGTTAGGGAAAGGTGGGAAGAAGGCCATATATGGACTGATTCGTAGTATCTATGAGGAAGGAATCTGGCCGGAAGATTTTGTGAGATCGGTGTTAGTTCCTATTCCAAAAAAGGCAAAGGCTTCGTCATGTGAGGATTACAGAACAATAAGTTTGATACCCCACGCAGCTAAAGTTATTCTCAGGATCATCAACAAAAGGATAGAGAGTTAGGCAAATGATTACTTAGGGGATGATCAGTTTGGGTTCAGGAAAGGAAGAGGTACGCGTGATGCCATTGCAGTAATGAGATCACTAATTGAGAGGAATATAGAATACAATCTGGACGTTTTTGCCTGTTTTGTAGATTTCGAAAAAGCGTTTGATAGAGTGAATTGGGAAAAATTAATGCGTGTATTGCAGAAAATAGGAATGGATTGGAGGGACAGGAGACTGATCCGCAACCTGTACATGTCTCAGACTGCTCAGGTGCGAGTGGGGAACGGAGAGTCCGGATGGGCAGTGTTAGGAAGAGGTGTAAGGCAGGGTTGCCCATTGTCACCGGTACTGTTCAACGTATATGTAGAGGAAATGATTAAAGAGGCATGGGAAGAACTGGAGGTAGGAATGAAAGTCGGAGGGGAATTCGTAAAATCGGTTAGGTTTGCTGATGACCAAGCATTAGTTGCTCAGTCAGCCAAGGGGTTGCAAGCATTGTTGAGTGAATTGCAGGTTCAGTGCGATAAATATGGGATGAGAATCAATATTAATAAAACAAAGGTTATGCGATTTTCCAGAAAGAAAAAGGCTAAGCTAAATATTAAAATAAGCGGGGAAAGAATAGAGCAGGTAGAGCAGTTTACATATCTCGGAAGTGTTTTGGACCAATACGGTCAAAGTGGTAGGGACGTAAGGAGAAGAATTGCGCTAGGCAAGGAGGCTTTCTCAAGGAGGAGGGAGTTGATGACGGGGACGTTGAGTAGGGATATTAAGACAAGACTCGTAAAAACTCTGATATGGAGCGTAGCTATGTACGGCGCGGAAACGTGGTCGCTGAAGCAGGAGGATAGACGTAGATTGGAGGCTTTTGAAATGTGGGTGTGGAGAAGAATGGAGAAGGTGAAATGGACCGAAAGGAAAACAAATGAGGAAGTACTAGAAATGGTGGGGGAGGAGAGGGGTTTGTTGAGAGAAATCCTATGGAGGCAGGAAAAATGGATGAAAGGCGTATTGAGCGGTAGTGGAATGTTGAAGAGGGTAATAGAGGGGAGAATGTTGGGCAAGCGAGGTAAGGGTAGGAACAGGATAGGGATGTTGGACGGGATGAAGGGAGGAAAGAAGTACACCGAGATGAAGAGGGACCTGATATAGATTAGTTTGCTAGGTGGGGAGTCACAAAATGTTTATTTGATAGTTGTGTCCATCCAAAAACCTACCTTAACCGGTAGATTACCTAATAATAAATATATATATATATGTATATATATATACTCATGCGCGGGTATATATATATATACTCATGCTTATGCATGAGTAAATATATATATAATTATATATATATATATACTCATGCGCGGGTCGTGGTGGTCTAGCGGGTAGAGCGTTGGACTACTGACCGGAGGGTCCCCGGTTCGATTCCAGGGCAAGGCACTTTGGGCACCTGCAGCTCCACCCAAGCTAGTTGATTTTTCGGGTACCAGGTCTTCCTGGGAAACCATAACCGGCACAGGGAAAGGAACTGGCCCACCTACCCTGATGTGTGAATATTCACACGCCGTCGGGCTTGGTACATGGGTGAGCTCTACCATCACCTACTAAACCGACCTTCGGGTTGATTACTGTGTTTAAAGTTATATACTCATGCATAAATACGTGCACACTTTCACACATACTAAGTAGATTAGGCACTACACACTATTAAGTAGATGTATAGGCACTTTTTTTACCAATTTAATTTCCATTTCTTCGTGTGAAAACGGATATTTCACCGGGATTATTAGAATGATATATTATCTGACTTGCCACATTATGAAGGGTGCCACAAAAGATCACAGGTGTGAAGTTCGTTCGCAAGTAATATCCTCCGTTGCCGCTTTAGAAATCGCAGCTAATGAACAACAAAAGAGAAAATAAATATATTACTAGAGGGTGATTGCCAATGAATGAATGAAACTGCCCGCTAATTACAGAGAATCACGGTCCAAAGAGTTCTGTCGGAGCATTTTAAATCCTCGGTCATCAACGGATATTTTGTTTATGGCAGTGCCACCTAGGATTAAATTAAATAAATACAGCATATTAATTTAATGTTTTCGTAAGCTAACGTCGCGTGTAGCTTTCTCCCGCCCCAAATAGTATTGTCCCTTTCCGGGGAGCGAATGAGTTCACTCGCACGATTCTAAATGTCGCCGTCGTCCACTCCGGCAGTAGCGGTTATTCTCACCCGACCAAAGAATTCAACGGATAAAAAATTAGCCCAAAATATGCGTGCCGTTAAGCGGAGCAGGAAACGTTACGAAATGGGGAAATCTATCAAGACGGAAGGCATAGATGGCATTCGCTCCGCCGACGCTGAAAGTGCATCTAAATGAGTGACTGGAAATTCGAAACAGTGGATTGTCCCTAAAGCTGAATTCTCATTCGGCTCCTGCACCGCTTCATTGTTATCGTAGAACATATCCCAAATCTCGCAGACATTACACCCGGATACTATCTGCTATATACCTTTCGACGGCATACTTATAACTCGTTTGCTCAATTTCTGAATCCGGTGGGATTACGCAAAATTAATGTCTGCTGACGAGCCTTGAAATTGCAAACCGAAACGTTGACTTTTTTTGCAACGTTCACCACATATCGGTTGTCGTGGGGAAATCGTTGAAAGTCCTTCGACCAGACCAGGGCTATTATGGTTTCGGGTATCCCTCTTTTCTCATTTACATACCAATTTAATGTTGCCCACAGAATTATTAAACTACTCCACGAAAATAATAAATAACATTAATATAACATATACGATGTATCATAAATTTACCTCTTTAACTCCTATGACAAACTGACTTTTTTCCCAAATAATAAATAATCCAAATTTACGTGGATTCTAAATTGTAATTATCAATTTAAAATGCACAGCACACAAAAAAATAAAATTAACCTCTGGGTAAAATAATTGTCCTGCTATATGCATATCATATGAGAATAGATGACAACAAATGCAATCACATACCATTTATGAGACACTACATTCATCATGATACCAATTATAAAACTTTTGGCGAAGATGAATCTCGTTTTGAAAGTTCCAAATTCTTATGTGTTATTTTGAGCATGATCTAAGATAAGCAGTTTGGCAAAAGAGAAGCAAAATCATTTGGAAACCATCTCATTTTAATGGAAAGTTCAATGAGAGGCGCCATAGAAAATACAGAATCGGGATACAGGAATACTGTTAAGTGGCATAGTTCATTTTTTTCCTCAACTCAAGAGACACCTCAAGGGTAATCATTACTCCTCGGACGATGAGGTGAAGGCAGCTGTCAAGTCCTGGATTCGAGAAAAGTCGGAAGAGTTTTTCAGCGACGGAATGAAAAAACTTATTACGCGTTGGGAGAAATATGTTAGCCTTAACGGTGACTATGTTGAAAAACAAATATATGATTTTAAAACTTAAGAATTCTATTTTACATTAAGAATTCTACTTTAATGTACTTTTTGCCCGATCTTGCTGTTTGTCTTTGTTCATGCTCTTCAAGCATGTGCGCATTACTTTACAGCCCACCCTCGCTAGAGCTGTAAATCAATCACGAAACAGTGTGCAAAAATCTTTTTTCGTGAAAATAATTGCCATAAATCTAAAATAAATCAAGACGGCAAAACTGAACCAGGGAAAAATATTCCCACGTAATTGGCTACCAGTCAGATGTCTTATATAATATGCTAATGAGTAAAAATAAATTCATTCGTGAAGGATCATTAACATCCTGTTAAATATATATTTGAATAGAAATACCCATTGAGGTGAAATACTCAGCTCGCTTACACAATCGGGCTGGATGGGATCCTACAGTGCCCTTACTAAACACTAACTTTTTCCTCTCCGCCACGCCACCACGCTTGACAATAATAAAACACCGTCTCAGCATTCAATTTCTCTACCCTCTCTTCTGACTAAAAAATTAATTGATCAATACCTGTTACCGGTAAAAACTATTTGATATTCATTAAGTGTAATTCCTATAAATGAAGCAAGCGTCCAGTGCACAGCATCCACAAATGGAAGGAGACTGTCTATGCATTACCCGCCAGGAGAAAATTGCTGAATTTCAATGAAACTCCATTTCTTTCGTTACCGCTTGGCCAACACTTGATAAAAATTAAGTCGTACAGCTTATCTTTATCTTCGGAAAAACACGGCGCATAAAATTCGTGTATGTTTCGTGCGATCGACTGACACAAAGAGAGTACAAACCTCGACTGCAGAAGAAAACCGTCTGCCCCATCAGAAGGCAACCTTTTTGCCCACCAATTAGAAGCCTGACTTATATTTCAGTATTAATTATGGCGAATACAATGACCATTTATAAGACAGGTCAACCATGATGGGTTAGACGCGAGCATTTTTCAAAGCTGCCCATATCAGTGTGAACACGATAGGGGAGAGTAAGGAAGGAGGTCGAGACGGAATGGAAAGAGAGAAACAGAATATTTCATAGGTATTCCTCTAGAATTCAGTCTAAATATCACGCGCCGCGGATAGCGTTGAGGCAGTTTCTGGGGCGATGTCATTTCTCCTTAATCCCCGGACCGTTTTCAAACAGACGGAGAGAGAGACCGGCCAATGGACCAGGTGAACAAGGTTGCTTTCTCTCCGCCGCCGCAGTCGTCGTGCTCAGAACGCGGATGAAACAATCCCACGTCGGTCACGCCCTTTCACATGGCTGGAGCTCGTTTTTACGTAGACATAAATCACCACTGCTCGGTCTGCTAATTGCACAGAGCTGACACCAAAGCCTTTTGATAAAATAGATTTACTCTTGTGATAATCCAAGGCGTTGATTGTCCGCCGAAATGTGACCTACAACCCCGGTGGCACCCAAAGTACGGCCCCGGGGCTTAAACTGACCCGATAATTCTCAGAGTACGGCCCTCGGGAGGTGGTCAAGTTTGTGTATGCTAGGGAGGATTCCTTTGCAAGAAGTTCTTAAGATATTTAAAATGGAGCAAAAACAAAATTTTACAATTGTGCAAGAAAATGAGGAAGTCAAAATTTAACATTTTACAGCAATAGGATAAAAAACATAAATATTTTCTTTAAGTAACACTCCCGCCCACTGATATGTTTGAAAAGACTAAGTCGGTCCATATTGAATCAGTCGACGAAATATACTGAACCATGCAAAATCATTGTCATAATTCTTCTCAGCAATTGCCCAAACGATCAACCCTGTTGTTTTATGTAACGCTAGTTTTCGGGCATTAATTGAGATTTCTTATGAAGAAAATGAGTAGCATATCACACCTATCCGTTTCTGCTATTTCTTTAATTTTGACATAGGAAACCAAAATGAATTCCTATAACGAATTTTTATTAAAGTTACGTGGTAAATATTTGAATTTTGGAAGCATTCAAGAACTTGGGGTTGAAATGATAAAACTTCTATTAGCTCCAAAAATAGAATAAAATGTTGGAAATCACTCAGAATGCCAAAAAATGAATTTCTAATTCCACATGTTTCGACATGTTTCAGAGTGGCACAGGGCTTATGACTTTAATCGGAAAAACATGGAAAAATTATATTCAATTCAAATTAAAGATTATGACCCGTTGGATAACTCAAGAGACAGTTAACTATTGAACTTATAGTTTTTTTACCCCTGGCACAGTTGATCGCAGTATCAAAAATAAAGATTAATCAGGGGAGAAAATTTTAAGTTCTAACAGATATTGCAGGCAACATCTGTTAGCAATTCGAACGATCAGGTCATTTCTCAAAGATAAAAGTCAGTTTACATGTCGTAATTATTTTCACAGATTCAGTGTGCTCCTGCTTTCAAATAGTACAGAACTAGACACTTGCCTAAATTACACATTATACGAATTTGAAAGTTATTCATTACGTTTAACTACTGTTTACGACTGTTTACAGATGACTAATAATGCATTCTACATGTTCAAGACAATACACTTATGTACATACGTATATTAAGTACCTACGTAATTATTTACTAGTATTATTACAATCGGTATCCTACGGTTTACGTGTTTTTACCTAGTAATGGATTTCTGAATAACTTACACACAACTTCAACTTTGCCCAACACCATATTCTTCTTGAGCTCATAATGCTTTCAACTCCAATTTGCATGTACCTGATTGCACTTTTCCTCCCTCAGCCCCGCTTCCTAATTGCGCCAAACATTCCAATTCTTCTCAATACCTTATCAATCCACTTTTTCCTTCTATTTTAAACAACTCGTGACTTTCCATCTCTTTCCGAAAACACATCCAATACGTCTTCATCTGCTTTCCATCCGTACAACAACTTATTTTCGGCATCCTTTTGTATGTGAACACTAATTTTAATCTAAAAACCAATTAATGCAGATGCAGGAGTAATTTGAAATCGAGGTATATGGCACTATAGCTCGAGGTTCTTCTAATGCAAGACATCGGCCGACCCATTTACGGTCATTTGCTTTTGCTTTAGTTTGTGTGCGACTGCACTCTCTCCCATCACACTCTCAACGACTGTAATAATTTCAGACACAAAAAACAGGAAACTTTCGAATGGACGCCTGAGGGCAAGTGAGGATTCGCATTGGTACGATCCAGGTGCGCACTCAGTGCCCAGATTAAACCAATCAATTTCAGTGACGTTTTTTTACATTATTTCCTGACTTGCACTCACCCCCTAGGTCGAGGGGCGGAATTCAATTCCCTCCCTCACCCCATTCTCCCCCGCCCCTTTTACACGGTAACCAACCCTCCACTGCCCTCGTCGCCGCCCCACGCCGTGATTTCGCGGGTCCGGTCGCCCCTTGAATCAGTTCGCTTCGCCCCGATGGAAAGTGGGAGTCGTGAAACTATGCAAGGCCGGACGGAGCTCCACCGCGAGGAGTAGGCGGAATCCACGTCGACTGAAACGGACGCGACCGCAGGTGGAAAATTTAAAATCGTGAAGCCATGCATATTCGACGTCCATATTAAGAATACGAAAGTTTTATTCGCCTTATAAAGATAAAACAAAGGTTAATTTTTTTAACAAAGCCGCAAAGTGCCTATATGTGAGTACCTAACCTCTCATGAAAAATAAAAAATAAAAAAGAAGGCTAACTCCATAGAGTAAGAGTATAGGTATTTTAAAAAAATTCTTAGACTGTAAAAAATTAACGCACACCACAAAGTCATTTTTTTTCATTTTGCGGTTTTAATTTTTCACGGCCAGAGTAGTTTTTACACGCACACATAATCGTAACACCTGATCTAGTTTTAGTTTTCATGAAACAAAGGCTTTGGCATAATGCCATTCGGGTTCGAATATAACCTGGATAATTATCTTTAACTGGAATTATTTGTATATGATTGGAAATTTAGTTTTAGAAATAGCCGCATTCGAAATAGTTCCCAAAAGAAAATTCTGCCAAACCTAATAAGGCTTCGAAGCATAATTTGACCAGTAAATAGTACGAAATTCAAGACTAAATCTCTGTAATTACGCAAACATTAAAGTACTATTAATTTATCATAAAATAGGACCAATATTAGATACTTTCTGAAAAAGCGAAGCAGAAATGAATTGAAAGACGAATCGTTATAGGGTAAAAACCATTTTCATGGGAATACTCTCCTACTTGAATTATCGTTCCACGAATCGATAAATTTTAGGGAGATATCTAGCAAAGACGATTAAATAATAGGATGAAACATGGAGGGGAAATGTGATGGGCATTGAAAAAGACAGGAGAGGGAAAAAAACGTGGGAGGTCAGCTGGAAAGAGAATGGCAGCCAAGGAATTCTTTGGAAGGCCTTCAAGGCCAAACACGCCAATATCGACGTGCAAGTAATAATGAGATCGAGAGCAGTTTCGCCAAGAGTTACGATAACCAAGATGGTACTAAGAACCTATTTACAGTAAACTGACTCGAAGGTGAAATTTAAATTAGTCCTGTTTGGGGTACACGAGTTATCTTTGAATAAATTAGGATTTTCATTGTGACAAGATGGTTTAATATTCTTTCATTAAAACCTGCTACCTACTAACTGAGGAAACTAAGACCACTTAGCATTTTCTATAATTGTAAAACCGAATTCAGTCTGACGTTCATTCCTGTTAACATGTTTCTCAAAAGTGTTTCCCACTATCCCACTTCTGGAGACAGAAATATATTGAGTTAGAACTGGTTTGAGTGCAATTCAAAACCAAAATCATCCTTACCTTAAACGCTATGAAATATATAACAGTAAAATGAGTTAGAAAATGGAAATGGTAAAATATATTTCTCCTTTTTACCCATTTATTTCCATGCAACGTTTCTATTTACTTCACCTCCATTTGCAAAGATTTAATTTCACGGTAATTACTCTAATTAGTGAGATGCCAGGGAAAAAAGAAGCAAACGTAATAACTTTGTGATTGAAGTAGTTATCTAAGTGGTAAAACATTAAACTTTTACGTTCCAGGCTAATCCTCTAAACTCTCTTAGTTTGGAATTGTCTTACTTGTTTACTTGGTGCCAAATTTTCCTTGAAAATTACATATTACTCTGCAGAAAACACCCTCGCTTCCCTTGCATCATAGCGTGGGTTTTATTTATCACTTTTTACGTAACTGTAGAACAAACTTTGGGTTGAAAGCACTTCCCTTTGGTGACTACGAATCATTAACTATCCATGAAGACTGTATTGAATGTTTTATTAAGACAATACAAAATAATCAGCCCAAACTTTGATTAGAAAGGCTACGGTTGAGTTACGGAAGCCCTATTATGTCACACACCAGGGTAGAAAGGTTTCCAACCCTTTGCCGTCGTAGGGTTTCCTAGGAGGTTCTAGTATTCGAAAAATCACACAGCTCGAGTTATGCTGAGGGTGCCCATAGGAATGAACCGGGCCTCCCGGTGAGTATATTCACAATTCGCACATTGGGCTACCATGCCTCGCTTTAGAAACATCCCCCAAGCAAAAATCAGTGGAAGAATTCTCATTCAAGGACTGCAGGTCAATTACGTGAGACGAATAAGATTGCATCCCGTGGGCGATCCACTTGTTCCACGCCTCGTAAAAGGTAAAAAAGAAATCGACAACCGCAAGCAAAATGAAGTACGATGAAACATAGCGGCAATTTGGTATGACGCGGATTACTGAAATTAAGGCGTAATAGCTGAAAAAATGCATGCGTTCGTCCTACTCGCGTTTCCAGAATAGCCATATCGGTGGGTTCATATTGCTTTTCCGTGTCATTACACACCCACGAGTGCATATCGTCGAGTCATCAAGATGCATGCTGCCAACATTGGCCGTTTACAGGTTGGAAAATAGAGATAGATAGATTTTCCATGGGTTAGAAAGATTTCAAGTTAGAGAGATAGTTACTGTAACTGAAACAAGTACTCTGTTTTCCACACGGAGTCGTATGAAGAGTTTCGTAACGCCCAGTTCTCATGTTTGTCTCTTAGCTAACTTGGTATTAACATTCGTCGTTTTAAGGGTGTAAAATGTTTTTGCATTTAATTTTAAACATGATCACATATAATATATATTCATCGGGGTCGCCGAACACGCTTAGTATTTACTCTTTCTGTCAATCTCTTTCATTTTCATTATTGGATAAATTATGGCCACGGGTTACGAATTCGGGGATTAGTTTGTAGCAACTTGTATCCTGCTCCCTGCCAATCTATTCATTCCCACATTGCCCTTTGCCCCGGCATCATCCCTTATCTGCTTCTCTTTGCCTCACACTGAAAATTTTCCCTTTATATTTCTTTCAATTATGACTTTTTATTACGGGTATCCCTCCTGCTTCTTCCATTGCTAGTGATCCTGCTGCCTAGATAGTAATACACTTCCACATTTTCATTCGTCTCCCTAATCTTACTAGTAGATCGTATTCCCTACTCCGACTTCACGCCTTGCCATTAAAATTCGCGATACTGTCTCTCTCGAGAGTGCATTTTTTTCATACCCTACTTCACAGTATTCATTAATTTTCTTATGTCTTCTTTATTCTCTGTATAGCTACACTGTACTCAAATCGGAGTTTAATTATCTTTTTTCAGTGCATTCGTACACGCCTCCTTAGTTTTCCTTAATCTCATCAATTGCATTCTCAAATTACACATTCAATATCCAGGTTGATAATGAGCAACCATATAATTTCCCTTTCCCTATTTGAGCTTCTTCTGTGATTTAACCACAACTAATCACTGCCACGGACTCTCTACACGATAGTGAACATCAATACCTTGTCCTTTTTATGCACTTCACTCTGATTTATTTTAGGGTACTCATATTCCGCATTATTCCTCATATTCTAGTATATTCCGACTAAAGTACGATGTGACATTTGGTGTGGTAAAAATGCTATAATCGCCATAGCGTAACGCAAGATGACTCAAATTTTAAGTGGTCGAAAACCAAAGTAAGAAAATGTGAAAGGCTTTTATCCTGAGTAAGCGTTTGGAAAGGGAGTGTGCTGGAATGGACTGGAGTGAAGGGCGGAGTTAACGACTTGGCTTTCCCCGGGAAACACTCTCTTTTCAGTACTACCGAACTGCCACTCATCGCAGCACGTGCAATGCAATCTCTTCTCACTCAATTGTGGGAACAGATAGACTCCATTGGGCGGAATATTAATGAATGTTGTGTTAGAGCCTTATTTACACAGGAGTGGCGATCTGTTAGACAAATCTTCGGTATTCCGCATAAGAGGAGTCCAACTAATTTAAACATTGTTTTTTCGCCTCAATCATTATAGACCCAAGGACGTCACTCTGCATTCCTCTGAATAATTTACAAAATAACGCGACGAAAATTAATCGATAAAGGAATTTTAAAACTAATCTGACGGCGTAAATGATTACGCAATTATCATTAATAAGTCGATTGTTTGAGTTTGTTGCATCACCTGATACTATTCCATTTCCATTGGCCGATGAATGACCGAATTCATCTGAATGTCAAAAATCATCAGTGGGTCATGATATTAGCCAAGGATGTTGGTCAACAATTGGAAAAATAATGGAAGTTGTACTTTTTTTTAATCGGAAATTTATCTCTCAATGCCGGACATTAAACATTAGCCGTCAACTTAAATATATGAGTAATTGGTTATTAAGAAGTGCATTTGATCTCAACATCTATCATAAATCAATTGATCACAAAAAAATTTCTTTTCAAATAATGACGTAATTTAAAACACGTAAGCACAGAAAGAACTGCCATCATCAATCATAGTATTCGCCATTCCGTTAATAGATATTCCGTTTTTATGAATTTCTGCTGCGGAGTAATTGAAATTATTTACGAATCGGAGCACATGTATAAGGTATTGAAATAATTCTACAATAAGAGTGGAACAAAGCACTTCATGCTTTGTTGTGACATTGGTATAAAGTACGTAATCAATACGAGTATCATGTTCAATTATCAATAACCAACATAAATTGTTCTCGTAGAGTTCAATCGTTTTCGCTTGTTCTATTCTTTGCCCTCCGATTTTAACGCTCAACTAAGCATTTCTTCTTCTCAAAAACCTCATTACATTTATTTAGGCTTATTCTCATATCATATATGTCCAATCTATTTTCCAATGCGATCAACGATGATTTAACATCTTAGCTTACTGATTAATCAAAGTTCAATCATTCCAAAATCTTTTTGTGGATTCTTCACCTACTTTCAACCATACCTTCATGCTTCCTTCTTGCAATAATAATTAGGAATATTTCCTTCTAATAAAGTAAACAATATTTTATTATGAAACTCTTATTTAACTAACAACTAATTTATGGCACAATGGACGTGGTATTCCAGTTGGTAGAGAATTGGACTGCTGAGTGTCTGGGTTTGATTCCCGGGTACACTTCACCCGAGCTGCGTGATTTTTCGGATACCAGAACTTCCTGAGAAACCGTTGGCGGCATACGGAAAGGAACGGCCTCCCCTGCCCAGATGTGTGAAATTTATATATCAGAGTAGGGGGCCTAGCACAAGGTGAGGTCTATCCTCACCTATCATACCTTGCTGATAGATTGCTGTGGTTATGTGGCACAATTTTCTTGGGTACTTTAATTGATGACTTCTCATTCCACTTATTTTTATCATTAAAAAAGAAAAAAATTTAATTGAACAAGGTACAGTAATTTAGTCTACAAGAGTAACCACTTCTATCGCTTAATTAAAATTAGCAATTTTACACAAATTATTAAATTGTAATACGACCAATTTCGATGTAACTACATCATCTTCTGGAAGACTACATCATCTACACCAGAAGATGATGTAGTTACATCGAAACCGATCGTATTAAAATTTTATTTTGTGGAAAATTGCCAATTTTGATTAATCATGATACTCCACCATATCACGCCTGAAACGTCTCTTTCCATTTCTATAGCATTACGCTGCGCATTTATTTGCTGAACTAGCAGAAATGGAGAGATGGAATGGTGAAGCAAAATTCCTTAGGGGAGAATCCGCTTCATTACCGTTCAGTTACAGCAAAGGAAACTCTTGAGCGAAAAAGAGGAAGATAGGGAAGCGAAATGCACTCGCTAAGCCTTTACATAATCGACGACCGCTCGGTATCGGGCAAACGCGGAAACAGGAAGGTTCGTCCGCACTCGAGATGGGAAGGAGTCCCGTATCTGAAGACTCGTCTCTGGAGCTGCCGAAGCGGCGGCGAGCATCAGATGGTCAGGAGATTGATTTCCCTTTTTACACTCCTCCGTCCACTCCATCTCTTATGGAGAACCGGGAAATGGATCAGTGAGCTGAAAGGAGGTCGGGGGAGGGGGAGAGGCGGAGATTGTATGGGAATATCCGCTCGGAATCCTCTTTATAATTACAGTTGCAATTTGTCTTCCGGGTATACAGACATGTTCCAGCGAAGAAAAAATGGTGAATAGTTTTTGGGAACCAATTAAGAAGTAGGTTGCACGTTTCAAAGAGAGGGAAGTAGCATCTCGAGCTAATGACTAATCGGAGGATGCAAGAAAATTCGATCCCTTTGTGGCAGAGCGTCCGGAAAACAAAGGGAAATTACTCACGATAATTTTTTCAATGCCAGCCTTCACGTCCTCCTTTTTGGTGCCTTGAGTTGTGCATAAAACTGTTAAAATACGGTAATGGTTTGGCTAAAGTATAGTTTAAAATTAAACGGTACAACCTAAATTTACTACAACAACATTCAGTGCCTAGCTGTAATTATTGCGTTCATCTGAGATCATTTGCACCATTGGGGATAGGTGGGAAGTTTGGTAGAGGGAGGATTTTCAGGAACTGGAGGAGAGAAGCTAATTAGCGTCAGCATTACCTAAAGCTTGAAGAAAGGCACCAAGAGATCACATAGTTCAGCGTACCATCCAACGGATGGCGTGGTCCACTGGAAGTGCTTTCCAAATGGCACCCAAGTTGGAAATGGAATAAGACTTAAAAATTCACGCCACATCAGACATTCGAACCTGACCACTCGGGGTTGAAATCCAATGCACTGACCACCGCACAATCCCAACCTCCTAAAAAATAATTACCACCAATAGCATTAAATTATTGATACTAGACAAGCAGAAATGAAGACGCGGCTCGAAGGGGGCAATCATCACAACCTCTGACATCCTTTGATAGTTCGTAATTAGATAATTAATATAGAACATATTGTTTTTATAAATTATTTGGAAATATATTAAAAGGATTCCCTTCCACTCCGTCAAACCGGAGATTGATTTTGATAGGAGAAAGAAAATTCAATTAGGTTTAAAACCTATTACATGTCAAATTTACGCATTCCGGAGAGGTAGAGTTTCAGTTTTCCGCTAAGTTCTATAGATAGTTTTACCGCTTGTGCTTTAATATGAGGGTATCATAGGTATCGCGTGGGTCTTGAACCTGAAACCATCCCAGTCATCAGCCGAAACATTTAATAATTATAACGGTCAAGGCGAATGATTTTTACTCTCTGAAATGGTTGCATTATAATGCACACATAGCCGGTGACTCCGTTAAAGTTACTATTACAGTTTCTTGAAATTTAATAATTATATTAATAAAAATAAATATGGACCCCTAAAACGTTTTAATCCTGGATTAAGTTTTGTTCTCTGAAGCTTTGGACCAAGATCTATACTTAAATATGCTCAATATCAAGGTTTTCGCAAATATTATATTTGTGCTTTTCTTATAAATTTGATCATCAACTCTTTTGACAATTTTTTTAAACTGACGTAATTTTTTTCTCCATGATAATTGGCGATTTTTATAGAAAGTCCTTCCTAAATACATGGAGCATTCTAACTGCTATCACTTATGCCCTATTACTTGTATGCTAAATACAACCTTTCGATTCTTTAATAGCCTCCTCACCTTTGTCTTATCCAAAACCTAGCAGATTGGTTCTGCAATTATGTCAGCAAAGATATTAACTCTTTGCCGACTAACTTACTAAAGCTAGATCCTACGCAAATAGAACCTAATTAATTCCTCACCTACTTGCGTTCTTATCCCATATGTCGACTTAAATATCTAACATAAGTATTCAAATTGATATATCGAACTCTTGATAATTATTGTGATTCAGCATCTTAATTTTACGGCTGGCTGTCTCCTACATGTAGAGATGAACAATTTTTCATTTTCACTTTGAAAACTTCGCCCGTTTTGACATCGTAAACTCTTTGTCTTATCCAAAACTATGACTAACAATAGTAAATCCACTCCACAGACCACGGCACTTAATAGAGAATAAAGTGATGCATCTATCAGATGAGTGAAGTAAGCGATATAATGGGCTCGTTAGTCGGAGCTTGGTTTAAGAAAACTATTTCTACGACTTACAAAATCGTCTTCAGCTCAGATTATTATTTTTCGAATAGTCGAAAACCAAATATAGTCCGGTACATTTTATTTGGCATTATATTCCCTAAAGTTTTCTCTTTGGAGCCTCAAATACGAGACTATTGACGGAAAACTATCATAATTTACAAACGTGTAACCGTTAACGAATTATGACTTCGCTGTAATGTTACAATGAACGCACGTAATCGGAGTGGATCGATTCGATCAGAAACGAGTGCAGCAACACGTATGCCACGATAAAAAAGTTTCAGCTTTCAACTTCACCACAAAGATGGGCCACTAAAATGATTGAAATGAATCAATGAAAATGAATTAATGAAATAGTTAAAAATTACATGCCAATCTAGCAAAGCATACGACATATGTAAACGAAATATTTCCTGAACCCATTCAAGGTATTTTACCTTATTATGGGTAAGTTTTGGATAGTTCCTAACTACTATTTATTTTTAAGTATTGAGAGAAACTCCTCTTTATTTGGCCTACATTTTTTTCTCTCCCATTTTCTTCGAAATTTCCAGTTAAATAATATCAAAGACGATGGGTCACTATTACGGTTAGAAACATTAGCAAGCCAATGTAGCCAAACATAGTATTACATGTGTAGTTACACAACACTTTCTTGCATAACACAACAGCGAACTGAAGTCACTGGAAAGTTTAGGAGCGATTAGAGGTATGTTCATAATTACCTACAGATGACAAGAATCATTGCCAAAACTTTTCGTGGACAACAAAAAAAGCAGAACCCTGGAATTTTTAAAAAATTGGATTCAGTCAAATGATATAGATAACATCGATCGCTAACAAACAGCATATATCAGGAGAGTCTCGTCCCGATACTATTACCATTTCCTTCCGCTTTCGAAGCTCCATTTTCCGCATCAACATCATCTCCTCTTCTCCGTCCAATCCTTGCGAGGCGTGACAGACACAACCGAAAGGAGACCCTCAACTCGTCGATTAAATTCTCGACTTCCCAAAAACCGACGGAACAGAGCCGTAATATTTTCCTTTTTCCGCCCACTTACCCTCGGGAGGTGTTTCTGCAGGCGTTCGCCGGGCGAGGTGGGCTTTATCAGAGCGGAAAGATTGGTCCAGTCCACGACGTACACATGTGTGAATGTTTGAGCGAGCGTGAGCGCGTGCGATCGCCGCTAAGAGAAAGATAAGAAAAACAGATTCCTCCCCTGCCTTCTTAGTTTAGTCACGACAAAAGAGTCAACTCATTTTCTCTATCACTCTCCCTCTGTCTCCCTCTAAAATTTAAATGGTTGGTAAGACATTTGAGTGGATCCTGCGTCGAGCAGGAAATAAATATTGGTGAGTGCCTTGGCGATTCGTTTTAGGTGAAGATGCTGAATTATTTGTCCACGTCCTAAATATGCGGAATTAATATGTCCACACCCAGTATTAATAGCATTCGTGGTATGTACAATAAATACGCGAATTGGTGCAATCTGGTGGCCATGACTATAGTCCCGCCCACTAGCGGCGCTAGTTGCCTGAGACCCAATGAACCGTCTGTGCTTGGCGGATCGTCGAGCTGTACGTATGGTGCCAGTTATGTTAGCTTCTTTTGTCCTTGTTTTTACTGTTTGTTGAAAATGGAAATTGACGAAATCACGGAGCAACGAATCAAAATCAAGTTTTTTGGTGAAGTGCGGTAAAAGTTATCAAGAAATTACTGAAATGGTGACAGCTGTTTACGGTAATAATGCTCTGAAGAAAACATCCTTTTTCAAGTAGATTAAGCGTTTTAAAGATGGCCTACTGGACGCCACAGATGATGCAAAGCCGGGACGATCTTCAACCACCTCTATTGACGACAACATTGATCATGTGGGGTCCCTTGTCCTTACCGATCGTTGAAAAACTGTCCGAATGATAGCTGATGAACTGAATTTAAGGAAATCAACAGTGCACACTATTTTAACCGAACATGATGGATAGATCCTTCACCATGACAATGCATCTGCACATTTGGCATTGATTGGTCGTCAGTTTCTAGCAAAAAAAAATCAATCACTGTCCTTGATCATCCTCCTCATTAGCCAAATCTCGCCCTCTGCGACTTTTTCCTATTCCCAAAATCGAGGGGACATTACTGGGAAGACGTGGACACAATAAAGCAAGAAACGATGAGAATACTAAAAAGCCTAACTGCCGAGGAGTTCCAAGGGTGCTTTAAACTGTGGAAAAGAATATGGAATAATTGTATAGCAACGATTAGAGAGACCTTTGAAGGGGAGAAAATCGATTAAGACCAAATTTTGCAAAATAAAGTTTTAATGGCATCAGTTCGCGTATCTATTGGACAGTCCTCGTATGCTAGAAAGCTGTCGCTCACAAATTTCGCAGTGCAGTAGTCTCTCTCAATATAATGAGGATTTTATTACGGAACACGTGATCAAACACCTCCTCGCTTAAAGCAGCAGCCAACGGCTGGTGGGGTAAGGCAGTCACTGGTCGAGAAAGACAAGAGATCACAAACCTTAATAACAAAACTTAATACGAGGTGTGATCACAACTCAACGTAAATTTTTCTTGAATGATATGAACTTAGTAATGTTCATAAAAAATTTTATTTTCCGATCTATATTTTGACAAATAAAAATTTTTTTTTTCTAAGTTTACCATGAAATTACTTTTTTTGTAAGCCGAAGCCCGAGTTGGAAAATTAAAATGGTCTTTTGTGGCATTCTTATGGTTATTTCATTCATAAAACGAAGTACCAGTATGTGACGCTACTTATTATGAAGGAACTTTTAAATTTCAATACTCAATTTCTTTTCGATTGAGTTCGTCTTTATCCGTCGTACCGCTAGACTGCACATTCAATAAGGATCATTACCTTTACGTGAGCCAATTCGAAAAACACAACCAGAAATTTCGAAAGATAACTTACGTATTTTGCTTCCCTGTAACGTACAATATCGGACTTAAATTTCAAAACTACCGCTGTTAGCTAAGACCCCAGCACCGTTGTGATGACGCAAATATCCGACTCACCCGGCATGGCCTCCTACGATTATTTTCTTTTTTTATGTGAAAAGGGCATTGAACGGCCATAAAGGAAATAAAGACAAAATATCAGATCGATACGTTGGCAAAAGTATATTCTATTCGACGTGCATTAAGTTGAATGGAGAGAATGTAACTCTTTTGAAATAAATAAAAACATTTTGATAAAAACCAAAATCCCGTTAATTATCGGTTTCGCCTAACATACTCCAAATACAATTTCCGTTGCATACAATAGTAAATATGCTTTCCTTTACATCTATATCGACATGTTCAGAACACGATATGACTTACAGTTTTTTTGCTTAGAGGCTAGTGTCGAACATACTTCAAAGGATTGTCGTTATTTCTAGACATATTGTAAGAATAATGGCAACTCATGACTTGCACAAGGTCAAGTTATCGGGCCTCCGACGTTCCCGAAGCTGCCTCTGTCATTGAAACGTTGACAGCTGAATACCGAGCATAGCTAAAGATCTCGGAAGTCATTCACAACAGTAGGGTGCGTTAGGGTAAGGGATTGAGTTAGAGACTTTGTCATGAACTAAGAAGATAAATAAGTAGCGATTATATGAGGAAGTAGTTCGATTAGTTGAGTCTACCGCCTTTTCTGTTTTAAACGAGAGTTTCAAAACAGAAAAAGAATATTCCAGAGTCTAATAAAATGTATTATTTAAAAATTGCAGGTCATAGGTGTTAATTCCAAATATAAAAACACGAAAGCGAAAAACAAAGAGAGTTAAACATAACTCTATAATCCATATTCTTTGCCCAAATCTCAAAACATATATCACATGAACAAATTTCGCAATTTAGTTGGAGGAAAGAGCATCCTTGGTGTTCCCCTATTCGTACTCAAAATATTACCCTCCATGATATTTTACCTCTCATTACAGCCCCATATTATTTAAGTATTATTTAATTGAAGATGTCAAAAGTGTAGCTGCATGTTTCTAATAGTGTTTGAACCACAAATATTCTTCGTTCCTAGAAGCTCTCCCGAATTACCTGTTCTTTCTTTTTGGATGTGACGGGCATTTCCCACATTCATCTCAGTAAATCAACTGATTGGCATTTTTGCGTGCTTCCGGTGACCCATGAGGTCTTTAGACCCCATTAAAGTCCTTCACTAAAATTCCCGTTTGCGAATATCCTACTCCCACCAGGTTGCTCAATACGAATGCAGAAACCGCTTCTCTCCTTGAGAGCAAGCAGTTGTAGGGACTTCTATTTTATACTTGTATGCGACGAAAGCACATAACAATTCATCCAGCAAGGGTCATACTGGAAATTTATTTTTATTCCTCTCAATATATTTAAACCGCATTTTACGAACGAAGAACTTAAAAAATAAACTAAATTTGGCGCAGTAACTTCTCTAAAAATTGGAATATTCAGTCCAAATAAAACTTTGGGCACGAGTGCCAAACAGTGGACCTCAGTAAAGACACCAAACAATAAACAATGATCCGCACTATATTTGCAAGTTAAGCAATAGAAACGTAATAAGTGAGCGATTTTCTAAAATAAAATATTATTGATTTTGTTTCTCCTTTAAAAAAACCTATCTCTCCAAAATACGATCTAAATGAATCACTAGTACATTAAAAACAATCTCTTTAATATAAAATTCTTACTCTCCTTATCCACAGCGGTAATCCTAACACAGCCTGTCACACGATCTTTAGGTTGGATTATGGGGGATATTTCAAAGATAAAGAATTAATGTTGAGTAAAATTGTGTGTAGCTGCTTAATTTTTTTTTTCTTGTTGATTGGGAAACTGATGTAAATGAGATGGGGATTTTCTTTTTTTTGTGTTAAAGTTTTGTGTTTGAAAGTTTACTTTAGGGTTTTTTGACTGACTGATTTAATTTATTATCTTTTGTGATATTGATTCATCTCATAATATGTCATGTTGTTTTTCCAAGGCAATTTTGATTACAATACTAGAGACTTGTGTGCCACCTGACATTGTCTATTTGCACATGTAAGTTTTAATAATAATCAATTAGGAATGCTAGCCAGTAAAGACAAAGGTTATTCCTGATATTTCTTGATGAAAATAACATTTCAGCTACCAATCCCGCTCAAAATAATCCGATAAAAGATTTTTACAAAAAGTTCACCCAAGGAACAAAAGTAAACATAAACGTAACTCGGAAAGGCATTCAATATAACCTTTCCCTACCCAACCATATATTTACGCTAGAAAAATTTCAAAAATTAAATGCGACTTTCAGTTTTGTGCTAAATTTTCAATTCTGCGCCAATTATCAAATTTATTTACGATACATTTATAGGTCAGAAAATCTAGCGCGCTACATGCCCACCGTTCTTGCTTAGACTTGCGTGTTCCCTTGTTTTTTGCACGGGGATGAGATCATTTGCAGAGGTAAATGGCTTTAGTTAGATATCAAATGATCAACTTCAGTTAATCAGAACTAATGTATCGCATTAAATGCGGAGTCCACTGCAGGAGCATTGCTGTAAATGCGGAATGAAGACTAACCACAATAACACAAATGTAATGAAATTATCGCGAAGTAAGATATTTAAGTTTAACATTAAAATAGGAGGATGTGAAGTTAACTAGATGGAATAGTTAATGCATTTACGGCGGACTATTCAAAAGAAAAATGGGATGGGCAGAGGGAAAATTTAGGAGAAGAACTGCGCTGTAAAAATCGGCATTTTCGAGAAGATGAATATTACTACGTAGGTACGCTAAATAAAGACATTAAAATGGAGTGCGGCTATGTATGAATCTCGAACCTGGTCTTAAAGGCAGGAGGATAAATGCAGATTGGAAGCTTTTGAGATGTGAGCGTGACAAAGATCGGAGAAATTATCTGAACAGAGAGGAAGACGAAGTTCTCATAGTGCTATACTTAGGGCCTGTGATAGAAGGGAGAATGTTGAATAACCGGGGTGGTGGAAGGAATAGAAAAGGAATATTGGACAGAATGAAGGCAGATAAAAGTTACGAAGAAGAGAAAAAGAAAATAATAAAGGAAGTCTCTACAGACCTAATCTATCCTAATGAAGTTCCTTTAGACGTCGATGTAAGTAGTCGTTGGGGACCCTCCGAAGTCTTTAATAGAATGGCTAGATTGAAAAAATGGATTTAATGTAATCCAACAACCCTACTATACATAAAGTAGATAAGTAAAAGGAGATAAGTAAAAATGAACTTTGGTTTTAACAAGCATTTTTACCTTTATCTCTGTCTTTACGAGCATATTACTCTGCTTGCAAATCATGGATGGACGTGTTCGCCCCATTTCTCGCAAATTGTTCATGTGATTAAACTGCCACCAGATCACGAGCTTTACATTGAGCTTATCATTCATTTTTAATCTTTCTCGGGAAATTTAACGATTAATAATATTTAAGTGGTGTGTGAAAAACGTGATGTTGTGTACCAAATTCAGTGCTAGCCTCGGAGAGCAATCGTTTTCCTACATGGTCGTTACTTAATTTACTTTCTTGGCCGCTGTCTACGTCACCCTCTTGCGTTCGGTGAAATCTTTGCAATTACCCAGCCCGTGCATTTTTAGTTTCTCCTTTTTAACCGTGTCCTCTTCCTCCCTACTTCAACAAACCTTCCTCCATCCACAATCCGACGAAAATATTGCCGGCGGCCGGAAGAGGTCCCTGAAGTTATAAACAAGTTAAGTGGTACACGAACGGTCTCTGTGCTGAGATCTCACAAAGGGCACTTCTTTTCCATTTCCATCGACAGTTGATAAAAGAGAACTCCAGCTCGTTTAAGTAATATAAATTCACTATTGTGAAAAAAACGTTATAAAATTAAATGTAACGAGTTTAAGAGAAGTGGCTGTCACTTGGTGAACACTACGAATATTGCTTAGTAATTTACTCAGCATCCGGTTGCTATGATATCTTTTTATTGCACAACCCAGATTCTACAAACAATCTGATGATGATAATATTTTAATTGAATGATGTTTAGAAAACATATTTGTGGTGTCTACAATCTAAAAAGGATATGATTTTGCAGAATTACATTTCCTAAAGACTTTTTTTCCATTACAACTCCAGCATTTTTATCATTGATGTGCCCTCATTAGATATATGGCTATTTTCCAATTTAATCCCGAAAATCATTGAATGTACTGAAATGTGTACCAGACGTGTTTGCATTGATATTCATCTGACATAATTTTAACGATATTTTTTTACTTTCTCTGTTTCAAATGACAAATGTCAGTAATTAACGAGATTTTACACCATCAATAAATGCAAAATAATGAATTTTACTCGCGAAACATAAGATACACCTACATAATATCTACATTCAAACAGCGAGATGTTTTTTTCGTCCTCAAAACTCAAGAATTTTCGCGAAATAACACCGTGTCAATACGCGTCTCCGATACGTTAAAATGTACGCGGATAATATTAATTTAAATTCCTTTTTGGATAATTCGGAGAATACATTTTCATGATTATTGAATAAAATTTACACAAATAGTCTACCTGTAAATTCTTTACTGGATTCCTCAGGGTGTGTGTTTTCAACTTACATTTCAACTTAAACCATTTGCTGTTACTCCAGCATGTAAGTAGTCCGTATTGCATCGAGTAGCTAAACTGCAACATTTTCAATAAGTGCAGTATGTCCTGAACAAATCTCCATGCGCGCTTGGAAAAGGTAGACGCACGCCTTAGGTCCAGCGGCACAGATAGATGAGAGGAATAGACTACAAAAACTTTCAATCTTGGAAAGACAGGGAGGGTTAAAAGTTTATCGCATCGATTTCATCTCAAAAAGATTAGATCATGCGGTGAATTTCATTCGCGCACATTCATTTTCAGTGTACACAAGGCCGAAACAGCATCCCTTTCCCTCTTCCAAGCAGACAACTTTCACGTGAAGCATTTTTACTTTCCTCCGGAAGCATTCTGATCTCCAATCGTCACATTTGCGGAACACTAAGCCCTACATATGTCAATAAAACCTCCAATAATCAATGGAGTTATTCAGTAGATATATGTGAGCGATCTTAAAGTGCCATAATTGCAAGTAAGCCAAATAAGGAAATAAGTATTACAGGCCGGCTTCGCGCAAGACTCATCTGACGCACATCGAGAAGTAGTGAGTAGCATGAAGGCTGAAAAAGGTTCACTTGATAAATTAATGATATAATTTGAAAAGGATTTGTTAAACCTAAAATTAATATTAACTCTAATAATTATGCTATGAATTTAAAAGAAATAAAATGGATATTCGCATTATCATTAATTCTAAATTAAAAATCAATCCTTTCGCAACATTCAATACGCATTTCTCTTCCCTGAAAAGAACTCGAGTGGAATTCCACCTTCCTAGTTGGGTCAAAATTACTGTACTCTTAAACTAGGAAAATTTATTCCCGAGCTTTTCCTACTAGCAAGAAATCAATTTATAAATGGAACGTACTTCAATTCTGTGATTTAGATCCACGCAAATGATTTCAGACCATGCTTTTCCAATGGCCATCAATGTGTTGGCGTAAGTAATTTTACTCTACTGCAGTGATGGAGTGATGACTATTTTATTGAATACGAAATGCTACAGGTTTCATCAATCATACGGAAATGTGTCATTACTAATGGCAGGTTAAACAGAAAGGTCCGCTGCTTGACAGAGATTTTCACATGATGGAAAACATACCCATATTTTGTACGTATACCCAACCATAGCCATTCAGATTGTGAAACATGCCAACAAATAGCCTTTCCAAATAAGCCGAATGGTATAGCAAAGATAGATTTGATAATAGCTGTATATTATAAGTATACCAGCCACAGGAAATTGTATGGCGTCCCTTGCCCGTCTAAAGGTCCCAGGTCTCTTGAAATTGGCCCGGTTATCTCGGCTCGTGACTTGCTCAAGTTTTCACGTTCTTAAATATATGTATGTATGATTTTGACAGCGCACTTGACAGGTAAGGTTCATTTGCATGCATTAGGGATATTATAATTACGATTCCTCCGCGAAATCTGTGAATTAAGAATATGACTTTAACGCAAGGGCTGAAGAATAAAATTTAAATTTAACACACGAGGACACAATTCACATTACGCGATTTATATTTTTATTGCGTTATGGATCTCATTAACAATTTGTGGGAAAAACATGAATTCCTTTACAACGTCCCCAATAGATAGCTTAAAGTGAACTTTGGGGCAGTTCTTTGGTCTTAAGTGCTAAGCTGTAAGGAAACACACTATGGGATTCCCTCCATCCTTTGCTTCATGTATTAATATATGTATGCTCCTAATTTTTATATGTTCTAGGATCGCGTTTTTGCATATAAACAGTAGTTGACGAGAATGAAAACCTACCCGACAGAATAACTCATTTCGCAACGTTACATTGTAGAAATGCGAGAAAACGATGTAATTTATTTCATAAAAAGTGGGCGAATATCTTTTATTTTCCACCTGTGGTTTTCTGTAAGCTTCTGGGAATCAGAAAATTATTATACGGCTTTTGTAGACTTGAGTTTCTTCATAGAACATACTAGGGAGGCTCCGTAATAATGAGGTGGCGAGGTTACTATCTATGACGTGTGTTCTGTCCTAAGCTCCTCTATTTTTCCCCGACCGACTAATTATACCAGAAATTCGACACTTATATTACTTTCGAACATAATTCCCTGAAAATGTAAAGATTGTTGAATATATTTGAATCCATGAACGCAGAGAACGCTTGTGTTGGGGCAGTATTTTGCCCACTGGAAAAACCGGCTGGTCCGTGGTAGAGTTTTATTGGGGACGTCGTCACATTATGTACGGTAATATTTAAACTATTGACACTCACGACCGCCCATTTTTTACATCCATAAAACCATCACCAGTGTGTTTCACTCAACTGACGATAGATGTCAATGAGTGTTCAAACCACAGCAGTAGAGAAAACGGATGATTGCACACTGTTCTTGTGGACTAAACAATGCCGTTATCAATATTAAAAGCGCTTCTTACTCTATCAACAGTAATACAAACACTGTACACAGCACGGTTCATCAATATTTGCATTCCACTTTGTAAAGAGTGCCCGCGTATTTTAAGCTCAACCATATACATCTATCAACTTCCAGTTCCGAGAAAAGAATTGAGTAACCTTAGAAGTTAAAAAATATGGTAATGAGTCGTAATTTTATTCAAGAGCAACTAAATACATTTATGGTTAATTCTTTTCAGGGTGTTCCATATGTATCTGCTGAAGCAGAGGATGTCATTCCTGCTGGTGCGGCGACCCGAACTAGGGGATCCAGGCGGTTTACTATGGCGGAATTGGACGAAAGCGTGGCCTCTCAGCTGGGAGAGCAGTTAACAGTAGACCAGGTAAGACCACCTCGAAATATTCTCCACATCACCTCAGCGTGTATTTCCTTTTGTTCCCAATATTTGTAACATTTTATTCATTGATAAATATATAGTGGTAATGCAATAATCACGTCGTGACTATTTCATGAAATAAAAATTGCTAGAGTCAACAGACGGGGATGCTGATTCATGCATTGCCAGACAAATTAATAAATGGTATGTGTCTCTCAAGAGGAACATCCAACAGGCACCAATTGGTTTTCCTAAATCTCACTCGGGCCTGAGCACTTCTTCTATTTGACCTCAGTTTCTCACATTTCTTGTCCCATCAAGTACTCTATATCCTTCGTCTTCCCCATCTTATTGTTCCTTCAACATTTCTCCAGGACTTTTCTCAGTAAAAAATTTAGGAGTAATACGAGTCACAACGAGTAATACGAGTAATGTCACAACCAAGATGTCCGCCTTTGATTTCTCTCGGAAGTTTTCTCCCCTCGCCTGATTTCATCAGTACTTCTTCATTCCGCAACCTGTCAGTCCACTATGCCTTAATCATTCTTCTCCACAACCAATATTCCTAAACTTTTCAAGTAATTTACATATTTTTTAAAAACGTATTTCGTTTCTGTAAGACACCACATCCTCTGAAAAAAAATTACATTTCCCTGTCTCAGTATTTTAGTTATTGGCTATTTACACATGGCAAGCCTACGACCATTTCAAATATTATCTATTGAGCGTGGTAAGAGTAAAATGTGCCGTGATATTTCACGCTGTGTATTACTGGTTAATATCTCACCTATGATTTTTAGGCTACACCCCCATTTGAAGATTATAAACAAAGTCAAATTCTTTACATGTCCTTGTGCCAGAGATGAACTTTAGGTTCAGCTTCCTTAATCAATTACCGATTAAAAACAACAAATAATTGCACATCACAATAAGAGTGATTTGCACCGTTATTTTCTAAACTGTGCATGATGATGTTGGTCATGGGCTAATGATTCGGCAGCGTACGGCTGCCACCTGACTCTTCCAAACATCAAACTGTGTCAAGCGTAACAGCTCTCCGCCATCAAGGGCAGAGTGTACAACTCTTTTCAGCGCACGGTTAATTGATACGTTTTTGTACAATGAAAAATCACCTGGAGGAAGGAATTCGGACTACTCAACAGTGATTAAAAATCGAACCATATATATTACACTGACTCTAAATAAGAACTATGTATGTGAGAGATGGCAAAACGCTAAGCAGATAAGGTAGGGTTAATAAAAGTTTAGGCATATAAGACAGGATGAGAAGAAGGAAGTATGTAGAATTGAAGAAGTGTTTATTGTAGTGTGGGGTATGATGTTACGTTGGGTTAGTTGAGGCATAGGAGTTATGCATTTTGTTGTAGTAGTGTAATATGTTTCTGTGTCCAAGAAATAATCACCTTTACTCTAGACTCCCCCTATTATTAATCCTCAGTATTTTGATTGGCCATCACTGGCTATCAGTCCTAAGATTACGTCTTCATATCTCTCCATTCACTTCTCCTATCGATATATATTTCTAAGTATTTTTTCTCTTGGACATCTGTCACTATTTGTTCCATGCATCTCATATCCGGGGACTTCTGTATTATTTACTTTTACCTCAGCTAGTATAATAAACTTACAGAGATTAAGTGTAGAACAGATAGATTTAATATGTCATTTTTCCCACGAAAGATAAGGGTTCAGAATAACATTGTCCGACCGCGATAGGATCAAAATTAGTCTGGTGTGTGTTCAACCCCCTGCCACACACCCTAGCGGTGGTTTACATGGTACTAAAATAAATAAATAATTAGGAGGCACCATGCATCGAGAAATTAAATTTTTAATTACTAGCGATAATCATTAGTTTCATTACATTCTTGGGAATGGTAATTGAGGTGGTTTCCCGTTGCCTTCCTCAATAGTTTTTTTAACGTGACACCATCACTTAATGGCCGCCCCACTAGGGTCAGACGCCTTTGCAGCCGCCTCACTGAGGAACAGACGCTGCGTGGACTGTGGATATGGAGCGTAGCTATGTACGGTGCGGAAACGTGGTCACTGAAGCAGGAGGATAGACGTAGATTGGAGGCTTTTGAAATGTGGGTGTGGAGAAGAATGGAGAAGGTGAAATGGACCGAAAGGAAAATAAATGAGGAAGTACTGGAGATGGTGGGTGAGGAAAGGGGTTTGTTGAGAGAAATCCTATGGAGGCAGGAAAAATGGATGAAGGGCGTATTGAGCGGTAGTGGAATGTTGAAGAAGGTAATAGAGGGGAGAATGTTGGGCAAGCGAGGAAAGGGCAGGAACAGGATAGGGATGTTGGACGGGATGAAGGGGGGAAAGAAGTACACAGAGATGAAGAGGGACCTGACATAGATTAGGTTGCTGGATTGGGTTTTGTTTGTTTGGAGTTACAAAATGTTTATTTGATAGTTGTGTCCATCCAAAAACCTACCTTAACCGGTAGATTACCTAATAATAATCATTAGTTTTTATCCTGTAGACTGTTATTGGACGAAAGTGGAAATGCTCTAAAAGAATTCTCAGAAATTTAAAACAACATTGTCAAAAATTATATTTCGAAGGAAATGCCATTTTATTCTCTGGGTTATTAAAGCTAAAAACGACACTCAAACGAAACAGTATTCCAGCTTTTTCCATTCAGTCACCCCAGTCTCTCGAAAAACAACTTGGGCACTCTTGGACTTGGAACACCCACGTTGGAAAATGTTTTTAAAAAAAGTTTAAGACTGGAAATTCACAAGGTCGAAAAAAACAAAGTAAAGAAAGTTGAAGAGCTACGAACTGTTTCCACCCCAAGTTCGAGAATCGACCACTCTCAAGAGGAATCGGATTCTTTTCGCCTTGATTTTTTTAACTGCATTTCACATCTGTGACTTAAGAAAAGAGCGTCCAGCAACTAAGGTCACAATTTTGACAAAAAATCAATGTATTAATATTATTATTTGGTATTAAAAATTATTCGTACGTTTTTATGATTTTTTAATGATTTTTGACGTATCCTCGCACATCCATTTCCTCATATTTCTCGCAGAATGTCCGTCCATATTATTCATAAATACAATTACATGGTATCTCCATCTCTTAGTTACTGCATTTGGATTTAGGATGAAAATAAATTAACTTATTATTTTTATGCAAACGCTTTATTCCGTATATATTAGGATAAATTGAATCACTCGAAGTGTCAGTATTTCATTCCCTCCAAAAAAATAGTTTTCTTCGTCTAGATCAAGAGCACTGCCTAGAGGTTTATATCAACCCTGTTTTGATATTTCTTCCCACGTTAGACGTAAGCCCCCATAATACCCTAAACTTTAGCGAGATCTTTTGTACTCGAAAACTTATTCCCGGTAAAAATGTCATAATAATACAGGATACGGCCATGTTGTGAATCTTATCAAATTTGGAAGAGCCATGCCCTTACGAGGAAAGCCATGTGCACCTCCGAACTATTCATTCTAAAGAATAATGACGTATTCATAAATAGATCCAATTCTTATGCATAACCTTAAAAATTAATACCACCAAGAATTCCTTTCCAAATCGAGCAGACATTGGGCAGATAGCCAAGGTCTTTTTTTCCGAATGATTTGCACATGAAGGTCTCTCCGAATGACGATAGTTGACAGACAAGCCAATGTCTACAATTACGCAAAACCACGAACAAAGAAACCCAACAATATCTACTTTTGCAGATACATCCGTCGTTTTTTAAAGGACATTACATAACCTATAATTTTGTAAATATAATTCTATTATCTTAAACATCAGAATGCTTGGTCTCAAATATATACCCACGTAATTAGGCAACTAAGTACATTCATCACCAAATATTCCGTGGCAAGGCTCTTTGGATCACCAAGTATCAGCCAGTTACAACATGATCAGTCGCAAAATTGATACGCATGATCATGTGTCAAAGGACTTAGACAAACAAAACCTATACACCAATACGAAGTGCAATTCATATCATTTATGTCGGAATAAAGAACTCATGTGATGGTTCCCATCCTCTATTGTAGTTCGAAGCTTTTCATCGTCCGCATTTTTTAGTTTCCTATGTCAGAGAGGTCTGCAAAGGAGTAAGTAATTCAATTTTCACAAACCCATGAGTTACTTAAACTTGCAGCATAGTTCTGGGGGTTTATTAATAATTTCCAAAGCACAAAAGTGACAAGTTACGATTCAACTGCCGGTATTTTAAAATGCTTCATCAAGGGTTATTATTTCAGAGAAATAATTTTTTTATATGCTCAAGTCTACAGCACTGCGATATTTTACAAAAAATACATCCAGTGTAATTGGTTGCAAGCATTGCTGAGTGAATTGGAAATTCAGTGCGACAGACATAGGTTGAGAATATAAATAAAACAAAGATTATGCGAATTTCCAGAAAGACAAAGGTTAAGCTTAAAATTAAAATAGAAGGGAAAAAACTAGGACAGGTGGAACAGTTTAACGTGTCTCTGAAGTGTTTTGGACCAAAATAGTTAAAGTAGTAGGGAAGTAAAGAAAAGAATTGCGGCAGTGAAAGATGTTTCCACAAGCAGATGGGAATTTATGACAGAGACTTAGACTAAAGATGTTAAGAAAAGGCTAGTGAAAAGTTTGATATGGAGCGTAGTTATGTACGGCGCGGAAACATGGTCACTGAATCAGGAGGATAGATGTAGATTGGAGGCTTTTGAAAGTTGGGTGTAGAGAAGGTGAAATGGACAGAAAGGAAAACAAATTAGGAAGTGCTAGGAATTACAGTGGGCTATGAGAGGGGATTGTTGGGAGAAGTCATAAGGAGGCGAGTATAATGGATGAAGGGTATATTGATCGGCAGTGGGATGTTGAAGACTGTAATAGAGGGGAGAATGTTAGGCAAACGAAGAAAGGGCAGTAACAGGATAGGGATGTTGGACGGGATGAAGGGAGGAAGGAAGTATACAGATATGAAGAGGGACCTGCTGTAGAGTAGGTTGCTGGATTGGGTTTTGTTTGGAGAAACAAAATATTTATTTGGTAGTTGTGTCCATCCAAAACCTACCTTAACTGGTAGATTACTTCATAAACATTATTATAATCGCTCCAGTCTCAATCATTAGTTTATGAACATTTGATTAGTGATAACGTGCTTTCGCTACTTTGACTCTCAAAACTATCGGTTTCCTCGACGCAATAGAAATTCTTAGAAAGTATTCCAACACTAAATCCACTTTCATCGCATTAACCAACATTCGTCCACGTATTAAACACTTTTTCTAAGCGGATTGGATGTATTTCAGACGAACACCAGTGATATTGCTAAGGATGTGAAAGTGAGGCATTTTAGCGTTTAAACGGTGCGTCTCGGTTCAATCTCCTGCAGATAAGTCCACGGCAATCCTCGGCGGCCCGCGGTGGTCGGCGGCAGCGACCTGCTCCCGAGGCCCCCGCCCCAGCAAAGGACCAGTTGTCCTTCCGCGGAGGGGCGAAGAGGGGGAGGCTGGCTCTGGAGGACGGGGCGGAGCGAGGCGGGCGTGGCGGAGGAGGGCGCGGCGGGAGGGACGAGGCTCAGAGAAGGTCGTGGCAGCAACAGGTAAGGAGAACAATGGAGGTATTTTCGGGAGGGCGGTACCCGGACACACTCCTCCGCAAGGGTGGCGAAAGCATCGAGATTCTAAGTTTATGGGTTCAATTATCCGATCGAATACGGCAAATGGGTGCGACCACATAATGGAAGTTAATTTGGAAAAAAAAGGTTTTAATGGAATTTGCCATTGGAGGGACTGATTTTAAATGCTTACATAACAAATAATTGTTCATTGGATGCAGTCCCTAAATATATTAGTCGAGGATATGTTACTCGATTTTGATGCTTCTTTCCATAACTTTAAATCAAAATATAAAAAGTTCCGTTACACGCAAATATGTGATCCACTTTGAGCAATTGATCGCAACCCGTACGTTAACTCATACGTCCTGATTTTTTTGTCAATAACTCATCAATTAAATTAATCAATTATATCAGGGGGCGGGAGTAGACCAGGGGTAGTCCATCTGCCTGTGGAGCCGAAGGCCGCTGGTTCTCTTTGACCGGCGAAAATTTTTCAGCATAGAGAAAATTTTTTAATGGTTTTTCGGAACGAGACTACCACAGATTAACAGAAAAAAAAACACAATTATGGCACGTGGGAACGAGGAAACGACAAAAAAACAGATCCATGAATCCATGGTGAAAGGTAGCAGTTTCACCATTAGGCACTCGTGGCGCAGACCGAGTGGGTCTGCCCGGCATCATCTACCAGACCTACGGGCGAGAGTGAAGTTCATGGTATCGGCCACAGTACTGCGATATGGAAGGCAACGGAAAACCACCACATTATTCTCCCTAGAATATGCAGCCTTGCCTTGCATTCTAATAGGGTATAACGGAAAGATATGAGCTTCAGGAAACCAATCCTAGGATTGAAATACTGATGAATTAAATCATCAATAATGCATAAGTAATCACCCCAACGATTCTAAATCAAAATCTGCAATGCGAATGACAAACGTGGTTACACTTAGACACGTTACGTTTAGAAATCTCATTCCTACCGAGAAGTATACAGATTTTAATAAGGTACACTACGTACGTTAAACAGCCTCCTCAAGGCACTTTGCCTTGTTTGCAGAAGTTGAAGGTTGCTTCAAGCTTTCATGAATGCACCAGTTTGATAAATTTCTTCCATTCCAGTTTTCATATCAACCGGTAGAAAGCCCAATTTTACAAATGCTCTTATCAAAGTTGAGAACTAACACCAGAACAATTATAGATTAATGTTGCAGAAATACATGTCGTACTCACAAAAACTGATATCATGTATGCAGTTATACACGTATAAGGGCCGTAATGAAAATAAACTTAGCACCTTACAGCACGCCTTTGTTTGAATTATATTAATTAATTTGTGGGGAAATACAGTAAACAACTCATAAACAAATCGACGTTACATAAGTAGGTATTCCGAAATTTTTTTTTGGGAATTTTCCAAATATTAATAAGAACCTCTTAAGAGTGCTTAAGGACTGTATATTCACATAAAATTCGTTTAAGTATGAATGGGTGAATATATTAATTTCACCACTCGTCATTATTACATGAAGGTGACACATTAGCTTATGCCGTCACGATCCAACCTCATTAGCTAAACCTAAGTCAGCCCCACCTTCCTCATTCGCAAAATTCTTGCGTTGATGTTCTTTTATCACTGGGCATTTATTACATTTGATTGCTAATAACCATTCATCTTGTTCGCAAACCAAACTCGTATATCCGAGTGTGATAATTTGTGTCAAACTCTAAAACGTTTTCCTTGAGAAGAGAGCTTATTTCCCCTCAAGATCCTGTTGCTATGCCATTTCGAAGCTAGGCAGTTGCGTTGCTCTCAGTAAGCATAATAAATGGAGACAAGCAGTTGGCCTCGCAGTGCTAACCCGGTCCATGGACAGCAAAGAAGTTTCGAACAGCTTTAAAAGATAAGATTAAAAGACAGAAATAGCGGTCAGGTGAGACAATGATGAGGTTCAGAAAGTGATGGAGGAAAAGATTTCAGGTAAGCGGGGAGGAAATATAAAAGTGGCTTCGGTTTTTTTTTAAATGTGCTGGGAGAACAAATAATTTCCTTAGGCGTGAGTGTAATCAGAAAAAATATCAGAATATAAATAAACATTTAGGCCAGAGTGATAGCCGCTTTTCTAAAAATGTACCAAATAAACAGACTATAAGCTTGAATGGAGTGGAATTCATGTGTGAATTTCCAACGATAGGTGGAGTAACGTGATAGACGTTTCTGTCGCGATCGTGATCTCCAACTCATGTGCTAATGAATCTGTTAATGAGGCACGTGAAAGGCTAAAAGTGGGGGTTGCAGTAAACACGGAACATAGACATTTGTGGATGGTCAAGCTTTATTTCGTCGAACCATCTTTTTTACCAACTTTGTAGATCAACATATTTTTAATGTGAGCAGACAAGGATGAAGACAATTTGTAAGAAATTTTTTTCAAGATCAAAAAGATTTTCAAGAAGAAAAAAATCTTGATTCCCTCATAAGGCTTAAATTAACTCAGGTAGAAGAATTTCTATTCCCGCACCATATCTTGGATGAAAATGGACATGGGAGGACACTTGATCTAGTAAAATAATAACTTTGAATAAAGGAAAATGGACATAGGGAGTCCAAATTTTGTCATACAGAAAAAAAAAGTCCCGGACAAGAGATTCCCTTGGAGGACCGCAATCTAAAGTTCAAGTGATGCTGTTTTCTTATCGCTAAAAATGTTTGAAACCAGATGGTTGTCCACACAAAGAAACTTGCCTCCTTAAATACCTGGAATGTGTGTAGCCCACTGGTCTTAAGGTCTATTTCAGGTTGTGCTCTCCCCTCATTTATCATAGTATAACTTCGAATTGATTTCTGCCACGGTGACCTATCGTTGAAGCTTGTTCACCTCCCTCCTTTTGCCAGAGATAAGTTTTAAACATTTAAAAATTAAATTAATTTATCTACTTGAAAATTTACTTCGACGATTAATATGTTAGCACTAGGAGAAGAGAGGAAATTGTGTCCTTTTCCATTCTAGTCCAAACTATCCATTGGTCTCTTCTCTCCACCCCGTTTATGTAAATATAAGGTGATTTTATGTACATAACAGAGAGGAACCAAATAACTGCCAACTATTTATGTAATAAGAGCCAAAATTGGGCTCCTGCAATGGAAACTACACATGTACACGCTCGGCAAGGCGTATTGGTAGTCCAATGGATACTGAGTTCGGCTACTGGCAAGAGTGTCTCATGTGATGCCTCTGGATAACCCTATCTGAAATCCAAGCGGTGCGATTTTCAGTGGAAAAACTCATTGGAAACCGTTTGGTGGCATTGGGTTATTAATTCAGTCTTATTTAAATGGAAAATTATATACATTCAGCTCAAAAAACTTAAACATTCAACCCGTTTATCCGTTTCAACTGGATTAAAGAAATATAGATTGTTAATTTTCGATCCTAACTAACGGTACGCACGATTCTTGACAAATATGAATCGGTGAAAATTGAATTTTCCAGTGTGTTATTCACGGTGAGATTCATCTTTCAACAGGACACTGAATCCGTGGCGTTAGGTGCGTCGCCCTCCGTCATCCGGTCGAGGATCCAGGCTCCGCCGCCGGACCAGTCGGTGGGGGCGTCGAGGACGAGGGAGTCTTCGGTTGTGGCGTCCGATGGCCAGGGAAGGGGCGGTCGGAGGAACGGCGCAAGGGGGGAGAGGGAAGGTTTGGCGAGGGTGCAGGAAGACACGAGGGCTCGGCAGGGGCGGCACCAGACCAGGGCCACGGCCGAGCGAAGATCCGGGAGGGAGGTGAGTGGTGATATTTAGGGCAGGTTTTCTTTATTGAATATAGCAGTATCCTAAGAGTCAATAGGCGAAACCGGTCTAGCTACTAATCAGTGCCTTGCATTGATAAAAAATTTTAAGTGCGGTTTTTTTGACGACTTCTCTGCGATCTTCAATGAGAAGCTCTTCAGTAGGAAGAAGATATTCAGTAATAAGCAATGCGTCCAAAGAATTCTGCTCGCTATCATAATGCTAACAATGTATCGCAATGTAAGAATTAAAAATAATAGAAATGATATTTAGAGCAATTAAAAGAAAACATGAATAAGCTTAGCGTTAGCCAGAAAAAATGGTGCGCAATATCGTACCAGATCAACTCTACGAGAATGTTTTATTTGTAGATATATGTAGCCTTATGTAGTCTTATCTGTAATCAGTTTATTTGTTTTAAAGATGTGACATAATTTGATTCCCGTCTTTAAATGAAATATCAACTCAATTAACCAGACTTAAATGAACTACGTACTCACCACACGATGCATAAAACAAGTGCTTTCCATATTTTCCGAATTCAGAGTAAATAATTAATACAAAGGTTTGTTAATGAATAAACTAAAAATGGCAATCAGTAAATATAATGAAAGGTAGGTATTTTTTTCATTTTAATAGATACCTATTAGAATGGGAAATCACAAAATCGTAGGTAGGAATAGCATACTCCAGACAAACACAAAGAAACAGGAAAGTCTTCCAGATAGTAGTAGTCATTACATTTCTCAATGAACAATTTATTCCTGCCACTGATAATCTGTTGAACAGAAACTTAAACAAATGTATGATAATTACGTTAGTAGATTCCCGCATTCCATAGGCATAGTTTTGTCTGCACTCGCGATACTCTATAAAATATTCTACCATGTGAAAATTTGTGCTGCGACCCGATTAAAAGACTCCCTATGATCAACGTGAACGCATTTGGTGAAGTGATTCACTTTCCGACTAGATTTCTTAACAACTTTCCACGTCCTCCTTAATGTATCATGGCTTACTTTCAGATGGCGATGGAGAGCGTCTGAAAAATAAAACCAACACTAAAAAGGAAGAAGGTCATTGAAAGGGAAGCAGGAAAAAGATATTTCGCATAAGAAGACAACTTGAGCGAACAAAAGACTTCCGCATTGCGCAGTTACGGAGGAAATGGAATCGGCTTCCGTTTAAGTCGATTTTCCCCGCGTCGTTCGCTCCCCTCTTGTTTTTCGCTCCGCCAATTAGAAATTTTGGAGTTATTGACGGATGGAGAAAGTGACAGATTCGGTTTCGTGACAGTCGGTTGAAGCAGCAAAAGGCTCCCTCCTCCCGTCGAAGAAGTGATGATAATACCTTTCCAAATAATTGTATTCGTCCAATTTGCCATTGAATGATATCTGTTCCGGTGTCGTTAGGACCCAGGAACATTCTCTTTCCATTTTTCCGATTACTTTCTAAACGGAACAAAATTATCTTACTCATCGTCATTACAACTGATTGGTGGTTGTACCACCGAAAATTCGAGACCCAGTGAGTCCCTCTTTTATGTGTTTCTGTGTTTGAGTCTGCTAGTGTTAATTCCATTTACATTATTATATACATATATATATATATATATATATATATAATATTTAATGTTATTAACACCATTTTAATGTGTTCTTCCTTATTTAAAACACCTATGTTTGACGTAATTTAATAAAAACCTTTTAAATACATTAACACATTTACAAATAACAAGTTTAGAACGCTTTTATTTTTAACTGCTCTGCTTGTCTATGTATAAGAGACATGGACCATTGGAAATGCAAACTAAAGCAGAAGAGGAGCCTTAGTAACGCGGTGGTGGAAGCGTGAATATGTATCGAATTGAGACGGATGAGATGAGATATAGTTCTGCGTAAAGTCGAGGGGAAAGACCAAAGACAGATCACTGCAAGGAAAGGAAGAACCATATGAATTGGTTCCCCTTGAGGCGTTTGTTGGGCGTTGAATAGAGGTGATAAATTATTATAGGGCGTCATGTGGGAGACTAAGGGACAAAGTAAGAGAGATGCTAGACACAAGACTCACAAGGCTTGTATAAAAAGCATCGGAAAAATAAATTTATTTCAGATATTGCTACAATGCCCCAAACGTCTTTGCATTACATCCCTTGAACTTCGACACACGGCTTTTCCACGGCTCGAAGACTATCTGGTAAGCGGATTCCGGAAGGTCGTTAAGGGTACGCATGCAAGCTTCTTTGACGGCACTTAGGGTCCCATGGTGGTGTCCTTTGACGGAGGATTTCACTTTTAAAAATAGGAAATAGTCTCCTGGTGCCAAGTCGGAGCTGTAAGGAGGTTGGGGAATCGTAGCGATGCCTTTGCAGAAGTTCTTTGCAAGAAGACTATCGACTCCGCTCTTGGTCATCCTTGAAGACCTTCGAGACGATTTTAGTACAGATCTTTTACACCGCCAAATTTTCAGTGACAATGGTGTGCACTGTCATCTTATCAATTCCAATACAATTTGCAATCATGCGCACACTTAACCGACGGTCTTATCCGTCCAGCGTGGGGATCGTCCTCTATACTCTCTCGGCCAACTTTGAAGAGCTTGCGCCACTTAAAAACTGCAGTTTGTGACATGCGTTCATCCTTGGAAACTTGGCGTCTCCGTACGCGATTTCCCCACTACAAGGCCAAATTTTATGAAGTACCGCTGGACTATCGTCCGCCGCATTTTGCCCTTGCACCAAGTTACTCGAATAAAACACGATGTCGCCTGAAAGAACGCCCGCAGGCGATTGGCGCTTGGTGCGTGCTGAAGGTCAGGCCGCCACCACCGAGCCTGCGTTTTGCGAACGCGCTGCAACGTACAGTCAAGTCAGAAACAAATTTTTTCCGATACTTTTTATACAAACCTGTATCAATGGCGTAAAATGGAGTTGGTATCTAAAGTGAATTAGTGAATTGAAATAAGTGGCATGCATGGTATTTTTTCCACAATTTTTACTAAAATAAATGCGATCGTTGGCCTCAACAAGGTATCTTCTAGCAAATTAATTAAGGTGATACCGGTTGCAGTAATTTAAATGAATTGTGTCGAAAAGTATCATGTCTGTTACTTCTTTGAATATTCATCACTTCCACAAAGTCACGTTTGAAACTATTAAGCTTATTTGGAGAAGAAATCAAAGGACTGCAGTTAACCACTTATCGGGTTGAAATGTAAAGTGGTTAATGAAGTCTCAGCAACTATTCGCCTTTGTTCCGTCCAAGGACAATCCGCCCAAAATCGGATTCCGTTGTAATCGTGTGACGCTTCGCGTTCTTTCAAAGCCGGATGTTCAAAATTCGCGCGGGATTTCTCAATTTTACATCTAATATTCTAATTAACGTTTTCCGTTATGATTCCCAGTAGCTTGAAACGCATTCGAAGTGAAGATATGTCTGTATTTTTTTCACTGAACGTTTGATAAAGAGAGCGAGCGCCCTATAATCCTAGTTAATTAAACTTTAATCAAAAGATATGAAAAATACGGCAGAACAGCGTAAATCACGAGAACATTTCTTTCAGGGACTGAGATAAGGACTAATTCGAAAGGGGAAAACATTATTATACCCGAGAGGGGGGGAGGGACTTTTTTCACTACGTGGGATTTAATTTAATTAGCCGGATCACGCAAATATGAGAGAGCCATCTGAAGAGTTTATCTTTAGTCTTTTTGGGAAAGAGAGGTCGAATATTTCCAATAAGGGTGCTCGAAATTGACTCTCAGTGGCACGGGGCGAGACGATCACCCCACACGACGATAAGTGGACCGAATAATACCCTCGGGTTTTACGTTGCTCGTTCAGCAGAGTAGTACCTACCTACCGGAATGAAACCGTGACCGATTCGAACCGCCGCGCCGCGCTGGCCGGCACCGCTTCATGTAACGGTACTGTGGCTAGGGACACTGAAGCGGATAAGGCACATTCCCGCTGATCCTCTCGCACAAATGCGTGATCTCGACAACTTGGCCTCACGCACTGCTACTGTAATTCCTGCCACAGAGATTGGGAATCGCATCGATTGTTCAAATCTTCGCGGATCGTGGACACTTTGAAAAGGCCAATAATACGAGGAGAAGTTGCCCCATGTATGGGATTAAAATTTAGTGTGGATCGACTTTGACGTGTATCTTGTACGCTCCAATACGTCATCAGTATTTCAATCCTAGGATTGGTTTACTGCATCCCTCCTATCTAGTCTATTTAATGTAATTTCCCTCAATCCCTGGTACCTTCTCTGTTCTACGTACTTCTTAATTTGTCCTACGCAAATGTCTCTTGGTCTTCCTCGTTGAATATTCCCTTCTATTATATTGTTAATCAATCGATTGTGCCGCAATGAGCGTCCAATCCATTACCTCTTCTTTGCCTTAGAGTTCTCCATATGCTCCTATCCTTTTGTATTCTATATACTCCCTCGTTCCTCACTTTGTCTGTCCATTTAATCTTCAGCATTCTCCTCAGGCACCATGTTTCAAAAGCTTCTATTCTTCGCTAGTCCACTTTTCCAATGTTCCAAGTCTCGGAGCCATAGAGTGCCATGCTCCACACGAAAGTCTTTAAGAATTGCTTCCTTGTTTCTAACCATAGGTTCTTTGAGCATAATCATTGCCTCTTCTTCATGAATGCGTTCTTAGCTTGGGCTATTCTTCGCTTGATGTCGGTCGAACTTCTTCCATCGCATGTTATGCTGCTCCCCAGGTAGATGAAGGATTCCACTTGTTCTAGTTTCACCCCTCGAATTGTGATTTCTGCATTCAGCTTCTCTCTTCCACATACAAGGATTTTAGTTTTCTTCTTGTTGATTTTCATATCATATTCCGCCAGTACTTGCTCCATAGCACTTAGAGTTGCTTGCAGGTCCTCTCGCGTTTCCACCACTACTGCGATTTCATCTGCAAACCATAGCATGTTGATTTATTCTCCATTTCCCTTGACTCCTTGGTTAACCAATTCTTGTGTTTCTTTTATTTCCTCTTCCAGGTATACGTTGAATATCGCTGGCGAGAGATTGTATCCTAGTCTTACTCCTTTGTTTATTTTAGCTTCTATTTTTGTTCCATTTTTCGTTTGCATTGTGGTAACTTGATTCTTGTATAAGTTATGGATAATTCTTATGTCGTTGTAGTCCAATCCAAGTGCTTCTATTATCTTGAACATCTAGTCCTATTCGAAGTTGTCGAAGGTTTTTTTCAAGTCCAAGAATGCCACATATATATGACTTATTTACGTGTCTCATTTTTTCGACAAGAATTCTCAAGCTGAGAATTGCTTCCCTTGCTCTTCGGTGTTTCCTGATTCCGAATCGGTTTTCTGAGAGGTTGCCTTTTATCCTTCCTTCTGTTCTTCGATTAATTATCCGAGTATGGATTTTTGATGGTTGAGTGACCAGGATCAATGTTCTCCTCCAATATGTGCTCACGATTTATTCACGACTTCGATATTCGTAACGGAGAAGTTATCGTAATAGCTACTACAGCCAAACGCGTTTGATTGGTGCACTCAAATCAACTACGAAGTTTCAAATATGATGTGACGGAATTGGAGAATTATAAATGATCAATAAATGTTCTTGTACACTATGTGTACTTCATGCATGTACTTGTGCATTACCACCTTGGTTTCGGGTGATTTTTCGTCATCCGCATAACATGAAGTTGATAACTATGCTGCATAAGACATCAATAATATTTCACCTGAGTGTTTATTAATATTTTACGAAAATTACGGAAAATGTTCTCTAAGCACCCATCTTAAACCATTCAACAACTAAACAGTTATGTTCATTAAAAATTTCGAAAAAGAAGAATGGCGAATCGAGTGAAAAGCTTCTGCGACAACTCTATTCTCAGATGAGTAATCAACTCAAACGTCCCGTGTTCCAATCCATTCTCCAAAGTACATGCGACTCGTACCTACTTATTGTTATGTACTTAACCCCTCAAAGGATTCTATGAAATCAACTCAGTCATTTGAAATCACAGAACAAATGCCTGTTAAGGACTACCTGCTGATATCTTCATGTGAGGTGTTGAATTTGAAATTCTAAAGGCATTACCGAAAATAATTAATTAGCAATATTTAATATAACACACGGCACAACAACAAATTAAACGTTGTCTCATTTTAAAGAGCAAAATAAACATTTTTTTCTATATTTAATCGTTGGTTGGAATGGTAAGAATCGGGGCCTGCCTCGTAAAATCTCTTAAATTTTATGAATTGGGGGTGTCCAGAGGAAACAACCTCCTGGGTTTGATCACGGTATCTTCTCGAGTCAAAAGCACGAACAATATACAGTGTACAAGTCTATTATCCAATAAATAGTCTAGTATAACCTTTACTTACGTGAAATGGTAACAATTTTTCTTGTATCCCGTGAATATTTTGTCTGAATTATACAGTATTTTAAAAGACAAGGAGGGATGCAGAACGGATTCGTGCAATGGGGTCCATTTCCTTCCCTTGGGGAACATATTTGGTTTGTAAAATGTCAAAATAAATTCTATTTATATACCCAATGCTACTTTTGAACCTCTGTTTTCGGTCAAGCATAAAATAAAGCCTTTTTGGGCCTCTAATTTGGTGCTCGTCATTAATTCAACGTTATTTTAAATTTCTCGTAGTAAAAGTGTTATAAAATTCATATTTGAAAATTCCCACCCTCCGAGGTCCTTTTGAATTGGCTACGGGTACAAAGTGACGCTAGGAGCGCCAGTAATGAGTCAATCGCAATAATCACCACGACGTGACTAGAGCCTTTAAGTTCAAGGTCCAGGATGTTTCTCTCCCTGAGCCGTCTGTGGTATTGCAGAAAAATCTGGTACTCGATAAAACTAGCACTCTGGTTGAAGCTTAGGGATGTCACTCAGACATATCACTTAGAATCAAACCCAAGCCCTTTTTTCCAATAGCGCATTCTTCTATCTACTGGACAACCACGAACCTTCGACTGGAAAGAGCAATAAATTAATCTGATACTATCTGGTCGTATCCTTCCAGGATTTCGACTTCGAGCGCCAGGAAGCCTCTCCGTCGATTAACAGACCCCGAAAGCAGATCGCGAGCGAATCGGTGACGGTCGAGGAATCACTACCGGAGTCGGACCCTGTTAGGGTCGATGGTGAGACCGTAGTCGCCCCGCCGCAGAGGACAGTGGCAAGGAGCGAGCTGGTAACGAGGCGGGTCAGCGGCAGCAGGAGGGCGCCGGTCCCTCAAGAGGTAGGTGATAAGATAAGGTGCGCTCGCATACGGATACGATGTCTCCACCCCAAGCAAATTCATCAGAACGACGAAGGTGTCCGAAAACTCACCTTCGCAAGCGATTCCGAAAATGATCTACCGATATTCCTACAGCTAATATGTTCAGATATAGTTTGCCGATTCATTTAAGCTCTCAAGAATAACATCACTTAATTAGTGCAATGCAATAATTACTTATAAATTAAACAATAAAGGAAACATTCGCTAGGAGCAAAGAGGGTGAAATCTGCGTGATAATGAACCCAGAATCAGGGATTCGTAAATCACTCCCTAGTTTTATCTGGGATTCACAAAATGATTCTCTCTTTAAAAATGAAATGCATTATCTGTGATGAGAAATCCATTCCCATTGATCTTATGTAAACTTATCTTTGTTAATATAATTCTTGATTTTAACGGAAGTCTCAATTGTATTTAAAATATTTGTACATTCCTTCGAATTTCGGAGTGAGTTACTTGTTTTACTAGCTAATAGCGCAAAAACCTTGCATGAATCTGACAATACATTAAATATAAACCATTCAGACTAAGAACTACATTTTTTTGGTTTACAATAAATTGTAATTCAAAAACTATAGTTGTAACCCCCCCCCCCAGAGATTATAAACGACATCATGAGCGTTTTGTATGAATTACTAAAGTATCCACATAGTTGCGATGGAATGGCTATTTATAGAAATTTACGGTGCTCAAATAGTCTCTTATGGCCATGTTTCGGATTTCAGCCCTCACATCGGCTCCGGATATTCTTGATTTCTGTTTTGCCGACGTAAATCTACTGCTTTTAGGAAAGCTTTTAGATTAGCTACTTAAGTCGTCTCCCTTTTCAAGCATTCCATTAGAGCAAGAGCAAAAATATCCTAGCGGTGTTAGACGCCGATCCTAGCGTCCTAGTCGCGACGCTTTGTCTCTGAAAAGCATTCCGTTCAAATAATGCGTTATATTTCACAGGACTAAAATTATAATGAAATAGAAGGACCTATGCAAAACCACAGATTTTTCAATGATTTTTGGTAGTGAATGGCAACAAGCCTGAAGGCTGCATGTAGTAAAAAACAAAAATTGAAGCATGATAATCCAGAAGTCATCCCTGAATTTCACTGTTTTTTCAGCGTTTGACTCGTCATCTCTCTATTCACCTGTATTCAGAGTTCTAATTACTTGATAATCAAACAGTAGTTAAATCAAGATATGCGCAGCAATAATCCATCCGTAATATATAAAAGTTTACAAATATACCTATAATTTATACATTTATTCAAATTAAATATGGAATGGCGGCCGGAAAGATACTTATAATTAATGAAGACCGTATCCTATTGATATTTTCTACTATACCGACCTCATATAGTCGCTCTTAATGATTGATCATGCATTTTAACACAAAAATTAGCATCATAGTCGCGAATGTATGAATTTTTTAAAAGTGAAATGAGCCTCTGGTGCCCTTTTCGATATACTTATACAAGAGTACAAATATGTCCTTTTTTTAGAAGAAAATTTTCAAACAGATGACGCTTACATAAGGGCTGAAGTCAATCAACCTTCAAATTGAAAGACTTATGATTTCACTTTCAGGAATTAAGATTAATACCATCACTAAGAAGAAATAATTTGTACATTGCCCTAGATTGAGTAGTCTTTTGTAGAATAATAATAATAAATCTTTTTACCTAAATTATTCCATTTGTTGAAACTAGCCTAGTTGCACTTATATGTATTATAGCTCTCAGTAGCTCGAATTAAGGTTTGTACCTCTGGTTATTTACTATTAGTAATAGTAATAGCCTAATTTTATGCACGTACCTAGTCATAATTATACCTTAGCATTTATCAAGAAAATAGCCTAATATTATACACCTAGTTATATGTTTGCACCCCATCATATCGTCATTTCCGCATATTAAATTACATTAATATTTATAAAGTTTGTTATTAAAATATTTTAACAACAGAATTTCCATACATAAATTAATTACATATTCATAGAAATAAATACTTTTCTGCCTTGAAGATTGTTACATATACGTTATGGTAGAAATTTATGAAATAAATTACTGTGGGGTAACAATCTGCTTTTAGTGAAATGGTTAACTATGCTTAAACCTAATTAGAAATATAAAGATGTTTAAAGATAATATTTTCCTTGGTAAGCTCACTGAAACTAATGATTAACAATTCATGTTAAACTGTATATATATTTTGTTTATTGTCATAATCAGGTTGATTGTATGGTAAACATTTTCGTAACTTGTAGTGTGGTGTTGAGTAGCTAAGTTTGTGTGCGACGTGAGAAATTTTTGGAAGCATCATTTAAAGCTATTTCCTTCTTTGAAATGAGTCGCATATGAAGAATGGTAGCCCTCATTGCTAAAGGAAGCGTAGAGTCCACAATGTAATGCGATGCTGTTGCTTCTAAAAATTTCTCACCGTCGAAACGAGTCGTATGGTGTTTGCTAATACGCTGATTATCACTGTTGTACGGAAAAGCAATACCCCTCTCTGGTCAAAGTTCCTTTGAAAGTGTAGTAGACTAACATTATATGGTAGAAGGAAGTGGAAGATGGTGCGGTGGTTTCATGTAATGGAAATAATTTTAAGCTTCTTGAGAGATCAATAAATATGTAGTGTTTCCATCAGTTTGTTATTCAGACAGTTAACTCCACGTGGAGAAGGAAGTCTTTCAATACCGACTTTCAATTTGTCACTCATTTAGAGTAATTTATTTCGCAAGTTTTGTCATCCATTGCGTGTTTACCATGAGATAATTAGATTTTGGATTAAAAACGACAGTTAAAATTATTATAATATTATATATGATATCCTATATATTATAAAATTATCTAATTAAAAAAAGAAATAGAAAAAGAGAATTTCCATTTGATACAAAGAGGGCTGTGCGGTATTCAGTTTCCAATATCAACTATCGCTTAAATATACCGAGGTGGCTATATCGACATGACGATAATTTTCGTGTACATTGAGTAATATGGAGTATGTTGGGTTTCAATAAGAATAGACAATATCATAAATCTACTGTAACACCCTATTGGCACTATGGCGACAATATTTACTAACGATGACATTTATTGGCATTCGATATACCGCTTCCTTAAAATTACCCATATCGAACTCCTGGATATGAAGTAACCTTCGATATGGTAATGATAGATTGTATAACCCTACATGAAAAGTTACGTTACAGCAATGTGACTCTAATGTGCGTATTATTTCTCTAGTTCTGAAGGATTGACTTTGTTGATACTAGAACATACAATAGATACAACTTAACATACAATGAACTCATTTATCTCAATTGGAGATCTCTATCATTATTACATCTAAAGAGGCCATTGCTACCGTGTGTATAAAAAGACTTCTTAAGTTAGAATTTCCTTGTAACAGCACATGGAAATAAATCAGGATTTTTGATAGACGGGTTACCTTCCAGCAGAGGTTTTCTCAGGCATATATGAAAATATTTCCAACTATAAACATATACAGAAACACTTATATTTATTGATCTACTCTCTATTTACAAGAGTATTGTATAGAACAGGGTTGAGGAATCCTTGTCACTTTGCGGGCAGCACCCATAAGTTATGAAGCTCACATACAGTAGAAAGCACTATGAAATTTTCTCATATTAGATTAAGCGAGATGCAATGTAAAAATCGATTTATTAACTAATCTTTGAGCTTCAATAATAACCTTTTTACCTAAAATAATCCAATCGCGTGAAAGTTAATGTTTATGTTGACATATGTGTTTTTAGAATAATTTATTGTAAAATGTTTCCTAAATCGAGTGTGTGAGAGGTAATTTCCTGGCATTTGTGAATCATTGTAAGATGAAATACTGGAATTTACTATTTACAATTGAATATAAAACGCTACACGACCTCTTTTTCTGTTCAAAGTTTATTGATATACAATATAAAATCCTCTCCCGACAAATTTCCTTCCCCACTCCCTTTTCTCACTCTCTTTCCCTTCCCAACCCATCATTTCTTTCCTAGAAGCTATAATATGCATATGTATTTATATATATTTATAAATATACAAGAATTATTACTTTTCACTTGAAAACTTTAAGCGAATCGAATGAGTAGCGTTTTAAATGAAAATTAGGACAGAACAATAGTTATGTTTTCATTTTACAATGTTTTGCAAATGTCCATTCAATGTAAAGCTAATGGCATTGGCGAGCGGAAACTAAACATTAAAATACCCCCACGCGCAACGAAACGATTTGTCTTGGTTACCCTTCAAATCATTTCCCCGACTTGGATATCAAAGGAGCGCAGCCTGGTGATAAATTATCACTGAATAAATACTACCCGCGGACCACGATTCCTCACTCTATATTACCTGTACAAATAGTTGGAGAGCAAGGCTAGTTTGAATCACATCTCCCTGGTTTTTGACGCCGCATATTGCGTAGAAGTGAGTGCATGCCACTGGGTATCGCAAATTGAAATGAATGGGTTCCGCAGCTGAACACCATCAGCAATCGGGTGGAGACGGAGGAAAGCGGGGGCCCGACAGTGTCCTCGCGGGGCAACTCAGGGCGACGAGGCAAGAGCAGCCTCGGCGGACCCGTCACGCACGCGCCCACCGAGCCCACCCTTCCCGGCGGCATCAGAGAATCTGACAACTACCCGGAGGAGTTCAAGAAGGCACTAAGAGAGGGCACCATAACCCTCAGCCAGGTGAGGCGCCTAGAGCGGGAGGAACGCGAACCATTTCCATCGGCTGAGGACGGATTAGGATTTATAAAAAAAAACAGTTGAAGCCCTGCAAAGAGCGGAATGCTTTGAACCGAGAAAAAAATGTTTATTTCAACCCCGGTATTTCCGCTTAGAAAGTTCATCATCATTATGAAACTCTAACATAAACTCACTGCACCATATGCTACTATTGCATGTTCACTCCATCGATGGCTTAGGCAAATGTGAAAATTCCGCGAAATACATAATTATCATAATTAATTTTCCATTGTACTTGCTAACCATATTTCTGCGTCGCATCTAAAATGCCTGTACCAATGAAGCATGAAGCAATGGAGATGTAGCGTCGGGAGAATCATCTTCATCAAATGTTGCACCTAACTTTGTGAATATGCATGTTTCATATGTATAACACTCAGCAATAGCACGACCAGCATGGACAAGTAAAGTCAATAAATAAATAGTTTTTTTTCAGTTAGAATGAAACCCATGCAAATTTCTCGAATAACCCCGGATGATTATTTGATACAGATATTTTCATGCATGACAATCGTGACTTCTTCAGCTATGCTCAATGAAATAACCATTCAGATGACACATACAATTCTGGTGATACCAACGCCTGCATGAGATGATGCATACAACTCCAGTGACATCAACGCCTGCATGATTAAGCTCTCTCTCATCACACTAACGCAAGGCAGCGGGAAATATTCGAAAATTCCTTTAAAAGTGCATCATTAATATATAAAATTCAAACTAGTGAGGCGCACTTGATTCAAATGCGTACCAATACCATTGCAAAGATGGTACGATAAAATAACGAGTGGTGTGTGCCAACGAAAATCTATGATGAGGGATGAAAAAACATGAAAATTCAGGTTATGTAAACTTCCAAACCGTAATGCATACTCTGTAACATGGCTAAATGAAGAACTGACTTAGAAAAATGTATTCAAGGAAGAGGTAAAAGATTCAATGCCATATCATTTTCAGAAAATTTGCAAGAAAACGAATCGGAAGATGAAATTTGGTGAATATTTATTTTTAGCAATTTTAAATATTTCCAAGTTTATGTTTACCTGACATCAACATGCTTCGCTTGGACTACTGGAATATATGTATTTTGCATTTATTTTTAAAACCTGATGCATATTTTTTTATCCATCAGTCAAAACCTTACATTAAGAATGTATATACTTTCTTATGGCTATAATCCGAGTTTCAACCATTGTTAACAAACCCGCACGACTGTTTCGTCAACTGAAAAAGTGTACTTTAGTAAATGTCTTATAAAAGTCAGTTTATCAAGAACTCTTCGCAAATTTTATAAGAAACAGTTGCGCAAAAGTGCGACATCAAAGGATGTAAGGTGGCAATCAACAATCTGGTATTTTGAATGATATTCAGTCCAGTTTTGGAATACTATCAAGGAGATCAACGTAACGATTATGGAAAATGGACATCATATTGGATTTAAAATAATAAACCAATAAAATGATTTAATTTAAAAACGAAATCCAATGTATTGTCGGAGATTCAAATAAATTATTTCAACAAATTCCAAAAATATTACAACGACTACGATGTCTTCATGATCTGAAACACAATGGAAATTCATGCCTGGATATGAATATCCTTTATCCAATGGAACCCTAAGGGCCAATAATATAATGCCTACAGCAGAGTTGACATTAATAACCTCTCCCGGAATTCAAGATCTAAGGAAAGCTCCAATTCTAAGCACGCAGGACAGAAAATGAGAAAATCTGCTGAAGCGAGTGTCCAAATTCACTTAAATTGCGCTTTCACTTGCGGGAACGGGTGTGGAACAAGCGTTTCTAATCTCGCTTTGACGCTGCATACCTCAGGAACTCACGTTCGTGCCTTCGATGGATTTAAAAAAATTAGAGCAATTATTAGAGCCGAAACTTTCGTCGAATTCGACCGCAAAGGGATTCCGGCAAACAACTCGGGCGGCGTCGAACATCGACACGCAAGGCCGAGCATGGAAAGAGACGTAGCGAAAAAAAATGAAGACGCAGATGAGAGAGTCGTGCGAACTACATTGATTAAAATAGATCACCGAAGGACGGGTAAGGAAATCAACCCCGTCAAGGGTCAAGGAAGTATCCCGAGCCCACCTCATCGCTCCAGCCTGCAACTTACAAACAGAAATCATCCATAGAAGTTTGACGAGTATGCTAGGGGCAGTCCAAACCGACACCAAACTCGCAATGATACAAATGAGATGTAAGTAAGTACAAATTACATTGCAACTGAAAATGTTGTCCAGGGTTAAATAACGTTCAATCTAACCCTGGCGGCAGCAACAACTTAACCTTGGTTCTGGTTCAAATTCTAGTAACAGTCTAACATCCTCTGTCAACAGCTCAACTGAATGTGTATATCCATTCGACGAAACGAATTTTCAAATCTCTCTGTCATAGTTTATTAACTCATCTTATGCAGTTCGAATTTAACGCATTATGAACCTAATTTCTAAAAGTAAAATTTCTCCTGGTCTCCCAAACGCATTCAAATTCAATCACTAATATTTGCAAATTAGTCAATATTGTACGGATTGAGGCTTCATTCGTGCCCAAGCAATGGTTTAAAATGGTTTTTTGAATGATTTCTAAAAAGGGCTTGAATGGTATGCAATCTGGCATCATTACAAACTCAGCATCATTCATTAATATTTTAACTTCAGAGTTCAATCACAAAGTACATTGGAGAGGGTCGGGAGTCCGGGGGTCCGGGTTCGAATCCCGGCGGGGTATGATTAATCAGAAGTTTCCAAATTCCTACTTGGGGTGCTATGTAGAGAGCACTTCAAGTGAAGTACACCGTCCGTCGAATGGGATGCTAAATTGTTAACCCCTTGGAGCCTATCGTAAAGAACATGCTAGTGCCGACACCAGATTTCTCACCACCCTTCTTCAATTTCCTGATTATCCTACCCATACCTAATTACCCACCTTTCTCCCTTATTGTACGAATTACCTCAGCCGTCGGTCGTCTACCCTAAGAATTAATATTATATAAAATAGATGATAAATCAGAGATAGAATTCAATGAGTAATTTTACTAAAATAATGGCTCACTTGGAGGTCTACAGATTCAATACAAATATAATTAAAATAGAATGAATGTTTATACTGGCAATGAAATAAATGGATGAAAAAAGTTTTAATTCACCTTCCAAAAAAATTAATACAATTTAAATTATTTTTACAAGTGCTGAAAAAACACAGAGACCAGATGAAATCCGATAATCGGGAATTTTCGTCATTAATCCCACCCAAGTTAACCTAACACTTAACAAATCTGATGAAAAATATAATGTCTATTTCCATAAATACACTCCTGCGCATCGCGAAATTCGCCACATTCATTCTAATGTTGAATCATTAACTTTTTCATTATGGATAAATAAAACTAACAAACGCTTTTCACAATCACGATGAAATCATTCGTCCGCATCACTTGGTAACAATTCACTCATGTTTTCACGTGTATCTGTGGGGAGAAGTAATCCTCTATGTTTTGCTGCTTAACATCTACTGAAAGCACGCATGTTCAGGTTAAGGTGCACCGTTTTGCTTCTCTCGGTCGTCTTACGCCAAAGAGTATATACCAATGGGGTAAATTTTTGTCCCATGAGATTTTTTTTTATTTCTGCCCACAGCTAAGGAATCCAGAGGTAAGATACCGAGGCAATAATCCTCAGAATTGGATCAACTGCTCACAATTTTACGTGAGTGTCCTTGATTTTGGAACTTTGATTTCCTTTTGTTCCCTTTGACTGCTTTCATAACTAGGGGCGTTCTGTAATGTTATCCCATTTAATAATAATTGAGAATGTATGAATAACCAACTCCGGTACAAGGACGGGTATTTTGTTGTTGTGAATGACTGCTTCAGGATTGTTTTGGTTGGGCATCGTTGTTGGGTGATCATTAATAAATGCATTTTTACCAACTATTTCGGGGAATTGAGGGATAATTTGAGAATGAATTTGGATGGGACGGCGAAAGTGAGTGAAAAAGAAAGGCATTCGGATGGGCTTGTGTTGAACTTGACTTGCTAATATTATCTTTTCGAACAGTTTCCAGTTGAATGTCTTTCATTCTAATAAAAGACTTGATTAGTGGCCCGCAAAAAATTTCAAATTGTCCTTGTTATTTCTTCGTTTGTCCAACACGAAGAGTATCAGCACTACTCCTGCGACGCAAGATTCTACGAGGAGGCGCCAAGGAGGCGCCACATCTCGAGGCGTGCCCCCAAGGGTACGAGAGTTCGAATCTGCCGCGACCCCTCCGACCGCCGCCGACAGATCCACGGGCTCAAGCAGAAGAGGCGCCACCAGGGTAAGCAGGAATGCGGCGATAATTCAACGCCATGACCAAAATGTTTTAAAATTTCTGGCGATCACCATTTCGTACTCAATGCTATCCGATATAACTTCATATCCTGTCTTCCCACAGCCCTCCTAAGAGATCCGGAAGTGTTTGCCTCATTTCCATCAAAAAAGCAAGAAGTAATGGGAAATTGATTTTCAAACGTACTGATATGAGGAACTTTCTCCTCACACCACCAGTAACGACAACAGTACAGATCATGTTGTACGAAAATTTTAACTCCCTGAAGATAAAATAATAGCTAATGTCAATAATTATCAATTACGTCCTAACACACACCCTGCCACACGTCTTAATGGCAACATCCAGGGTAAAATCCATATGTATGACGTAGAGATTACCCCAATGTACAGCTACATGTACAGTATACATGGTAAATCCTTCAGAAGAGTAGATGAATTTGAGAACATATAAGGAATACCCTTATATATCCACAACCTATGCTTACCCCTTGAACCACCCAAAAGTGAATGGGAAGAGACAAAAAATACTAATGGATGAAAATGGTAATTGGAACTTTATTTCTAGGACATGTTGCCATTTAACTGCTGGGGATATGAATGAGCCCAACTTCCTACACTGTCTTTCCTCAGTCTCATACCAGCTTCGAAAACTTCTATTGAAATCTATTTGGAGCCCAATAACTGCTCGCATAAATTCTGACAAGAATTAAACATGGATGACATATACAAAAATCGAAGCAACCAATCTATTGTTACATATTCCCACCCACAGAGCCAGATTTTGATTTTTCGATAGTGACTTCATCCGGTATGCAGCACCGAAAGCGTGTAGGCATGCTATCACGTATTTTGTTTTGCAGATTGAAATGCCTCCTAAGTCCGTCGACTATCGAGCTTTTTCTTGAATTTCATATCCAAGACATGGCCTGAATAAAAGGTAGAGCAAAAAAGTTGACTAATTTCCAGTGTGAACTCCTTATCTTTTAATGGTTTCAACAATTTAATTTCAGTATTCCCAGTCAAATGTTTCTCTAATTATTTACACACCAAGTTGGCAAATATCATAGTGACACTTTTCATTTTACGGTTATTGATTTCGATTAACGGTTACCCACCGTATTTTTGGTGGAAATGAATTAATACAACTGTGCTTAATGAATATTTGCAATAAACGAGCCCTGAATAAATTTTTCCAACAAATTTTCTCCATACGGATCTAATAAATAGGAATTACGATGACAAGGTCAAGACGCAAACGTTTCGCTTCTTTTTAATCCTTTCTGTCACTAAATTTAGAAAATTCTTTTATGTTAATTATAGTCAATTAAAATTCAGTAAAAATTAATTTACTTTCCTCCTTATTATAGAAATTCTTCTAATATATTCAAAATGCCACTTTCTAGCTCTCTCATCCTCTCTTATGTCGTTGATCATGTTTATACTCTCCAAGACTCCGTCTGATCATGAATACAAATGAAAATGAGGCCACTTCGTTAACCCAATTAGTAATACCCAATTACAGTTATATTATGGATATTAATGTAATAATACCCTTTAAATTATACATCAATGCAACAGCTTTGCATAATCCCCTCCGTTTTATTAAGGTTTCTTTAAGATAGCATCAGAAAGTTAACTAAATCGGCTGGTAACAGATTAGTTTAGCACCAATCAATCATCATAATCAAATAAATCTTTAACCATTGCTGGTTACATCAACGTTTTTCACGAAAAAATTGCTAATGATTCATTCAAATATTTAATGCGTGTTTGGCAAGAAAGTTAACGACAAAAGAAAAATAATAATATTTTGAGAACGAAGTATTTATTTCAAAAAGAAATTCCAAGTGAGTGAAAACTTCACTTACGAAACTATTTTAATGTTTCAAATTTCATTTTTTGGAATATTTTGTGTTTCAACCACCAGTTAATGCACAGAACTGAACCATCACCTAAATACTTAATTTCCTAAATTTCTGAAAGAAAAAAGAGTAATAGGAATTTTCAACACACTTTTGTTTCCGGAACTACTAGTTTCAATGCATAGGCGTCATGTTCTGGTACTTTAAAGACGGCCATTGTGAATGAAGCTAGTATTACCGATTGAAAAGTGTAGGGAAAGTACATAATATTCTTCTTTCATTCAAGATTAATTTCCACGTAGTCAAGCCTGTTACCATTGAGTGCATTCCTACATTTATTTGTATTCAATTCTTAATGTACTCTAAGATTTTATTGACAAGACATAAATGCCCAGCAAAAGCTTCATGTGACCAATGACAGACTATTTTCCTCTAGTTTCATGGACTTATAATTATTTTCATTAATTATAAAACGTAAATATAAGGACATCGAGGCAAAATATGACATTTTATGAGAATTTATCTGAGATCCTTCTCCAGTAAGCTTTCCTAGAAGCATTAGAAGAAGAAAAAAATGAAATGAGCTTACAGATAAAATGCCACCACAAGTGATAAGTATGACAATTTGAATTCGTACACTAGATACAATCTTCCATGCAGATGGTAACGTATTATATGATAGCTTAATGGAAAAATACGGGACTTTACCTGACCTTATGAGCTGATACCCTTGACCAACCTAGAAGAATACTACACCGATGGACAAAGAACGATAACTATAACGTGAAGAATGCTGGAGACCTCTCACACCACAAGGACAATAAAAGGACAATTATACTAAGACATACAAGCACGGACAGAGAGAGACCTCGAATGATAAATGTAAACTGACCCTGTGGACGTTACGGACATACTACGGACGCAATCGGAAATTATACGGATGGACTGGTAAAGGAAATACTACTTCCTCACGCGTCCCGCTTAATTTCTCAATGGCCAGGTCTCACGAGTGGAAGTAATCACGTCCTCGTCCGAGGAGAAGAACACAGAGAGGAGTAGGAGACGGGGAGGCCGGAGGAAGGGAGTTCCGGCGGTGGCTGCCGACTCGCCCCCCGCCGAAGAATTCGTCTCCAGGAGGAGGGAAGGAGCCCGGGTGTGTACCGCCCCATTGCGGTCCCCGCAAGTCGTCCACGCACATCCCGCTCAAAACCAATCCCCCAACCCATTCGACATATCATGGCCGTAATCAAATGGCGGTGACCGACGTTCTTTCTGTACAGATTATACCTCAATCGTCTCGAAATAAGTACTTAGATGTGCTTCCAAAAACAGGAGGCGGGAAAAAAATTGTGGGGAGCGTATTCGTATTTTGTAGGGAGGGCTAAGAACCTTCTAACTTCAACTAAATGAGGTTGCTCAATATTCGAGTTGATCACTGTGGTTTTGGGACTCGCTCACACATGTTGATCTCGCTTTGCAAAAAAAAGCAAAATTAAGAACAAAACCTTTAATATGAATGTCAATTTTTTTAGCAGTAGATACAGTTCACGTAATACGGAGCCCCACGTGAAATTGACGCATTCAGAATGGATTGACGAGCTTCAATTCCTATAATATCTACAGTGTATCAGAAGGTTTTGAGAGCAAGGAAATCACACATGGCTAGGGCTTTTAGCTAGACCTGTTGAAATGAAACTTTTGATTTGATCTTGATATTCTTAGATAAACTGCCAAACGTTCTGTCCAAGCAACCTCTAATAAAGATAACTATTCATCCATAAAACTACTTAGAATTGAACAGCGAATTCAAAGTACCTGTTCAGTGATCTGAGGGTAGCTTTTTCATCAAAGCGATCCCCCTGGCATTCTACCCTGAGTTTATATTGCAATACCCATTTCTTAGAATAAGAGGCGTTATTCTTAGGCCAAGTTACAGTGGTAGTTGATTTGTTGGCGATCTGATTTCCAATTTTATTTAACGTTCCCATCTTGGCTTAATGATAATAATCACTAATAATAGAACAAACAATCAACAAAAAGAAAATTTAAGCACATTTCAGGTTAACCGTGGAGAAAGATACCCTAAAGGTACTAACAAAGCACAATCTGCAAGAACTTCACCACAACTACAATTAATTGCGTTACACATTTTGTAATATATAACATATAGTATAACACATTTTGTCGGGGAATATATTAGTTCAGATCCAATTCAACAAGGGTGCTGAATTTTCCTTCAACTTCGCATATTATAATTAAGATATTAACCATATGTCAAATAATAAGTTCGGCTCATCAAAAACCGCAGTCCTATCTAAAAAAAAAGGCACGAATGCATTAAAAAATATTTAATTCGAATGTCTTCAAACTTAATGTAATTTTCAGACTATCAAATGGTTTGAAATAATGTATAAAATCGATTGCGTAATATTTTAAAATTCATAAAAATCACTTTTAAATTATTGAGACGGCTAATTTCCATATGTCGCTTTAGTTAACGGGCCAGCATATATAATCATAATTATGTAGGATCACACTTTAAAATTTTAAAGGATCTTAGACCAAAAACATTACGAAAATACTGAATTCAAAGCTATATTGGAGCATTTACCTTCATTGGACCGGGCATGTTCCTCAGAATCGGTATTTTTTGCGACTAACACCGTTATTTTCTTCCGAACAGACGTCCAGCAGGCGAGGAGGGACCACACCCCTAGCGCCCGAAGTGACGACGCCATTGCCCGCAGTGGAAGTATCCAGTCCCTCGACGGCGGCACCGCCATCTGCCGCGCCCTCAACTACTGCCGCTGCGATCCCTTCAACTGAGAAGACGGCAGTGGTCCAGCATGAGGTGCGCATGATGCATTTTACTAAATAGAAACGAATCAAATAAATGAAATAATTAAAAGCCATCACAGATACGTACATATATTTACAAAATAAGATTGATTTTTGGTCGTAAATGAGCAGTCACTAGCACAAAAGCCACAGTTTTCACGACATAGATTCAGGAAAAAATCAGTGTGTGCATTCTCTGATAGTAAAGGTGACCTACTATCGTTTAAGTTTTGAATCCTAAATATTATTACCGTAGCTGCATATACCTGGACTGCACAAACGGCCGTGTGTCACGTGACATTGTACTCTTCAGCGACGATGTGGCTGCCGCTTTGTGTGACGCAATGTACACTCTGTGTTTTTCTTAAACTATGGTCACAGATTAGAGATGGGCACTTTTGATACGATTCTCTGGGGATCGGTTATATTTTCAATTAATCTTAAATTTATTATAATCGATCAACCAATCTCTAATCGAATCGATTCCGTATCCACACCTAATCCCAATGCAACCGATTCATCCGATTCTCATGCATATAAAGCTTACAAATACAAACACTTCTCTCTATGACAGAAAAAGTATATTTAATATATGTAGGATATTAATTAGGTACCACTTCCAGAAGTTCTAAAAAAAACTTAAATTTTTTAAAGAAATTTTATATCGTGCTGAAACTAACCGAAACGATCGAAAACTATAGAAAATTGTCCGAATTCACTCAAGCTCAATAATTCCTCGGACCAAACTTGCAGAAAACGTAAATCACCCTCGGCGTCATTTTTTGTGCCAACGTAGTTTATATAAGTAGCATTTATAACGACATTTTCTATGCGTATATATTAATTAGATATGTGGCACATCGAACTTGAAGCTACGCCAAAGTTTTGGTCACTGTGTAACTCATTCACTAAGTAAAACTGTGGATTAACTGTGGATGTTGGTATAAATGGAGAGAAAATGAAATTTACTTTTAAGCGTAGAATTTTACATGTAGAAGGAAAGGCAACAGTGTTAGATTCCCCACGCGGAAACAGAATCTCCAAAGACTTCGTCTTCTCAAACTTTTCCTCTTATCTATCCAACTTACGGTAGCATTATCGTATATTCTATAGTAGAAGCAAATAATTGTAAAGATTTAATTCTGGTACATAAAGTCATACGTGGATGAACTTAAAGTGAGAATTAGTCGTAGAAAAAAGTATTCAAATATGCGCACGAGAAATATTGTTTAGGCCAGCTGCCCTTCTTGCAAAAGCTATATCTATCTAGGCTAAAATATAATATTACTCGACACTGGGCACTAGTTAAGGTGAAAATTGAGTGACGTTCACAGCCAGAGGAGAAGTTTTCTATCAAGATCGAAGTAGATACCGCATTTACGGATACACTTAGGTCAATAAATGTGAGGGCATACGATATTAATCGATCCATCAGGATATGCTTCATATTATCTCTATGGAATCCTATACATACGATCTGCGTTGATATTTTTCACACGACCAATTGGGTAGATCAACTCAGTCATGCAATCGCAACCGATCAATGGAAATCGATTTGTTCCATGAATAGTCCTTTCTCTGCCATATACCTGTATTCACATCATGGCCACCACACAAGCCGTTTTTGGTCCTCTCACGTTATTTAAATTATAAATTTACCGCTGGAAGGTTACTAAAAAACTATTTTAAATTATTCATTATCTGCCCCAGCATGTGTAGGTTTTTCATTGGTTTCATATATTGGTTATACTCTTAATCAAGAACTAAATTTAGTGAAAGTAATTAATTTTACAAATTCAAAAATTATTAAGTATTCAGTACTCATCAAGGCAAGAACTACCACGCTGTTACGTGAAATACTATTCCAATTACCGTAAATGGCCGACCAAAAATTAAAAATAAATATATTATTTTCCTTAAAACAGTGAAATATAACCATTCCAACAGAGTATTAACAAAGCAGTCGGCATTACATTATTTGGAACAAAATTAAAACCCACTGAATTTGATCATTACTTTCATGTCAACGAAATAAACCCTTCTTCAAGTAGGCTTTCTTTAAACATCTGGTGCAGGAAGTTGTTCCTCTGTTCCACTGAAGCTCAGAAAATCAGTCACTGTCACACATTCATTTACTCAGCCATGTTCGAAGCTTGGCGTGTTAGAACGATAACAAATGCTCTCACGCCAAAGAAATAAGTAAGACTTTATGAATAATCACTCTTCACAGAACACAAATGAGGTTATATCACCAATCGATTACATCTTCAAATTGGTAGGACGTGACATGAACCGTTAGCTTTTAGGCATTAGTGAAAAATACATATTCAAGCAATGCACGAAAACTTGAGCGATGAATGAAAGTTAATCTGATATTTAATACGCAGGTATACGTTTCGGGAAAGACATGTGCACAGAAATATATGTAGCGGCATGAAAATTAATATCTAATAGCAGTGAACAGCGTGAAAATTTATCAAATTACTACTAAATAAAAGCAAAACTTACTGATTTTACTGGGAGTACGTGGTATATTTTAACTCTGTCAAGGGTTACATAATTCTTGCTTTAGCCTTTAATATTTATCACAAATGCTATGTTGGCAAATTTACATAATAATATGAGCTATAATTAATTAAAAATTTGCAGTTTTCCACAAAATAAAGTTTAATACGACCGGTTTCAATGTAACTAAATAATCATCAAGTCTGATGATGATGTAGTTCGATGTATGGTCACCTGATGATGATGTAGTTACATTGAAACTGGTCGTATTAAACTTTATTTTGTGGAAAATTTCTAATTAATCATGATACACCACCATATGACGCCTGAAACGTCTCTTATTATGAGCTTCAATATTAGCTATTGAGTACCCTACGTACTAGAGGATTAGTTAATTAAATTCCACAAAAAAATTTCGACATTTCCAATTATGTGATTACGCTCTGTAGTTTAGGTAAATACTGATGACCCACACAAGTTAAACTTGTTTGCGATTAAAGCATTGGATAATTTATTTTATTGGATAAAGCGACAGACTACGGAGATATTTTACGCCATTTGTAGAAAAAGGTCTTATTGTGGAGATCCCTCATCGAGAAATGGATTAGAGACACAGAACTTTTATATTTTCCTTCCTCTTAAGAAGGGCTCAACAGTCCACCGTTCAGCAATTGGATGGTTTATTACAATTAAATATCCCATCAAACATTAACCACAAATTTAGAAATTTCAATACTGAGAATAAAATCCAGCTATATTAAAAACTGACCCTTCAATATATAGAGTGCACAATTCACAATTCCAAGTAATTCCCTCAATATTGAAATAAATTACATTAAACCAGGATACGACGAAAACGAAAGAGAAATTTTAATAAAGAGACGTGAAGGAAGAAGGCTGTGCTACTTCGAAGTTCAAGGCTACAAAGACTTAACGGCACAAGAGAAAGACGTCTCTCTCTCTTCGGTGAATATAATTTAAGAGGGTTATCCGGATCAACACATTAACAACCCGATGAAAAGGAAAGCTGAGGAGGGAAAATTAGACAGACGTTGGATCGAGAACATTAAAACTGAATTTAATAGCACTCTTATGACGAGAGAAAGGAATATTTGTGGCAAATGGCAAGTGCTCCCGAGTTAGCAATAAATGTTTTGCCATGCCATGCATAAATATTGATGCCATGGTATATATTAGTGTCAGCGTTCTGATCCACATGTTTAATACCGAAAAAAAAGTGAATTTTGCCGTAATGAAGCGGCTAAAAGTGTATTTCGATCTAAGATTGGAATCATTTTTCAGAATACCAATACAATGCGAAATGTAATTTTCAGTTTTTCTTAATTTTTCTAATGTCTTAAGTTTCAGTCTTCCTACATATCTACAGTGTTCCACGCTAAGTTTATTATAATTTCTGCAAAGTCAGACATGATTTCAAAAGCCGTTCGCAATACTCAATTCATTTAAATATTAATTTAATCACTTTAAGAAATGGTTTTTTACACAATTTTAATTTACCAACAAATATCATGTACCTTAAAAGTTTACATATTTACATGAAATATTTGCGAACTGTTTATATTTACATGTTACATAAAAGGTATCATAATCATGATTCTTTTTTTCACTGAAATCATGAATTCTCACGATTTTTTTATTAATACTCGCAGTCAGTGACAAATTTTGTACCAATCGCTTTCCAATTTTAACTGAATTAACAAAACTCAAACAAAATCATCCAACCGTAAAATTTTTAAGGAAAAATTGTTCATTAATAATTATTTACTGATTTATTATATATTAGTATTACTAATTGTATACTATACTATTAGTAGTAACTCCTAATTTACAGCAGTAACGTTTTTTTGTGGGCCAACAACAATGATTTTTACAAAGAGTTCGGCATAACTTTAACATAATTTTGAAATTACCTCTCAGGCTGTCGCAGTTGAAGCCAGCAGTAAGGCACCAACAGCTTTTATGGAGATAACACGAAGCTCAGATCATATGAATGGAATTGAGAAAACGACAGCTGGGACGCTTATTGAGAAGGTAATTATATTTTTAAATATAATGAGATTTAATTAGTATACTTGAAATAAGGATATATTTTTACTTGAAGCATGACATCATGTGAACTTAAAGAGGATAGGCGTGTCTGAAGGAACAGTATTACCAAGATTACCTATTCAGCCACGCGCCGCCTCGCCTGACAATAAAATCACTAAATATCGTGTCAGCGTCATTAAACAGCCCCAATGGAAGGTTAATAAAACTCGAAATCCTCAAAAGGAGGGAAAATATTATAATCCAATCATCATAACGGTGAATTCCGTCTTTACCTATTCCGAATTACCTATTATTTAATTCTGCATATTTTATGACTTCATAATTTAATCCAAAATGCCTATTCTTTTCCTCCCTCTGTCTCATTCTCTCAGCATTCTCCCCTACCGCATATTAATTTGCTTTTGTTGTACCGTAAAACATCTATTGAATTAGAGATTCTACTTTGATTAAGTACACCCATTTGCAAGGACAGCGTTATGATATTTTCTGAGCATGCATTTTTTCCATACCATGAATCTACATTTTAATTTAACTTAACATTACTCTTGCTGGAAAGGATAGAGAGTAAGGCAAATGATTATTTAGGGGATGATCAGTTTGGGTTCAGGAAAGGAAGAGGTACGCGTGATGCCATTGCAGTAATGAGATCACTAGTCGAGAGAAATATAGAATACAATCAGGACGTTTTTGCCTGTTTTGTAGATTTCGCAAAAGCGTTTGATACAGTGAATTGGGAAAAATTAATGCGTGTATTGCAGAAAATAGGAATGGATTGGAGGGACAGGAGACTGATCCGCAACCTGTACATGTCTCAGACTGCTCAGGTGCGAGTGGGGAACGGAGAGTCCGGATGGGCAGTGTTAGGAAGAGGTGTAAGGCAGGGTTGCCCATTGTCACCGGTACTGTTCAACGTATATGTAGAGGAAATGATTAAAGAGGCATGGGAAGAACTGGAGGTAGGAATGAAAGTCGGAGGGGAATTCGTAAAATCGGTTAGGTTTGCTGATGACCAAGCATTAGTTGCTCAGTCAGCCAAGGGGTTGCAAGCATTGTTGAGTGAATTGGAGGTTCAGTGCGATAAATATGGGATGAGAATCAATATTAATAAAACAAAGGTTATGCGATTTTCTAGAAAGAAAAAGGCTAAGCTAAATATTAAAATAGGCGGGGAAAGAATAGAGCAGGTAGAGCAGTTTACATATCTCGGAAGTGTTTTGGACCAACACGGTCAAAGTGGTAGGGACGTAAGGAGAAGAATTGCGCTAGGCAAGGAGGCTTTCTCAAGGAGGAGGGAGTTGATGACGGGGACGTTGAGTAGGGATGTTAAGACAAGACTCGTGAAAACTCTGATATGGAGCGTAGCTATGTACGGCGCGGAAACGTGGTCGCTGAAGCAGGAGGATAGACGTAGATTGGAGGCTTTTGAAATGTGGGTATGGAGAAGAATGGAGAAGGTGAAATGGACCGAAAGGAAAACAAATGAGGAAGTACTAGAAATGGTGGGGGAGGAGAGGGGTTTGTTGAGAGAAATCCTATGGAGGCAGGAAAAATGGATGAAAGGCGTATTGAGCGGTAGTGGAATGTTGAAGAGGGTAATAGAGGGGAGAATGTTGGGCAAGCGTGGTAAGGGTAGGAACAGGATAGGGATGTTGGACGGGATGAAGGGAGGAAAGAAGTACACCGAGATGAAGAGGGACCTGATATAGATTAGTTTGCTAGGTGGGGAGTTACAAAATGTTTATTTGATAGTTGTGTCCATCCAAAAACCTACCTTAACCGGTAGATTACCTAATAATAATACTCTTGCTGGAATGTTCCACATTTTTTCTTTTAAAATATGAATTAAGCATGAGCTTTCAAGCTACTTCATTTTCTAACCCTAAACTACATACACTTCAATGAGTAAAGTACGACTCCGACAACTTGTCATTCTTTGAATAACCTTTCATACTTTGGGGATCGTTTATCATGTTTCTCAGTTTAATTCATTGGCCAGTGGATATAACTTTATTGAAATGGATCGTCAAGTGAGTTTCATTATATTTCTGCAGGTCCCGGATGCCCGCATCAGCAGTACCGAGCCGGCCCCGTTGCCCCCGACCGCACCTCCCAGGGGGGAGACCCCTGGCCGGTCGTCAGGAAGAAGAGGACAGAGCCGAGAGGGACCGAGAGGTGGTGTCTCCGCTAGGAGGGGGGGCGCAAGAAACCGAGGCCCGGAGGCCACGCCCACAGAAGAGGCAAGAGAGGGAGGAGCTGAAAGGGTAAGGAAGATGGATGCCATGGCTACCTTTTTATCAGAATTAGGGTTTTCATGGACCCTGGGGGTACACTCAACTCTACTCCGACACACTAAACAACGTGCCACAAAATGTTCCTACGCCCCACGCTAAATATTTCAAGAACTCACCCTTCAGCTCGGTATACTTTCTACCTCTCTTACTTTCATCCAAAATACCTGTTCTTTACCTCCTTCATGCCTCTTATCCAGCATCCTATTGCCTCCCATTATCTCCTGCATCCACTTGCCCTGTTTTCTTCGAATTTCTCCCAGCAACATTCTCTCTTCCCCTGTCATGTCTAGAGCCTCATCTTTTCTTTCCATTTCCATCCATTTTAAATTTACCATTTTCTCCACAAGTACATCTCAAAGGCCTCCATCCTACACTTATTAAATCATTTACTAACGCTTTTAATGAGTAACATGGTAAATATAATAATATAAATTTCAGTAATTATACCCAATTTTTGTATGGTAACCACAAAATCAATGAAAAGAGCACTTATATCTTTAGAACTTCAAGTAGACAAGCCAGAACTACATTAAAAGCATAAAGTTTAATCTACTTTAACTACGCATCCATGATGAATAAATACATAGTTCCTAAGTACATTTCCATCAGTTTTATTTCAATATGCTTATCAACGGCTACATGAGACACGACATTCTGTGATATATTTCGTATGATGTATGCATCATTAATATGACGATTAAAATGGTTGCTCGTATAAATTCTGTAGAAAACATGAAAAGAAAGTATCAGTTGTCTAATGATCAAAAAGTTACTCAAATATTTAACGTTCTATTAAGCTTATTGTCAATGTATCACATTTTGGCTTTACATAAAAACTCAGTAATAAATTAAACACAAATACTTACTCGATAGGTCAACTAAGAGGGAAAAAATTAGGGAGGTATTCTATCGAACACACACACTTAAGGATTCTTTGTTCTCTTGATTTTTTCAAGATTATGAGACTAATGAAGCAAAATGACGTACACATCAAAAACTTCTTCCTCTTTCCTCACGGCATAGGCACTACTAGTTTTTTAAAAAGTCTTAAGCTAAGTGTATTTTTGCCAATTTGTTATAAAATAATGGATAACACGCATCCATAATATCACAAAAAAAGGCAAGAACAAATTTACTTGTCCAATCTGAAGACAAAATAAGTCATTTTTATCTACATTTCCCGAAGAAAGCATTTTGACAGCAATACAATTAGCCTCACGATGATGAATCCTGATACCTTTCCTAAAACATTTACAAAAGCAAAAAAATCATTGTTTTCGCACGGATCAGGCGCGTCTTTACTTATTTTGATTGAATTAATCTCGGATCCTTATTCCTATGATATCAATAGAGCTTGGTAAAAAAGGAAAAACTATATTAAAGAAAAACTAAATTGGCCAACATATGTCTTATCTACAGTTGATGTGTATTTTGCGAAAACTAACAGAAAAAGTAAAACTGAAAAATAAGTATTGACTCAATGAAAACCAGCGACTAGAATATACAACGTTCTTTCCCAAATTACTGCTGAGGTAAAAAATGCATTCCCTTCCTATTTCTAAACAGCATTTTAAATTCCCTACATTAGTTCATTTTCTATAGGAGAATTAAGGGTTATCTACGATTGCATTTTTCCTGAATATTGGGAATATTTTCGGTTTACTTTCGGTTCCTGTTTTAAGTTAATCACGATTTCTAAACTTAATTTCTTATGTATACAAAGCAATGTCGTTTCACTTGTTTTATTCTAGTTTTTACTCGCTTCATTCTAGTTATGTTCACTAGATTTTATTGTTTTTGTTGGGAAAATAATTTCATAAAAAAGGTGAATCATCCTGCTGTCTATTTTTACCTAGGAATTGAATTTTTACATATCAAAATCTTTCCTATTTTTTTTTATTTCAATGCATGCCTCTAAATTCAATCGTAACGGACTTATGAATTTCCTAGAATACGAATTTCAATCTCAAATGCGTATCCGCCTATTTTAAGAATTTTTCTTTTATGGATATTTGCCTGGAACAAATACCATACACATTGTCCTCTAATAAAATAATGGCATTTTTAAAACCATTCATACAACGTAATATTTAGCCAAAAATCATCCCATTCAACTGTATTCTAAAGAAATATACTTCCTTAAGGTGCATCGTCGTACACCAAAATGTAGGCAAAATATTCCCCATCTCTAGCTAAATTGACTGACTGTTTCATTCTGGTGCTCTGTCAAAATTCACTTCATCTTTCCTTCCATAGATTTGAAGATCGTTTTCCTACAGGGACTTGATCCCTGGTTATTTGAAAAATGTTGTTCTCATTCATTCAGATTGTATGACTTTTCATTATTATTTCTCTTGTCCCCTGTATGGTGCTGTTCTATATTTTACGGATGTGCTTAGTGCCTTGTTTCTGGAATAATATCACTTCGGTAAGAATGTCCTTTAATTAAGGAACAGGCAACTAACTAAATCCCTTAAAAAACCTTTTAAACTCATACAAACGGTGAAAAGTCTCATAAATGTTCTGCTGTGACCTGAATATTGCGAAAAAATGCATCAAACTTAACGTGATCTTAATTAATCAATATTAAACATGACCATGTGTTTCTCTCGCGGCTTTCAGCAAGACAGGCGGAGGGGTAGAGTTCAGAGGTTAAAGACCACCTCTGCGCCCGCTCCAGAGCAGTTTTCGAGGACATCGGCAGGGGCTCAAAGGAATTCCAGACGCGGCCCTCCGCGGAGAGGGTGGGAGGAGCAAGGGGGAGAAGCGAGCACTTCAGCGCCGATCTCAGGACGTGGCAGGGGAGAGTACTCGAGGGGAAGGAACTTTCAGGTGAGGGATAAGGAGGTAAAAAATGAAAAACGGCACTAACTGGGAACTTTGACCCGTTTTCACAACTAATGTTTATGAATCTGTGATTTGTTTTCCAATATCTCCCTAAAATAAGAATAATAATAATATTCCTACACTCTTTGGGCAAATAAATCCATACTCCTATTTGAGAGAATACGCTATCCAATGGGTAGGAAATTGGTTTACTGACCATAGGGCCCCAGTTCGACTCTGGACTAAGCCTCTGGGTAAACTTCAGTTTCACCCAAACTGTGTGCATTTTCGGGTGACTGATCTCACATGGAAAGAAACCTACCTCGATCCACGAAATTCACACGCACTCGGGGTACTTGTTGAGCTTTATCCTCATCAATCACAACCAAACCTTTGGGTTGGTTTATTTAGAGTAGTCCCTTTTGACATCATAACGTGGATTCATTTTATTATTTCTTGAGAGATCAATGTGATCATTATTAATAAATAATAATTTGTTAGTAGGTAAGCAATTATCACGTCACTTTCCAAATATTATAATAAATTCTCCAAGAATGTTAATATTATGGCAAGAATCAACTCCAATCGTACTCTTACGTCCTAGTAAGAGTACGGCTGGGGTTGATTATCCCCATAATTTTCATACGACCTTTGTTACCGTTCGCCACATACATTTAGAACGTTAATATTTTTGCTTGAAATTATCTATTCAAAAACAATAATTCCCAAGAGTTTTTATACTAACTTAAGTCTTTAAGTTCCCACTCTATGGTAGTCTTAACATTTTGTGCATAATTTAACACATTCCAACAATTGCAATCCTCTCCGTATTCCGCCAGTATAATTAATAATTTTTTGTCGAATTGGATTGAATAAAAGAATTTCAACTTCTGATTTTTTGTTGGAAACGTTTACCTTGTCAAGAATGCACTTCACCAAGGCTACCTTAAAATTTCTAGTTAAAAGTTTATGTCATGCAACGGAATCAATATTAATACCACTGCATAATATCGTGATTTACTATTAATATAAAAATAAAAACAATGACGATAATTACGGCGTACTTTATATAAATTCTGTCATCAAAAATATCTAACAGCAATACCAATCTTATTTTCAAAGTTGATTCAATCTTTTTACAGAGGACCCGAACGACGGAATCGCCAGAAGACAGCTTGATCACGAGGGCTTCCGAGTCCCTGGTTACTGTCACTTCAGCAGGAAGCTCCCCCGGACAATATTACTTCAGAGGCCAGACAGACAGCAACACGGAGCCTTCACCTCGGGTACGATTGAATGTGCGCGGTCACATCATTGCACCTAACAACCTCCCCATAAAGTACTTTAGTCGAAAAAGTATAACTTGGAAATTAGACTCGTTTTCACAACAAATATGAAAAAACGAAAAACCCTTTACGCCTTTCCCTTTGGTATGAGAAAAAATTTGTACTTTTCCACAGATTTAATGGTTACGTAAAAGGCGTTGCGATTCACAGATCCATCTTAAGGTATATAACGTTACTAATAAACCTTTTACGTTACCAATAAACCTGTGGAAAAGTGCAAATTTATTTTTTCTCATAATGACGACCATCCACTACATTTCGTCTGAATCTGTTGAATGTTTCCATTAGTTAAACGTATAAAGGGTAACAAGTCAGAATAAAATTTATTGTTAAGTTTTTATTGCTAGAATTATTAATTCTGGTAATGGTAAATTTTCGATGAACTCGAACACCACACACTGCTGTACCTAAATGCTCTGATTAACAATTTTTATGAAACTTTATACCGATATTTCGGTATAGAGTTTTACCAAAAAATCAATATTGGCGATAGGATTGCCACCTTACAAACACAGAGAAGAATCCACACCCTCTTCCTGCCTAATTAATATGACAAAATACATCCTTAGGTATAAATACATATTCAAGAATTCATCTGAAATCTTATTACGATCTATCACCTTTTAGCGACGTGCGTATTTTTACCGTAACATTCTAAATTCTTGTGTTGGATATGTAGCTCATTAACGTGTTTCCAAACTCTAACACTTTACCTCACGGTGCTCTGGCCCGTCAATATGTTGTCAATATATTCTCTTTCTTCTTTTCTGTCTGCCGTGGAAACGAAACAGGAGGAGACGCGAAGAAAATTGGCCGCCTTGACCAATGCGAAGAAGCCACCCAACGCAAAATTCCAATCGCCAAAAAAGGTAAGTCGGATCATGATACTGTTGCAAGAGGAGGAAGATGGATAGAGTGAATGCGTGATATTATTTTTCGGAGAGCAATGCATTTCCCTGATACATTTGATTTGGTGTTGAATCTCCTCAGAAAATAGTTCTTCGCAACCGAGAACATGCTACTAATACAATGCAAAAAGGTTTGATTTTTGTTTCAGGAAGCTTTTTTTCTAGTTTCATTTTGTCCAGTCTCAAACATACTTCGCTGAAAGGGTTCATAATGCATTTTAACCGTAAAATCTTATAGATTCATTCAAACTGTCAAATTTAACCAACGCACATTTTTCTTTCTCTAAATCATACCATCTCTAAGAGTAGTATTTTAAAACCCATTCCCCAATATTGCAAAACCTTTACCGCGATTTATTTTTTAAAAAACAAGATTCTATTGAGTATTAATGGCACTCCATAAAAAAGTCTATATCTTTGAGTGTCAGTAATTTTCAGTTTTCAAAGCAAAAGAAATGACCCGAAATATTTCGTGAACTTTTTTTAGACCTAGCTCACTTAATGAAGATCATTATGGATATGACTTTGGCATCCATGAAATTCAGAATAACTAATCTTCTACTGATAAAATTTCACAAAACGCACAAGTTAATTAAACTATCATATTTAATAATCTACCTCTAGTGTTTAGAAATAGAGAAGAGACTTTGAATTTAAGTATCTCCAATCAAACTATCATGCCTATTGAGGTCAATCGAAATGATACAATGTTAACTGATAACTCTAACAATATTTTGGTACATCTAGATCCTTCAACGACATCATTAATGAAGGAATTCTCGAGTGTAATAAATATATGGTAAACCGTTGTTGGCAGACAAAATATGGTGTATCTAAAAGCATGAATTACTTTCAGGTTATATTTACGCAATTTCTTATTGTGAATACATGCAAATAATTTTTATAATGGCATAAGCATCTTATTCACTAATAATAAAAATTTGCAATTTTCCACAAAATAAAATGTTTAATACGACCGTTTTCGATGTAACTACATCATCTTCTGGTGACATTCATAACTCAGTGTCTAGTATATATACTGAAAAGCTAGTAGGGGGGGAGGGGGGTTGGTGTGTAGTGGCAAATGGAAAGTTTTTCAGTATATATACTAGACACTGAGTTATGACTGTCACCAGAAGATGATGTAGTTACATCGAAACCGGTCGTATTAAAAATTTTATTTTGTGGGAACTTGCCAATTTTTATTAATTATGATATTCCACCATATCACGCCTGAAACGTCTCTTTTATCTTATTCACCTTTCTATTTTATCGAAAGTGAATATCTATCTCGTTCTCGCATGGTAATAATTTTGTGAATTGCACTGAATATATTTTCGTTGCATGAAGTGAAATGCTGCATCTTTTTCCAATGAAAATGTAAACGTTTCTCTCACGCCACGTAGCCTATTAATTTGCAAATAATTCAAATGAACATGAATATCTTATATGCAACAAGACTTTTCTGCATGGTTATCACCTTCATATTGTATTTCAGAAACACATTCTGTATTCTTTTTCTGGATTATATGTTATTTTGCTCCCATATACGTATTGCATATAAAAACTTTAACATGTAAATTATACCCAAAGAATTCATCATAAATAGTTATTGGATTCAAGCATATTGGCTCCTCATAATTTTTTTTAAAATGAAATATTATATTAATGCAAAATCTAAGATCAGTTTTTAGTTTCTCACATGCATATGTGGAAAACGCCCAAATTCTAAACTGACCAGACTATAGGCTTCATTCCAGAAAAAAATTATGAAGCCATTTTTAACATTAATAACCGTTAATTCCTGTAAATAAACCATAACTATAAACTAAAAAGACAAATTAAATCTTTTCCATATAAAAGACATTCCTCTTCGACATTCTTTAAAGACAATCTCACCGACATATAAACTGAAATAAATATTCTAAATAAATACCAGTAACTCATGTAATTTACCTTTGGATACAAATTCAACTAATATAATACTAACAAGCTAATTAATTAAAATCTTATTGTTATTCCAAAATATTAAAATCCACTGATATTACCACGCAAACAAATGTTTAATCAAATATGAAACTAGCTACAAGTATGTTGGGTTATTTATTCGATTTCTCCCAATCATCAATAAATTCGTAAATTTATAATTACTGCAATAAACCTCTAACGTTGACGATAGCAAACAAACTTAAATACATAGATATGTCGAGTAAAATAATAGTCACTCAGATTGTGAAGTGTTCACATAATCAATGCAACCATGTAATTACGCGCCTTTAAATTATAAAGTTTAGGGAACTGTTTTTTCGAGCATTTATTAATCATATCCTCTCATATAGCCTTAAAAAGTTTCGAATTTATTGAGACTGCCAAAACTTAAGTAAGATATGCAGTGGGTGAATTCATTTAGAGATACGTCTGATTTTTTTATTGTATGGAGCAATAATCTTGTGGCTCGCTTTCACTAATTCGAAAATATCAGCTCGTTTTAACAGAAAGAACTGCAAATGACATCAAAGTTAAGAAAATCTAATGAAAGTTAACTTTTAGGACCTTTCTGAAAATCTAGCTCTCAGATTCGATAATTGATTAAAGGGTATACAATTTCATAAACTCATCATCAAGTCTTGTGGGTTTTAGCAGGTCCTTGGTGTCTATATCACTCCATGTTCTCTCCCCTCTTTTTCAAGTCTAAAATTTCATCCTTTCAGAATGTCAATTATGTTCTTTCTCCTTCATATATCGGCCTCTACTTCCACCGTTTCTTCTAGTCCATCAGATGGCAAACATTCTCGCCTAATAACATGTCTGATCCATTTCTTGAATCTGTTGGTAATGTTGTGAAACGGCTTTCCTTATTTATTTCCCTACTCCTTCATACCTATTAATTTCTAATTCTGTCAGACCATTTGACGTAAAGAACTCTATCCCGTATTCACGTTTCTAAGTTTTCCATTCGTTTTCTTTCCTTTCCACTCCCGTTCACATTTCCCCACTGTATATATATAAACATCACCAACGAAACACTTGAGCATTCTCTTCCTTAGATTCAGTCCCATTTACTACTTAATGGCATCCTTTTTCTTCTAAAAGTCTCCTTTGAGAACTTCTTTTTATTCCCATCATATTTTTACAGCTTCCCGTTAATTCTCTTCTCAGATATGTACCTGTAACTTCCTGAAGGCCTCCTTTGTCATGCAAATTCTTGATTTTATTTCCTTTTCACTTTAAACACCTTTCTTCACTTTGGCATCCAGATATGTAGTTGTGTCTTATTTTTAATGCTCCATTTGACATGTCACTTCTGGTTTCTATTTCCGCTACACCTTTTATCACTTCTGTTCCAAGATATGTACTTGTATCTTTCTATGGCCCTCCTTTGTCTTGCCAATTTTTGCTTTTATTTTCGTTAAACTTTCACAACCTTTCGTAACTTTTGTTTCTAGATACGCACTTGCACCTTAAAAATTCCCCAGCCGCTTTCCATCCACATATACGTGTACGTACATGTCGTACGTGCATCGCTTCTTTCTATCTTACATTAAGGTTTGGTTGTTCTTTTGTTTTCTTATTCTTTAATGTGAGTCCGCATTTCTTTTCTGTTCGCATTGGCCAATCAACAATCATATTCAGGTACTCTTCACTCTCTACAAACAGAAACATATCGTCTGCGAATCGGATATGTTTTAATATTCTTCAGCCTACATTCACTCCCTTATACGAGCCCTTCGAGCACTCTTCTACTGTTTCCCCCAAATACACGTTGGAAATAGTTGAAAATAAAATTCACTCCTTCCCTAACCCTCTTCCAATTTACATATCACTCCCTACTGCTGTTTCCTGTTCTCATAGCCCTCTCGCTGTTCACTAGAGTACAATCTCCTAACCAGTATCCTTTTCTCCAGTAAATTCCCTTTATAGTTTACATCTCCCAGAGTTTTACTGTTTTAACGCAGTCCACCGAGCACTCTCCAGTTCTAAGAAGCAAACTTAAACTCCCATTTTTTTCCAAACCTCTTTCCGTAGTAGATCCTACCACTCCAATTGAATCCCTAGTCCCCTTCCCTTCATGACCCAAACTGCTCCTTGGAATTTATTTCTCTTCCATCATCATCATCATTCTCTTGTTTATCGCTCTAACGAGGATATTCTCCTCAGCCATATCGAGGTTGATCGTCAATGAGTTTTACGTATTATGTATTAAAAGTAAAAATGATCTAATTACCAAATATTGTTAGATTCAATTTTACCAAGAATTAAATAAATGCACTTGAATAATAACGTACTTAAGTTAATTTAATGGCACAACAACTGCTCTCCTTTTTCGGCATTGCATAGCCAGGGAAATCAGCCAGTATGCCATTGATTAACATTTAATAAGCTTTCCCTGGTAATGGCTTTGCCTTGTGCATTAAATACTTCGCATAATACCGCCTGGGGGTGGGCAGAATAAAGGTGCAAAAATAATTCAATTCTCTAAGCTTTTCAAACGTCATTCAGAGCTTTTTTTCAATGAAAATAAATTAAGGCTAAAGTAGTGTGCGCCACATTATAACATGGATACTGGCTCCGACGGTACGCGGCGACTTGAACTGTTGGCGTCCGCGGTAACAACCTCCAGAATACTACGTGGCGTTTGTTTGCTCGGGTTGGAATAATTTCGAAAAATGTAAAAACAAAGTACGGAGTGAAGCCCTAGAAATATTAATTCCTAGGGACTAAAGGTCGACATTAAGACCGATACCGAAACGTTATCATGGTTAACTAATAATGGAGGGTGTGAGGACTTGCCCTGTCGTCATACTATATGTCCTCATAATACGGAGTCAAGAGTGACGAGAAAGGACTCCTCCGCATTGGCTGGCGACCGATGATGTATCGAAAGAGAGAGTTTTTCCGAGATGCTAGAGAGAGAGAGGGAATTGCGGAAGCTGTAGCGGTGGAGGGTGGGAGAGAGGGAGAGAAAGCTCTGCCGGTCCGAGAGAGCCTCCCTGCAATAAGGACGGCTGACGTCTTCTGGTGCACCAGCTCCGGTGCTGCACGAAAAGATACCTTTCCCTCGCCGTCCCTGGACGGCGCCGTGGTCGCGCGCGGGAGAGAGAGAGGTGTGGGGGTTGAGGGCTCGAATGGACGGTTTTGGCGGGAGGGGAAGTAGGGAGCGGAGAGCAAGATGGGCGGCTCCCAGAAGGTGGGAACGGCACGCACACGCCCTCGTTTCGCCCGCCCGCGGCGGGGGAACGACCAGCATTGCGTTGCATCTCACCCTTTTCGATTTTGTTTTGTTTTTTCCCCTCATCATTTCTGCTTCGAAATGGTTACACTACGGTGTTAGGTCGAGGGGGAGGGAGGGGCTACATTCCTTCGCTTGATCTTGGATCGAGAACTGCCTGCAAGATCAGGTTTTTCTCCTCGAACAATTGGAACGTAAGTAGTAAGAAATGTTTGGAAATTGGATTGTCCGACCGACGAAAACTTGTTTTTTTTTAAACACTAGAGACTAAAAGGTATATCGACCGTAAATGATTTTCAGAACTGATGCTGAACACCGAAGACGCCTTGGGATACAATATTCCGAATCCATTCCTTATTTGATCCCGATGAGAGGGCTTGACTCACGGACGAAAATAACGATGCCCTGGGCAAACACAGTCCGAGGGGTTCACTATTCACTTTCTACCGAGTATGGCCGTGTGCTAAGGATGCACCGCTTTGCCTACTCTAGAGGAGGCTTTCTCTCCCTCCCTGCCACTTATTCATTCGACAACCTCTTCGTTTGGCATTGAAGCTTAGGATATATCTATTACATGACGTACCAGAAAAACCGATATGATTACAGCAATCAACACTCTTAGAGGAAAAAGAAAAACAACGACAGAACTCGGAATGTTAAATAAATATAATGATGATGATAGTTACAAATTAAGCTAAGACAAATAGTCAAGCACTGTCCCAAAATCAACGGTGACGAATATAAAGCATAATGTCTTCTCTATTCCACTAGGAAATCAAAAAGCCAACAGATTTCATGAAATCCACCGGCTTCGTTAATTCTTCCAACGCACTATTAAATTATGTTTAAAGGGAAGTTTTGGACAATCCCGGATGGCTGACATTACACTTTATGTTGGACTTACAAATCAGTTTCGTAAAATATAAACGCTTATGACACAAAATATTTCTTGTTAAGACCTGCTCGAACCGTTTTAACTAGAATATTTATTTATCTCCTTCTCTTTACCCGTCATTCAACATTCTTTCTGCAACGCCAAGCCTTCATTATCCTTCTAACTTTTATTATCTCCTCTATCGGCCTTCTTTGCCTACTTATAATTTTTGGCGACATCATATTCTGTTCCCCTATCTTATCCTATCTTTCCAAAATTTGGATTTATTATTAATTTCACTGCAATTTTTTGCTACTACTATCCCAATGCTTCAAAAATTTTCAACCGAACTTTTATCCCTTTTCTACGTAACGATGAATTTAAATCAGCATCATCAGTTGAGAGAAAACCTTTATCAATCTCTTTTTTCACTCGCTAGAGTTCTTATAAGATTCATATGTTTGCCATCGGGCCTTTTTATCACGAAAAATCACAACGAAATCCGTCAAAAATCACTTTTACGACGCCCTATTTCCCATACGTAAAATTTTTACCGATCATTTTGAATGTGATATACTATATCACCTTTGGATCGATAAAAATGTCAATAAAGCCAACGAAGAAGATATTTAAAAATGATTAGCCCTTGTAGGTACTTCCATAACGTGCGACTGTAATGTCTACCTCTCTTCACCACATACCTACGTATTACTTCAGCACCGCGTTAACAACCTACCCGAAGGACACAAATTACATGCATACTCTTTCAGATTTGGCGACAACACTCTTCTCTGGACGACAACCACTTGGACAGTCCAAAGGACGGAGACCCCAGCGGAGAAAGAGGCATGGGGATCTACGACGACTGGGGTTTGGGGTCGGAGGAGGGGCCCTCCACATGGCGAGAATTTCCGCTGTGGAACCCCCTCCGGGTCCACGCCCTCGGCCACCGCCGCCACCGGGCTTGCCTGTTGGGCCCGGGACAGTGTGGGGGTCCCGGGGACGAGGCCCGGAGGCGGAGGGAGGCGACGGCAGTCGTCGGGGGGGGCGCGGTCCCTCCTATTCCTTCCTCCGATCCCCACTCGTCGGCCCCTGCGGCCTACTCCGTGGTGAGGGTTGTGGAGGGAGGGGTGGAGGAGGTGACGTCCAGGGGGAAGATGAAGAGGAGGAGGAAGAAGGGGAGGGAGGAGGAGAAGGGAGAGGGAAACCCGGTAAGGAGGGAGAGGGCGAAGAAGGAACAGGGTTGGCAACTGTCTCGTTTAGACCTGGAGAGGCGACGCGGAAAGGAAAAAGAAATCCATTTTTTGTGAATCTCACCGATGACCATGGCAAAATTAGTCTCTTGACATTCATTATTTCCTAGTTTTCAATCCTATTCAAAGGCATTTGAATGGAATGATAGGTGTAGGAACCTTTAGAAGCTTGATAAACTATTTATGGACTCCTATTTAAAATAATTTCAGTTTTTTAACAAATAAAAATTTTTTACATCAATTTTCGTTGAAATCACCAAAAATCATCATTTGAATCTTCCTACATCTACATATATCCAACGCAACTCGAAATTAACAACTGCTAGGATCGGAGAACCATTAAAAAAGCCAAGTTCTCTCCCCCGAAAGATCACTGAGGGAGTAACTGCAAACTAGACGCTTCCTAAATCCCCATAGAATGTCACCTTTCTCGTTTGACTGACCATATCATCTGGACGACCAAGAGGAGATTCGCAGAGAAATCATGTTCTCTTTTTCTGACTCCTCAACAACGATTTTCCTCACATTATTTGTCTGCGTTCTTGATTTGGTAAGCACAATTCATAAATCGGACACAGATTTCACTCTAGATGCAATTTCTCTTCGAATAATGATTGATTTATCCTTGTCTCCTCCAATATCAGGCCTGAAATCTTTTCGTCAACGCCGATGAAGTTACCAAAAATTCTCAGTCGTTTTTGCACAATTTACCGTCAGCTATCTCAGCAATCTAATTTTCCTAAACAGAGCAGTTACAGTAGCAAAAATAAAAGCTCTAAGTATTACCATGCCTTCAAATCTCACGCGTAAGGTAAACAAAATCATCTGATAGCCAATAATTTCCTCCAAATCTGATTATAGCGCCAAAAATAAAAATGTCTTTTACTATTACATCGCACGGCTTCACCTGACCGAATGTTTCTTCGAGAAAAATAATAACATTGACTATTCCACACGCACACGGAGACCTAGATTCGACCACCAATAAAGTCAAATATTTTTTCCAAGATTTTCATTGTTTACAGTCACGTACACTAATGCCTAAGCGAGAGGTCCCGTTTACATACCAATGACCGCCACTGTGAAAGAATTTATCTTGTCATTTCACAAGAAATCGTAGACAAAAAGCTTTTGTAACTTTAAAAAGTTCTGCTGTCCAGAATATTTTACATTCCTCATGCACACACGTGTAAACTGCGTTTCAAAGAGGACAAAATAACATTTCGATCACGCGATAAAAATAATAGATCCAGCTACGCTTACGGTCAAATGTTGATAATGAATATCCGAATTAAACCGTTTCTGACTAACTTGAGGATCAGCGTGACTTTTCCAGAGGTTTCGTAATCGAATTAAGATTCTTATGGCTAGAAAGAGAGAGAGTAAACCTTCCTTTCATGAGGGCCCCCCCTAATATTTTCGATTGAGCTTTCAACCTTTCACTTTACGTTACCTGCTTTCCAGCGCACTCGATCAGGATAACCTGTTCTCAATTGCGGCGAAACACTCTTACCCGTTCCTATGGAGATACTTTCCAGCCTTTACTCAAAGTTAAACAGCGTGTCTGATTAATTCAGTACGGAGATAATCCTCGAACTTTATTCTAGTACATGACATTGCCTTGTCGAGTCATTCTGTGAGGACTTGTATAAAAATTAGTCATGGAAAATAGGAAGCTAATTTGACAGTAAAGGTACCCAAACCGCGATTAAAAAACTCCTCTTGAAATAGGTGAAATAATCTCCTCTCTGATAGGAAATATTTCCGACGCTTTTAGGTGATTGATTTAATTACTCAACAACTCAAGTTAATTACGAGACGGTCCCCGCGTAGAGGTGGACTCCGTCGAGAAGGCGTGTATTGAGAGGTGTTAGGTAATCGTCCATCAGTGCAACACAAATTTATTGACATTCAGTATTATTCTTTGGGGTAGATTCGTCGTTGGAGTACATAATTATCTCTATTGATACGATTACGAGTTATACGAGGGAAATATGATTACTCATAAATCGGTCTTTTTGGCAAAAAATTTTTCATCTCCTCGTGTTTTGGCCTACTCAGATCGTGCGCAAATAAAGTTGTTTCCTCAGTCACTATTAAACTCGAGTTGTTTGAAAGAAACTGACTCGGACTATGACATGTCCACATGGGTTCTGAAAATGTTCTAATTTAACGTTTATTAACTTCATGAAAAACATGATTTAACATTATGCCATCCTTTACTTGCCATAATATCTGCCATCTTTCACACATTATCCAATTCTCATTATTCCCCGTCAATCTAACGTTTTTTTTCTCTTGAGTAGTCTTCGAATTCCTCAAATCTCATCCTCATTTCTCCCTTACGAATAGCAGTAGTACGTCTTTCATTACATTCAGCATATTGTTCATACTTTCCCGATCAAATGAAGAAAATATAACACGAAAGTCACATAGTAATCAGAGAACGGGCGTAATAAACAGAAGCTGGAAATGTAACAACTTATGACCATTCGCAATGTAGGACATACGATCACAAACTTCAAACATTTCGCAATGATTTCATTTCAATTACCCTTTTTAATGGTTGGCGTTTTTTAAATATTCGCCCCTAATAATCAGGTAGAAAACCTATAAAATCAGTCTCTAAAGAATGATCAGAAAAATAAAAATCAAAATAACATAAAACGACAAACAAGGCGGAACACTCCCAACACTCAAAGATAAACAATAAACGAGGTCATTTTCGTGGAACAACTTTCATTTACATTCAACTTTATTTCGAAAAAGTAACTAATGTTTTCTCATTAACACCAGTACCTACGCTGTTCGTATTTTATGGAAATGTATATAATTTATAATATCGATAAGTAGGTAACCACATTGTTTTTCTAAATGATTCGATAGGACGCCATAGGGCAAACGGCTGCGTATGAACCTGCTGCTTATAACATTCAGATTGAGAATCTATAGAGTATTGATCTTTATCATACGCAATTGTAAAAAATACTAGTCGAATATCAATAGACGTATAAACAAACATTACCAAACCATGTGCCGTAGAGGTGTTTTAAAATGTCCGCGTTTAAAACTTGGTCAATACCACGAGACAGTTGGCAATTCTGATTTGAGAATTGGAAGAGGTGGGTTGTGGATGGGAAGAAAAGTAATAGTAGAGGTAATATTTAGGTTCCGGGGTTCATCCATTAAGTCTCGTTACTCTGCTCATTGCATTGCCTTCAGTTTTTCGATTATTAAAAGTTAGATACAAAAACCAAAATTTCATCAAATTTCCAACAAACTTCTGGTTCCACAAAAGTTAAAATGATTTCAACACTGCTTAATACCTTAAATACATCCTAATATTATTAATATCTTCTCAGTCAAAAGTTTCCAACTACTTTTAATTGAGGTCATAAAGGACATACAATCAAAGTCCCAGTTGCGGATAAATATCAAATTAATGATTCGAATTTTTTAACGAGATCTCCCAACCTGCCAGTGTAAAATATCGGCAACGGCATATCTCTTCGCGGCTCATTATAAATGAATGGCTGATTCATTGATATTATAAGCTAGTTGAAAATAATTTAAGGTAGAAATAACAGTTAAATACGAACAACATAGATGTATTCCATACCACTTCTTAATATAAACCATTTTTTACCTGATAAAGGTACCTTTACTTACTTTAAAGGTACTTTTCAAAATAAATATAGATTTTCCTTTTCAATACTGCAGATTTGGAAGAGACGAACGACTAAAAATAACATCCCTACTCATTTTCTGCGAAATCATCCCCTCCAATCAACCATTTACAGCTCGAGATATTTCTAAATAAATTTGGGAATGGATTCGCTTCGGCTTCATCGTTAAACTTCATGGTTCAATGGACAATATTCTAAGACAAACGGAAGACGAGGGACTTTATACTTTTCATAATCCATGGTTGAATTCATTGATTGGGCCAAAATAACTGTCCAAGCATTAATCCATGAGGGATCCGTTCTTCCAACTGAGTTCGAACCTAATGGATGAACACCGCAAGGTCTATTGAGAGTGCTTCGGGATACCTAAGTAACCTCTGAGTGACCAATTGGACAAGTGACCGTAGGTCTAATTTTGATGGCAAATGAAAAAGGATCATTGAATGAAATACGATCGGTTCAGACAGCTTACCCCGGGTTTCTTTCCGACGATACGTATGGGGACTAGCGAAACAAATTTCTCCGGTGGAAGTGTCGCAAACAGTACCTAATACTAAACACGACTAATACCAATTTTCACTGTAGAACATCAAGCAGAGCACTACAAAAGGAAGCCATTATTGATGGATAACATTCATCTCCAAACCTGCAGCACACAAGACTCACAAAATACGAGACGAGAGAATGAACCTTGCTCCAAATACCGAATAAATGCTCTCCAGTTTTTTTTTACACCGTTGACACTTCCGTGGATATGAGCCCACGTTTAAATTTTGAAACACTAAATTTCCCACGTTTGCCGACCTCCGACATGCCGAGTTCGTAAAGGGAAAAATGTCAACTCAGACGAACGACGAACCACGAAAAGGGAAAAGTATCTGGAGAGCGTTTACTCGGTCCTTGTAAAACGGACACACACCCGGTATGTCACTCCCTGGTCTCTTCTTTCCCTCCATCTCTATTCTTATTTATTTTGCAAGGAACGTGATTGAATTGAAATGAGATGAACATCGATTCCCCTAATTTGGTTGCTCGCCATGTTAACAGGAATGGCATACGTATTACGCCACAGGAAAGGAAGAGTAAAACCTGAAAGTCAATTTCTTTAAATTTACCGAGTCGGTAAGTGAAAGAAAGAATTTGGAATGATATTTGTGTTGTTAAAAAAAACCGAAGTGAGACATTAAATTATCCCAGATTCATTAGGTTTTAAGATAACCAATTTTTTATTCCAAGTTATTCCTTTCACTGTCTAACTTTGAATTAAACACACGGTTTTTATAGTTCATCTGATTTCAAGTCGCAGGGGTTATGGTGTTACTACAATCTCCTATCTCAAATATCCATTTTGGTGTTAGTAGTGATAGGTAGAATCATTATTTTATTGCTTTTTTAAGTGAACTCAACACTCTGTTCAGTAAAACTTGGCACCTGGTACAGTTAGAGGATGTGGAGAGAAGTTTCAACACACTGAATTACATTTAATCCATTCGTTTCACGTGATTGTAACCGTGGAATTTCCGTCATCATCCGCTCAGCTTAACGTGGCATCTGCTAGTTTCCGATGCTGTCCAATCGGCAGCTGCCAAGTTACGCTGAATGGAGTGTGAAATTCACGGTGGCGGTTGTAGAACTGTAGAAAGAAAGATAAGGTATTATTAAGGTACATGTATCATTTACATGGTGGCAGTGTAGACTTTGAAGACGTTTAGATTAGTGAAATTCTGCTTCTGAAGCAAGAACAACAAATTATTTTAATTTATCCATGATGACCTGAGTTCTTCCCCCTCAAAAATTTAATTCTGTCTTACTGATTTAAGCGCAAGGTAAATCCCATGTCCTCCTTTCTGTCATCTAGGTCGTGCACTTATCTTTTTGGCGGTCGAAATCTGAGGATATTGCAGTAAAAAATCTGTTGTGAGTTAATAATTGTCACTGGTTATATCTCTGTTGCGAAAAGATCTCTCATGATGAGTTAATTAAATTATTCTTAAGCGTATAATTATGCATTTTTACTTTATTTTCTGAGATAAAGACTACGTTTTTTATATTAAAAGATGGTGTTAAAATATTACGGACGGTTAAGTCATTTGGCTTATGAATCTGATACTCAAAACTCATTAAATAATTTTAGACAATTTTCATCAAAATGTGACGCAGACAGAGATGAAAACAACATTAACGCAACTGAAATTCCTTCAATTCAAAACGTTATGCTGAAGCTTTCTTCCATTTAAAAGAAAAAAAGATTTCATTACTAACAATTATTTGTTCGACTAAATAAACCTATACCAAATTATTTCAGACGTTCCACTCCACAAAATAAAATTTTGCACGACACTATTTCGAGAAAATACGAAAAATCCACTGTCTCAAAAGTAACACTTGGCGCCGTAGTAGGTAGAGTATTTGGCTACCTACTAGAGGGCCCTGGGTTCGATTCCCGTAAACTATTGACACCCAATTTTCACCCAAGAAATAAATTTATTTCCATTTGGTACCAGATCTACCTAGTAATCTATGGGCGGCAGAGGGAAAAATAACTGAACCCCCCTCCCTTCCCCCTCTTAATTTGATGTGTGGATTTCACACACATTATTAGGGTTCATGACGAAGTATACCCAACAAAGTAGGTATATCAAAGTGAGCTTCGAGTCATTTACTTCGGTAAGAATTCCCAACACAAGCAAAGACGGATAGGATAAGAATTACAAAGTGAAACGACAAAGGACCAGTATCCACTCTGAAATACGCAAGACACACTTTATTACCTTTCACTAACCGCCAATACTTCTGTATGCACTCATTAACCATCACTTCGCTTTACGACATTCAGTGCCTAGACACAACGGTGTGGATAGATGCTAGTTGGCACAGCTTTTTCACTTCTCTCACCACTTCCTCTCACATCAAGGGTCACGCGGCACTAAACTGGTATATTCAATTTCCAACCTACAGAACGGAGACAGCGGTGCCAGCCGAACTGGGGCCAAGGCCAACGTCGAAGATAGCGCCGCCAAGGAAAATTCGGTCACTGGAAGTCTAGGGAACAAGGTATGTATGAATGTTCCATTCAATGGAAAGTATTACGCCACAGAGAGAATATACTTGTAAATGTAATTAGCTTTTTATTCTTCGACTTTGCTTCACTAGTAACCACTTGCGTTTAGATATAGTTAATTAGAATAAGACCAAAAATCATCCATGTTAAACTCCTGTTAAACTGAACTGTACGCTCTCTTTCAGAGAGACACAAGAGTAATTCAGAGCGTTATTTTGTTTTTCTCGCTGAACTTTGCTCCAATAATGTTAGCCTGATTGTTTTACCTTTATTATTAACGCCGCTTTCTTGCAACATAGTTCAGTATGTTTGATGTAACGGAATCAAAATGACATCTAAAGAGATCCTTCACCATTATTGTAGTTTCGAACACAGTAAACTATTGCGTTTTTCTGGGGAGTTTTGCCTCTTGGTAGCTTCAAGATGAAGGCTAAATCACAGCTGCCTAAAAGTATAACTAATGTGACAGTAGTGTTACAAAATTGGACGTATACGCGTTATGTCCAAAGTTATGTGGGTCAGGATGAATTGGGAATTAAGGAGGCCACACATCAAAAGTGACGTAACATTAGATATTAACCCAAACTATAATTTTCATTAACGTTTATTAATTTCATTTAAAATATTTTTTTTCGTTATTTTATTCATTTACTTTAATTCATAATTTTGTATTTTAATTCATACTAATGTTTAAAGGGCCCCCTACCCTGATGTGTGAATATACACACACGCCGTCGGGCTTAGTACACGGGTGAGCTACATCAGCTACTAAACCGACCTTCGGGTTGATCACTGTGTTTATGGTAATGTTTAAAGAAAAACTTGTTTCAAAATCCATTCAATTTATTATTGCCTGCCACATGTGACACTCAAGCATAGATTGACCCAATATTAAAATTATAAAATATTCCGATTTCCGTCTCGACAAATGATCTCTTCTTAAGAGAAGGAGAGAGATCCTTACAATTTGGAACTCGTCAAATGATTTGAAACTGAAAGCATCCTAAAATGGCTGCAACCCGTGTGGTAAGCAATCTAACCACAGAGAAACTGAGATGAAATTAAGAGAATTAGACGGAAATGTACAAGTAATGATAGCACAGGCCTACAAAAAAAAAATTTTTTTTTGGTGCCGGGAATCTTTGTGATGATTTTAACTATATCTGTAGAGCTGAATCCAAATATGAAATCCGTTTTTATTTAACAGCTCTACTTTTTTAGATATGCCACATCTTACGATTAGTTGTTTTAATATTTGATATATTCCGGAAAATAATTTTCAAAGTTAAATAAATCTATAAGTATACTAATTTATAACCACTCTGCGGTGTTCCTTTTACTTTCAATAAACTGTCAATAAGTTTTATGTATATTTCAATATTGTAGGCCAATGAGATAATTATTAATATAATATTCCCATATCATCATGTAGAAGATTTTTTTACGTAAGTAACAACATATCTATATCTTGAAAACTATAGCTGATAGGAAAAAACTAGTGTCATAATTGGATTCAGCACCCCAATTGTTCTTTAAATAAGCATTAAAAGCTCCGGCACCAAAACCACTGTTGGCCTGTGTAATGTTCAAACCGCAATCCGTAGTAGCAGTGATTAAGGTTACGATAGTTACGATACCCGGATGCTTATTTCAGCACTGAAAGCAGAACATTTCAATCTCATTATTTAATAGGGGGACTCTCATTCCATAAACGGGTATAATTCGATTTTCCGTATTGAAAACAGATATAAGTAAGATTTTTATTTTCTCTCCGATCCCTGCATCCAACTACTAATCACAGATGAGCAACGCTGTTTCTAAAGACTGCCGATTGTTACGTCAGAATAAATATAATTTTTATGGAAATCCATTTTTTCTCTATTTCATCATAAAAAAGATCAAATTCACTGTCCAAATTTCTCTTCATTGCCTAGGGGATATTAATTTTTTCAAAACGTTTATTTTTCTCAACAGACAGTAATTTTTGCGTGAAAAATTCGGATGGAATCTGACATAACGACTCCTCAATTCTTATTTGAATTTATGAGTAAACACTGTCGTCTCGTTCGCTACGGGTTCAAAATTTCCTAAACACATAATTATTTGAAATTTAAAGTATTATTATTGACGTATAATTTCAGATGCACTATTATTCAGCGATAAGCATTCATCCACAGAATTCAGCATAACATTTTATGCTTTTAGCAGAATATACTATATTCCAAAACAACTCGTATTAAAAACATGATTTTAAGGCTAATAACAACAAAATAATAACTGCATTAAAGAGTAAAATAGAAATTCATAAATTATTGCGTTAGATTCTCTGAGAAACGACTGAAAGAAGTATAACTAGTTTTCTAGCCTAGTCTAGTTTAGTTGCCACATTCAATCCTCCAGAGTGCTGGTAGACTTGCTAAAAGGTTCCCAATGGACTTCAGAGCCAGTTTTGTTTTTTGTTTATGAGAAACGGTTGGCGCCAACAGATATCAGAATATTTGGACGATACTGAATGTAGGGTCAAATTCTCACGAAATTCTAAACTTTCCTCTCATTGAAATTTGATTTAACGTTATTTCCGCTGACGGAGTCCAATCGTCTCCGACGCTGGGCTCTCAAATTGATCCGAAATAACTGCGAACGCTTCCCTTAAAACGTTGATTAATCTCTTCCGGGAAGTCTCCGTCCTCGGAGAAAGTTATCATTTCAAACGCATCCGCTCAAATCTCTGGGAGCCCTGAAATCTCACGAGGGTTTTCTTTGATCTGCAGTTACCGCTGCAACTTCCAGCGTTGGGATCCAGGAAGCCATTCACAAGAAGCCCTCCAGTTGACGGCCCATTCGTGGGAGCAAAACAGGTGAGAATAAATTTCCAAATAGGGTGTGACTAATAGCATAAAAATTTTTTCATGTGCAATAATATTTCATCATCTTCTCGAGAAATTAATTATGAATGAAACCACTCGATACTTAATCTAATTTTGTCAACAAAATTGTCCGAATGCAAAAAAAGATGCTATTTGCAATGAAATCGCTTTACTAAACTTGAAGGAGATTTAAAACGGATATAAATAGGGAATAAGGAAAACAAAAATCAAGTTGAAATAAACTATGTGAATTTTAATGTGATAATTGTCAGTCCCAGTAATGCTATTTTACCAAACCTAGCATTATATATATATATATATATATATATATATATATATATATATATATATATAACTTTTGGACGGCACAATAGAACACAGTAAAAGGACACACACTGTAGATGATTTAAGCTTTCGGCCTACTCCGAGGCCTTCTTCAAAATATTTGTTTAATTCACCTGCTGGGATTAGCTACTAAATAGGAAGGTCTATGTGGCTTTGGTGTTTACATTTTTTCACGTTTTCTCCCTAATTTCTTATACTTGTGTATCTCTCTTCCGTTTCGTCAGTTAGTTCTTCTTATGAACCCGTCTAACGTAACATCTGGTATCGTTTTTCCGTTTTAAACGCTACACTATATTTTTATAATAGAATGTCAATATTTTCCTGTAAATTAAATTTTGGTCTGCCGATATAATTCTATTTCATTATATTTCAATTTCCGAAATTTTTTCTCGTCTTAGCCCATTACTTAATTCTCTAATCATTCTCATTCTTGATTTGCCACATTTCGCCCTCTTCTAAAACCCCCCACGGAGTCAATATCTATCATTTTATTCCTTTTTGCCAATTGCCATATATTTCTATCGATTATTTTTCTTCATTCACTGAGTTATTTTTCCACAACTTCATCGTTCCACTCTAAATCCTACTCCTCTGCCTAATTACTCCCTTCACCCATGACAGCGTTCAAACCACAACAAAAACCGTGCTATATTCCATAGTACGAGTATATTCGTATTTATAAAAAACGTTATTTTAGCCATCATTCACTTCTATAGCCTACTTCAGTTTCTAAAGAGGTATAAAAAAATTAAGTTTAACGGCATTTGAGATACATAAATACTTATCACATTATGGTTAATGTATTTAAAACCAAACAACTCGTGGAGAAACTCGTCCTTTTTTTCTTGAGTAAAAAGAAATAATTCTTCCGATCAAACACATTGAAAATAATTTTGATGGCGTTGCGTGAACATAGGTATAAAAATTCATTATTTATTTTAATAATACTATCCAATTACTTAAAAATATATGCTTAAATGTGTTCTCAGTACCTTCAAGAGGGAGGTACGAGATCGTGGGGTCCATCCACCCTCAATTATTTTCATGGAGAGTCAAAGGATATTAATTAAAAATGTGGTGGGCATTAGTTTCACGGTACACGGTTTCAGATGAACGATTTATATTTTTTATCTGAACTTTTGTACATGAAAAACGTAAATATCTCGGTATTTTTTTAAAAATGGTAACCAAGATCTTAGTTATGTCGCATATAAATATATAAGAGCTGTTAAAAAAGAGGGACCATAACCATGTTGACTCGCACACTTTACTAGAAACATTTGCATTTTATGGTCAATTGTTAGTTTAATTTGTAATATATATGAGTTTTCCGGCGTAATGGTTGATGCTCGGCGTCTGGTTCAACTTGAAGCAACTTTAATTCGCCTACACCTGCTTCTAATGGTGAAAAACCCTCTCTTCTTTCTTTCTTCTATGGAAAAATTTGAACAGATTCGTCTTTCAAGTGGCTATCGACTGAGGTGAGGTTTCGTATTTCTAACGTTAGGTATTGGGGTTTCATAATAAGTTTTGTAACGTTTTATCAGAAAAAATCCAACTAAATAACTCGACGCAAACGTCTTTAAAATAAGTGGTGATATCATGGTGATCGTAAAGAGTAGCGTGGTATTGCCACCGCAGCTTGCATCCAACTCTCTTGACATGAGCAATTATCATGGTTTTGTCGAGGATTTAACCATCACGGAATGAAATTCCATGATACAAAGTGAAAACCCGACTTGACCTCGCCTCGCCTAAGTGGTGCAACTGCAGTGAATTCCCGAGCAATCCATATCAAGTGATAGGCAAGCAATCAGGTCGGGGACCTTGGATAATGACTTGGCATCCGCCCCTGAAATTTCTCTTCCGAAGGACTGCCCCAGGCCATTCTTGCGAAAAAATTTCTCCTCTGATTTTTTTTCTACTCAAGCTTTAGACAGCACCCAACTTAAATTTCCCAGGAAATATGCCTTTCCGGAAGGAAGGAAGTGGTTGTCCCTCCTCCTTCCACCCTCCCCCTCTATCAAACTTGCTTTCTTCTCTCGAAAGTTTATTATTTTCTTTTTTTCACACATCCTGGTACTAAAATGTAAGATTTTCGACACAGGATATAAAAAATAGGAACTTTTAAATCGCATACAAGGCGACGGTTTCATTTCTCGAACTCATAAACGACGGGGTTCAATTAGAACGTTTGTGGTCGATCGCAGACACCTGCCTTTCTTCGAAGGGACAAGAAGGAATGAGGCTATCGAATACCTAAAGAGGCAAGGTTCTTGAATTGTGTAATCCCACTATTATCCACTTCTATGGTACACATTCACATGGCACCATACCTCCCCGTCACTCCCCAGACCCGATGACCATATCTATCTCCCCTTGAAAGTAAACGATTATCCGCGAAGGGCCAAAGACCAAGGTCTCCGCGTGAAAGTAAATGATTTATCTTTTGCGATTCCGTTACAAAAGATCGTTCCAGTTGAGTGCTCCATTGGCGTTACAGATCGAAAAGCGCAGTCGGAAACGGTGGTCTGCTATTCCCCGTAGTTTATCCTTTTTACCTTTTTTTCTCCAAAAAAGTTCAAACGGATGATACAGTCTTAAGAATCCATTTTTTTTCTCCAGTATCTAGGGTGGATGTGGTGATGGTACTGCCTAGAACCACTGCAAAAGTAAAAAAAAAACTTTCGCGCCCTAGGAACCCATAGCGTGGAACCGAAACTATTTGGAATCTGGGAATCGAAATGTTATTTTCGTGATAATGGTGCTTTCTCCTCCGCATTCTGAGATTTTTTCGATGAAAGATGCCACAATGAATTTTGATTCATGTGGGCAAATCAAAGGATTAACTTTTTCTCACCACTTAAAAGTCGTCCTCATCGCTGAAATGCTCCGACGTGCTCGATAATTCTGACTTTTGAAATTCCTCAATCGAAATGGTAACAGGGTTATATTGCTTCGGGAGAGTTCAACGGCCGTCGCATTCTTGAAATTAAAAAAAAATCCCTGACTGACACTCCTTTATACACCACAATGTCAATGGAATTAAAAAGTTAGTTTTTTTTATTCTGCGATCGCGAATCACATTTTATTCAAGAATATTTCTTTGATTATACGTAGAATATGAGATAAACTTCGCTCTAAAATAATACGGTGGATGCTTTAGGTTATATTTTTTTAAATCATAGAAATGGATCAATCAGTGATTAAATGGACAAATTTATTCTGCACAGAGGGATTGTTAGTAGAGGCAGATGAATCTATAAGAGGGAGAACGGCATCACTGAAAGGTTACAAAAGTTAAGACTCATTCTGCACAAACCTTAAATACTATGCTGTTAATCACTATGGTGATTAACAGCATAGTATTAAGCTTCACTAGGCTTCCTGTATGCATTCACCTGCAATCCAAATTATTCCCAAATTCTAGTGACATTTTATTTAATTTGTGACCTTCGAAACTTCGATAGATAATAATATTTCCCATCCTAAGGATCTTCATGGTGAATTTGAGATACAAAAATTGGCAAAAATTTGAAATAGTGATGTCGCTTATCGTCAAAATAACATGGAAGAAGATTATTAACTTGGTTTGGCAAATAATTTGGAAGGCTAATACCTAATACTCTTTCCTGCATTGAGCGGAAGTGATACCGTAGTGTGTTTGAAGGAACTGAGAAATACTAAACCACAGAAAACTCAACAGCATATAAAGAGAAAATCATAATCAATGCACTCAAAACATAAATGCTGTCTAGTTTCAAAACGGAATGAATAACACGTTAACGTCAGACATTTTTTCGTGAAAAATCAAGATAATATCCACAATCGTCATAGCACAAAGATATTTTTAACTCCATATAATCTAGTTTAAGTGCTATAAATTTGAGTTACCATAGTCGCGCACAGTGTGAAATTGACGTGCCAATATAAACTGCAAACTCGGCATTTCTCCAGCCACCGCAACTCACCGGTCGGAAACTTAATGCGCAATACACAATTATAATTACTAATGTTTTTAATGTACACGATCCAAATTACATGGAATCGTTTATTCATAGCAGGTGCCGGGTTTTCGTCGCATACTACATATGCAAAATTATGTTCTGTTGTGAATAAATGGGCACAAATTGTTGATAAAATAAAATTCGACTCGATATAAGTCTGCACCGAGATCTTCATTTTCATGGTAGTTTCTTTAACTGCAAAGATTTTCTGTCAGCTACTCCTGGGATCACTTGTGAGATTTTTTTCTTGTCTCACTCCGATACTAAAATGCAATAATGGATGAAGTCTTCGCACTGAAGTAATGTAATCCATATCTCGACAGAGGGAAACATCTAAGAGATTACATTAAAATTACAAGTTTCTCAGAATTATTTTCATTCAAAGTTTTTTTTATTTATACGAAAAGAATGACGCTCCATGTAAGAAGTTATACAATTTTAGCTATGAAAATAACTATTTTGCAACTATAGTTACATGTACTCCAGTATATATAGATTTAAGATCGTATCTATTTTATGCATGGAGGAGGAGTGACTAACCTGGTAATTCTGATGACATAATAAATTAGAATAATGGCTAAATAGACTTAGTGCCAAAACTCTTTTTCCGGTGAGACTTCACTGACAATTATTCTGAACCTCATCTTTCGAAATACAAATTAAATTTGAAGCCGTCGTTCTTTTTAATGTTTGTCTCTCTCATCTTATTTTCATGATTTTTCCTATCGTAGAAACGAAAGAACTAGCGATACGTTATTCCATTGTCACAAATTAGGTCTGCTATGAATTTGAAAAAGAGATTATATGCGTCGGTATGATACAGGCAATAAATTATATAGCGACTTCACGAGAGTCATTAACTGATTCATAAGGCGTGCCCTACGACTAAATAAAGAAAAAGAGCACACATAAATATATTTCCGCAGATATTTCCTTCTTGAAATTTCCAAGAATCCAGGTCATCAAGGAAATGAATTTGAAGTGGCATTTCGTTTTCCTATTCAAAGATTTCCTTCCCACGCGATGTTCGCTTTCCCACCAGGTCTTCAGCATGCTCAACAATCGGTCCACCCTTCAACGGACAGCGTCAAGCTTAAGTCAAGTCAAACGGTGGACGTGAGGGAAGGGTTACTTGATACTGTAAGGAAATTATTATAAGGAAAGAGGGTTAACTGAGGAGGAAGATAGAGAAGCTAGAAGCGTGCAGAAGATCAAAGACATGATGGCCAAGTAAAGGTCTTTTGGAATAGAAATCATTGCGATGGAAAATATACCTGAGTAAATCCATTTTCGTTTCATTGCTTCACGGAATTCAAGGAAAAAAGCGTCATATAGTAAGTAATATTTCCATGCCCACTTTGCGTTGAGTTGCCACGGCGGCTTTGCGAACATTCCCCGTTTTCATACCCAGAGGCAGTGCCAGGAAGATCCATAAGACGACAACAACCTGGGTGCTGTTTTGTTAATGGATAAACAAATAACAAAAACAGCGAGTCATTTACCGTGACTTATGTTCATTGCAAAATAACCTGCGGTGACTACCTAAGCTCTCATTGGTTGCACCGTTTGAGACAACAAAAAATCTGATCCGTGAAAGCATAGCTTTGGCCTTGTGGGCGTAGCGTTCAGCTCTTGATCAGAGGGACCGGATTCAACTGGTAAGCCTCTTAGCTACCCTATAGCTTCACCCAAACTATGTGATTTTCCGGGTAGCATGGCTTCTTCTGAAACCGCGGGCAACACAATAGAAAGGAACTGGCCTCCCAAACCCTAATGAGCGGATTTCACACGCCTAAAACTTTGGCGAGGTGAGCTCTCGCCTATAAAACCAAATTTCGAGTTGATTGCAATTATTTCTTGGGCAAAACAAAAGGGATGTGCGTAATAATAATCATGGGAACTACTTCTCTTTCATGAAGTCACAAAGGTCCCTATTGAAAATGAAACTGCTTCCGGCTTAATACGCTTTCTACGTACTATTTCTAACCTTTGACAGATTCCTAGAGATGTTTTACCAGTTTTACGAATGTCGTTAATATAGCAAGGGAGTAGAAATATTCCAGATCTAACGAAAGAATCAATGTGATATGTAGTCAGTGACGGGAAGTAGCTGAGTAAAATTAGCTGAGTTATTGGTAACTTTTACTTCTAAGATATTATCTACTTGAAAGAGTAGCAAAATAAACTATTACTTGTGATCTATTTACGGTTTTCATAAAGTTACCGTTACTTTATTATTTCAATCTAACACGATACATTCAAAAAAAGTTTAGGTCCAATTACTTCGTGGTTTGGAGATCGAGCAATATTGATATCGTAGCTAGAAATTTCAACACAAGCCTTCATCAAAACCTTAAAATACCTACCATAACCTGTTCAATTCTGGTAAATTATGCCATTATTCTTTTCTCTTTACATGTAGCCTAAATAAAGCTAATAAAATTAGACGTGAATTCGTGCAAATTATAGATATCCATGGTTAAAGTAACATGTATGTAATTTCTGTAGGTCTGAATGGTTACAAACAGTTCAATGCGTTTCGTTTTATGAAATCATTTGCGTCTTTTATATCCCATTCTTAATTATGCCAAAGGTAACAAAACGCGTTGTGTCGGGCTTGTGAACATTAAAACTACATCATCGCTGTTTTAATTACGTAGCTTAATTTATCAGTTGGGAAAGTTTCAAGTTTCCCGAATCTACTGCGTATTAACCTATTCAAATAATAACTTTACACTTAATCACAGTGCAATCAACTCTTTTTAAATTGACCTCATTCACTAAACCCATTAAATTTTAAAAGTGTATCAAGCGATCTAATTGCACCTGTAAATAGTTACTCCCAATAAATTGTAGGATGCATGCAACTGATTAAAAATTTAGAAGATAATTTTGACCAATCACAGGTTTCTTTTAGCATATAATCTTTCTATTTCTGTGTCCAGTGCGTTGGGAGTTCAAAGATATTTTGAGTCGTGTCATTCGGATCTTATCTTCTCTTGTAAATGCAGAGTGTGTTCTGACTGGATCCCTTTAAAATCTGGCTTAACACGAGAGAATGCTGTTAACGTCGACACAGCAGCAATGTCTATGCAGTTGAATCAACTTTAGCTCCTTAGTATCGTTCCCGGAACTTTTCCAACTGCTCGCATAGAAACTGTTTTCAAAACGATGAAACTTCCCTGGAAAGAGTGAATTTACGCAACATTTTCAATCATTATATCGTGCTTTGCGTCGCCGTAGCGGCGTGCGACACGGACACACACCATCCGACCTAGAGAAGAAACTAAAGACAACGGTGACCCGTGTGTTTTGACATGAAGCCAACAAATGACAAGCCGGACAAATTCTTCTTTGCCTGTCACCATACAACCGTATCGAGGGCTCGTAAACATACTGTGAACATCCCACAGAAAGCCTTCGACCTCACTTTGAGAACAAGTGAAATACAACGAGCGATTGTTACCGCTCACTACCGCAACCGCGGCGACGAAGACACTTCGCTGACGAGCTTAACGTTCCGATCGGCTCTCCAGTCAGCGATGACGCAGGATCGGACGCGTGAAAATATTCATTTCCATCCCCCGAGGCCCCATTTGACGCAGAGCTTCTCCCTTGTCTGTCCCAACAGGGCGAGGGCGCCGGCGCCGCCAGCGTCACGCCACATCGCTTCTCCGCCAAGCACCACCACCGCAGCGGGGAGCCGATCCGCTCCGTGAGCACCACGGCCACGCCCGCATACGTGCCCACGGTGCCGTCGGTGGCCGCAGGAGCAATCCCAAGGGTGAGCAACAAGCAGGCAGGGCAAGTGGCGGCATCCACGAGACGCCACGGGAAACGACCGGTCGCAAGAGAGCGTAGCTGAGGGGCTCGCTCTGTCACAGCTCACCTCGAATGCAATGAATACCATTGCTTCCCCCCTTTCATCATCCTCGTGCATAGCATCAAATTTATTCCGAAAGAAAACATAAAAGGAAAACCCCCACTTACTCCGACACCAGCGCAAAATTGCATCACTATTTCCCCTTTCAACTGAAGAGAGGTAAAATATACATAAACATAATCGAGCCAGACCAACTGCCTCAAAGATTAAATTGGATAAGAGATGAAATCCAAATTTACTTCATGCATATTAGCGCTCATAACGTGATGTAACATCCTCTTAGTTCTAAATCCCTCTGATTATAGATGATAGCCCATTTTTTTCAAAACGACAAAAGTTTAAATTGTTTCATGTCGCACAAAGTTCGCGTCCGAATAATTTTAGGTCTCAGTGCCAGTTACGACTAACTTCTTGTGTTTATTTATGCTTTACACGTTATCTGAAAGCTATATTCTCTTAACATTCTAAAAAATTTAGGTCCTTCATCTCAAACTGCAAAATAATATTTACAATGTAAGTCCGCTCTAGGGTCCAAATAAATCAGGATCATTCATCTAGTTCAGTTCGCGTTTTAGTTCTCAATTCATAAACACCGTTCCAAATAGCTGATTGTGTTATTTTGCTGGCACGAGAAACTTACAGGAGGAAACCGCGCAGTATTTTTTTCAATTCCTCCGTTCAGAGCACTCAAATATGAAACTGTGTTCATGAAAACCTTGAGACTATAACTGTACTGAACTCTCTGCACACACAAAAAAAAACTTTAGGTAATTAATTTCCAATTGACAATTTTAATCTGTAAAATGTTTTAATTTCTCCACCTAATTAAAAATTTACGGCACGTAGGACTCGATTCCATACATTCCCATTAAGTTATAATTTTTGTTCCATAGTGTGTATAACGCAAATTGAATTTAAAAATTGATTCATGTATTGCAAATTCGGAAATGAATGTAGCCTTACGCCATTGCACGGAATTACAATGGCGCACAATAGATGCTAGTAATAATCTTAAATCATAATCTACTTTTATTGATAATTTTTTTAGCTAAAATTAGCTCTTACATTTTTTAAAAAAATCAATTATTTTAATGGGATTGAGCACATATCTAGTTAGGTATTTTTATTTTTAATAGAATATGCATATTTTCCTGATGATAGTATTAATCGATACAACTGCATTTTTCATTTTCATATGTAGTTTATTAGTTATCAGATATCAGAAACCGGTATTTTCAAGTTTCTCAACACATCGTCAAGTCCATTGGTCTCACGCGTATTCAACATATATTCTCTTACGCGGGGAAAGTGTTCCCCCCTCTAATGGACTTCCAACTTCCATGGCATGCAGCCCCAACAAAAGTACGATTTATACCAATGTGTTAACTGATAAATCATCGCCAAGAGAATAGCAAAATGAGTATTTTTTTTGCTGGGATCACACATGATATGATTTATAATGTCTTTTGAAAACTACAAACAACATTCATACAATAAAGTGGTAAGGACACGTTCATCATGTTTTTCTTTCCATTGGTCCAAGACTTTCAGCTGACTCCAATCTCTGAAAACCTTTCATTTTTACCATATCCTGCCCCGCACTCACCACTCCGCGGAGAGCTTTATGCTGGGGAAAGTCTTCTGAAAGCTCGTTGCATGTCTTTCAGAAACTGCGCAATGTCAAAGGTCGATGGGAAAATAAACTCCTGCATCGTATATTCCAAAGGATGGATGACGGAAACGACAAAAGAGAATGTCTTTTCGAGATAATAATCCTACTGCTTCAACCTTCAGCATTTCTTCCGTGAACATAGCTGCGGAATGAACCTAGTGTGGCGCATTTGAGCAAGGCACCATGGTTTCAAGGAAGACTTATGAAATAGAGAGCGTCGAGGCTGTCCTCATCTACCATACGTGATCTAATTTACATTCAAAGCGTTCTCGTGTAGAGAAATATTCACTCGTGATTCTGTTACACCTCGGTGTTAGGACTGAAATAACATCTTTCGGGCTATAAAATGATTCACATAAACCATTAGACATCACGCTCAAAAGGTATTTGAATAGCTGCAAAATTGAAATTCAAAATAAGATACCGGAGAGCATACCACAATTTTTCTTTATTCAGTAATGAAAATCCGCGGCACGCTAACATAAAATTTTCTCTTAAGCTGCACAAATTCTAAAATATTTTTAAAATTTACTATTTTTATGAAGCAAATTAATAAACCATCCCGCGGTGTGATGGTGTCTTCCTTTGTGCTGAATCTGACGTTTCGATAATTCGAGTTTCTCCTCTCTATTGTTGTTATTGTGCGAATTTTGTGTGAAGTGGTCCATAAGACAATTTCCAAACATGCTCCCCGGTTGGTCACCATGGGTTAAAAGGGCTAATTAATGCTCATTATTTCATTGGCAGAGTTTTTCCTGGTACCATGGGCTCACTGCGTCAATTAGCCCCAACTTTTGCATCACAAAGAGCCTCTAATTATGTGAAACGTGAATCTTCGACTCGATAGCGAATCGATCACAATTTTATCTTAATACATACACGTATATCGAATGATATTATTTCTAGATAGGTCGGAAATGAGAAGAGACGGGGGAACAAGGAAATAGTGCAATTGGAAACTTTTTAATACAAGCACGAAAGGAGGAGGGAATATCGCTGTGGTAGTTAGCGGTTCATTTTCATCATTTTTCTACGATGCGCCGAGTGATTGGCTGGCATCGGGTGGGTGAGGCGCTGAAGTGGGAGAGAGGTTCATAGTAGCATTGGAAAAGGAATTCCGTTCCGCTATTCCAGTCATCGTCCCACGAGCGGAAATAGTTCCTCCCGTCCCGTCCGGCGAAAGGACGCATTCTGGCAAGGGGACGGCCGTGCCAAACGTTACCCGCGGGATCTCCCGACCCATTAAGGTTTTAAAAATTGAAGCCGAGCGACGAGGAATGCGCTTGCCGACTCCGAGGAGTGGAAAGGATAAAATGATTTCTCAGCTCGGCGAGGAGTGAAAGAGATGCTGGGTGCCTTGCGGGGGGGAAGGAAAGGGGGAGAGGCAGGCGAAGTCCGGGTGGGCAGGAGGCAAAGTGGGGGTCAGCGGTGGGCATGGAGTGAGAGGTCCGAACGGGTGTGAGCGATGAGATGGGAGGAGAAGGCTGAGAGAGTGTTGTGTGTTTTTCATTCGCCGGGAGTAAAGGGAAATGAATTGGAATGGGTCACGCGGACGGTTGGGGAGGGCTGAGAATGGTTGCGGGACTGGTTTGGGTGCGCCAGTAGGTCGAGCCCCGTCGGCCGGCATGCCCCCCATCGATGCCCGATCGGGATAGAAGTCGGACGAAATATGGAAAACAAAAGTGGTCCACTTTGACGCGGATCGCTGCACATATAATACACGCATGCATGCCTGAGCCTACGTGTATGTACGTGTGTGTGTGTGTGTATATATATAATATGTATAGATATACACACACATACACACAGGATATGTGCGTGCTGTACATATGTATGCACACTCATACATTTTTTTTCCTTTCTCCCCCAAATGAATCCAACGCAGCAAAGGCACAACCTACATTCCGTTCAGGGTGGGCACTCGTTTTCTGCCACGAGCCATTTCGAGCAAAGCTACCGCGTGAGTCGGAAAACTCTGTTCCTTGTCTCAACGGCGAAAAGAATCATTCGTCAACGCGCGACATTTTTCGAAAGGCCCTAATTAAAATCGGGATTGCGAAAATATTAAAGGTCAACGAACACGACAAGTGTTTTTTGTGAACAGAATTGTTGCCATGGTGGAGGCACCGGAAAAACGCCTTGCCGAGCCATATGGGTGGATAAGAGACTTAAGGCGAATGGAAGGGGGAGGGGTTTGAAGAACTCCCGTTTGCTTTGCGAAACTTTGCCTCTCGTTTGCTCAATAAGTATGAAGATAAAGTGCCGGTTTCACACTTGGAAATAACTCAAAATAGGAGGAATATCGTAAATGCCGTTCCTGTGAAGTCACAGCCTTGACTAATCACAAAGATAAGTTTACTAAAAACAGGTTTTCTTGAGACTGGTTCGTCCAGGTTCGGTATTATTGAGATTTTGCCTATTTCTATTGCCTTCAGAACAAGCCCTACGAAGATGTAAGATAATAAAATTTCAACGATTGCCACAGAAGAACTGACTATTGACGTAATATTTAGAAGTATTTTTATAGTGCATTCGTCAATTATAGGTTATTAGCCAATCGACAAAGATCAATCTAAATAATGTGCTGATACCCCTTATATCCACTGACAAACGAAAACCCTACGGAGTCAAGAGAGTACGAATTACTTTTAAATTATTATTTCAAGCAAAAACTTCATCAATCCATATTCTGATATCCCAGATAACGCCATTTATCGAAGGAATTAAATCCTTTAACGCAAACATGCGTTTAAGGGCGTCGAATTTTTGAGATAGTGACAAAAAGAGTTCGGAGGAAAAAATTAAACATATGAAAATAAATTTAATTGTACCCATGCACATCGCTGATTATTAAAATCCGAATTACGACGTAATAAATAAATCCCATTCGGACCCAATATTGTGGATAGTTTTTTTTGCTTGCATAAAAAGTAATTCCGGCGAAAAGAACTTCTATTAAGTCATCTTAAACGACCTCCTGGCATACTAGAATGAAACTGATGACCAAAACGAAGCGTGAGAGCGTGCGAAACCTATCATTATATTGAATTGAATTTTGCGCAATTCCTGAAAAAAACCGGTTGCTGACGATCCGACAGACGTGGTGAAATAAATGAAATAACCCATTCCTCACATTACACCACATTCCAATGCCCACCGGCAACCATGTCAGACAGATGTTCGGGATGACGAGGGTGTAGCACGTGACCGCCTTCGGAGCTAAAACCAGACGCAGGATTTCGAGGATTTGTTTTCTCCGGAACGAACCAATGAGTTTGGCTATTATTTCGAGCCGACGCTCCCACTCCAGCGCCATTCTAATCTCTCTTTCTCGGCTCCGCAACCCGTGGTCTCTCCAGCCACCGCCCCTCCCGCTGCATTTCGCCTCGCCTAATCGAGGAAACGTTCCGGCGGACGGCGGAGGGAGGGGCGATGGACGAGAAATGATCACTTTCACTGGGCACCGCTACTCTCCCGGCGGAGAATGGACTCCCAGTGAAATACCACGATGGCCGGCCCCCCGACCCTCCGAAGCGCGCGCCCCGATACGAACGCGAACGGGCGCGTTCCGTTCTCCCCCAGTCGCGGTGAGAACTAGCGGTGGCCTCTCCCACGCGACCCCCCAATCGTAATCATGAGGCCATGGCGAACTTCCCTGTGCCATCCCAACGCGAACACCGCAGTTCAAGAAAACTTGATTGAAGTCGAGGTGCAAAAAGAAATGGATTCCGCGGTCGAAGTGAAATGGAGCGAGAAAACGGGTGCATGGGTGGTGGGTGCTGGTCGGAAGAAAATCTTCGCCAATATCAACATCGCGCTCTTTCTGAGTAATATAGGATACTTGGAACAGAAGTCCACAAACGACGTAGAACCACTTGACGAAGGCAGAAGAGATTTGAGGCAGGTTAGGTTACGAGTTTAAAAAACCGGACTACGTACGACACAAGGGACACGAGCACATCGTTTTACCAGCCGAAAGTGAACCCCAATCGGCCTGCTCAACTTATCAGGGAGAAAAGTATGGATCACGGAAACAGATAAGAACATTCTTGACGCCTTTCAAATTTCATCACGAGCTATGAAGAAAAACACTTGTGTGCCTACGAAATAAGTTTCACTAGTGCTTCCCGAAAGAAATCACAGCCAAGAGATAGCAAATAGGAATCCGAGTAGACGAACCACGAGTGTGCTCTCTTGGGAATACTTGCTCTAAGAAGACGCCTGAATGTCTACGCCTGTCCTGTGTCCTATCGATTCTCGACCGGCCACTCCCTTCCACTTCCTCTCTCCTAAGCCATCCTTCAGCCACCGCTCGGTTGTTTGCCCGCCGATCCCGTAGAAATGGGCCACATTTTCGCAGAGATGTTACAGTCCGCCAGCCGGCGACCAGCTTGCGCGTATCCAGATGCTATGCGTGATGTTTCCGGGTCCTTGTTCATTGAATAAAACACTCCAATCCAAAAGAGACGCGGCGCGTCGTTCGGGAAGATACAAAACTAAAGGTGAAAAGGGTGTCCTTAGGGCTCTCGAGCGTTGAAATCACCACCACCGCCCGTAAATACGCCTGGAAGACGAAAAAGTCCTGGGAGGCCACCACCTCGTCCCGATTTGCTCCCTTTGGCGCCCCCGCGATCTTCACGAGACTCCGTCCGCTCCATTTGCGCTCGTGAGGCGTGCGTTACTTTCGAACCGCTAAGGGCTTCTGATTTCCCGCTCGTTTGGTTCTTGTGGGGAGAGATTGAAGCCATTGTGGGAGACGCTAAAAAGAGGGAGGGACTGCGAGGAGGAGGGAAACCTCTCCCTTCGCCTACCAGCCTTCTCCCTGAGTCGAGAGGCAAAGGTGGAAAGGGACATTCGGAGAGGGAGGAGGGAAAACGATGGGAAGAGTGGACGGGTTGGTGCGAGTGAGAGGGAGAGGCGAAAGGGGGGGAGGAGGGTACAGGAGGTCCGTTGTAGGCTGTGCACAGACGATGGGAGTCAGTCCCGTTTCTGGTATCTCCACTCCTGCCAGCCACGAGTTGACAAAGCGCGTAGTAGATTTCGAACTTTTTTTTTATTTGACGCGGACTACTGAGCATTTCAGGTGAAGCGGAAAGGAGTCAAGGAATTCGGGGATAAGATTTTTTTCCGATTTCAATCGATTCGATTATCCAGGAAATATTCCGCGTAAACAGAGGTACCGAAAGCTCGTGGCTGAGGGAATGATAACGGTATGCAGGGAAAGGCGGTTGTGGCGAGGGATTCTTGAGGGTATGTCACGTTTCGAAAATGCTATTTCCTGTAAGGAATTTGCGATTCTGATGTAAGTTCTCTGCCATAAGCTTCCAATGCATCTGCAGTCGGGAATCTTTTGCACATGAAGGATAAAGACGGTTGCCGATGATAACAACTCGGAAATCTCTCAATTGATCATAATCAAAAATTCTACGATTTCGGGAAAAAATTATCTGCGAAACTATTTAGAAGTACGAAATGGAAATCTTGGGCAAACAGCACGACCAAGTCGTCATTTGCTCGTCCACATTTCATAACTTCAATCTCTAAACCATATCATAAACTTGATTAACGAAGCGCATCACATTCCTTGAGCGTTTTCATTTCTTCGTGTGCTGGGGCTTCCAAGGGTGAAGAATGGTTGTTTTCCCACGACTGGCTTGGCAACCACGTCTAGTTTCCGGAAACTGCTCTCACACGTGACTTGGAGGGAATCTTTTTCGCGTGCCAAGTATATACTCTAGAATAGTCATATTCTAGAATAGCCTTTATTCAGTATTTCACAATCGAGAATCAACAGATTCTCACGATTGAGGGCACTTCTAAGACTAATTGGTTGTTATCGTGACTGAAAGAGTTAAAACTAATATATGTTCTCGAAAAGATTTTCCCAACGATAGCTCCAAGAATAGCACTCATTAAAAACCTACTAACTGATCGTGAATTAAATAATTCACTCTTTCAAAAAATGTGTTTCCAACATTATGCACATAATATAACTAATAATTAATAATGTAATAAACAGATGATGAGTTACTTCAAACTCCTTCCCTTCGCTCAGCGGAAGGTTTGCTGCCCATCTCTCGACAAGTGACATGAGTGCGTGGAATAAAAATTAGGTTAATTTGTAACATTTCGTTTGGTAGCTATAATTATTACTGTACATTACTCAGATGAATCGTTTTGTACTTAATTTCTATCGCTAAATTCTCCAACAAAAACTACGATTCTTTAAACCTAATTAGCAAGAAAATAATTCCCATCCAGCATAATATCCCTCTTCGTATGCTATCCAGCAGAATTTCGCCATTTGTCAGTCGCTCACAGAATATTCGTGGACAAATAAACATCTGGTTTGACTTCAAGACTCTCGTCTTGATTCCCTTGTTGAAAAATGGAAAGGTTGAAATCCTGCTTCTATTAAATATACCTTCACAAGTAGGTCTAAGAGTAACCAGGGTAAGATAGGGAAACAAATGATTTGGGAGAGGATCTCGTGCCATAAACCTTCCCAGAAGATAAATAGAAAATTGAAATCAACTTTTCGCTGTATTTTTTTATTAGTCAATCAAAAATAATCAGATTCTTATGAATTTTTCCCATCACATTTTGAACTCTTGAGTGTTAGAATTACCCTTGATTTAATTCGTGTTCCACATGATCGAGTCGCGTATTAGACGTCGAGATTCATGGAAATCCGAGGAAATTTCGTAAATCTCACCAACGCGCGCCCTGAAATTACGTCTCGCCGTAAGATAATTTGTCAGAATGATCCAACGTGAAACCTTTGAAAGTAATTCTTCTCCCCTGAAAGCATGTGAAACCCTTTGTTAATTATTTCAACTTTCACTGCCGAAAAAGTTACGAGTCGCCACAGCCTTAGCAAAAGTTTTACATTTGAAACTGGTTCGCAACTCATTTCAATCTGATTTGAAATTCATTTCCTTATCTCTAGCAACTTCTCCGGAAATTAAAACATACTGCGAGAGAGTGTAATTAGAGTTAACTGTAGAAATAATCGATGTTCGTCGGCAGAAAAGGAGTTCTGACTAAAAACGAGTTTTGAAAAAATTTGGACTAATCTGTTGTTGCAAATGAGAATGCAATCTAGTTAGTGATGCAATAGAGTGCACAGATGTTACAATGTTGCACTGTGTGCCTGGTGTTCCAGTTTCAGTTATACTATATTTTCAATAAATATGAAATGCATTATCAGAGAAATCTATTCAGACTCGATAATTTGTCCATCAAAATTATTCCTACGAATCTTTCTCTCGATTAATTTAAATGCTTGTTCAAACACAAAGAAGCAGTACATTTATCAGAGTTATATTTTATGTGAGAATCTATTTATATATTCATATTTTAGGTGCAACAATGTGACCTCTGAATTGCCACCAGAATTCAGGACTAGCGCAGCGAGTTTCCCATGCAGTAATAGGTATCCTTTATTAGTAAACATGTAATGCGAGAGTGCTCTGGGAAGAGATCTTTGGTGAAAAACCCTCTCTGTTGTTGTTCCAGTCCAGTGATTTGTGAAGATGGAAAAAATTGAGATTCCAGCAGTGATTAAATGATTCGTAAAGAATGGTATGAAAGAAAAGAAAATTCATGTCAATTTTCTGAACACTCTGAGGAACTCTGATCCTTCATATTCAACTGCTATCAAGTGGACAAAAAAGATTAAGTTTGGTAGGGCAGCTCAAATGATGACCCATGTAGTAGTCGGCCAAATGTACCACTACCCAAGAAATTACTGAAAATGTGCATAAACTGATCATGGAGGATCGTCAACTGAAATTTTGAGAACTTGCTTAAGCTTTAGGAATGTCATCTGAATGGGCATAATCACATTTTAACATTGGAATTGGATATCAGATAATTATCTGCTAGATGGGACTCTTAATGCAGGATCACAAATACATTGTGATTCCAAACAATGCTTGACCCATTTTAAGAGCAACCAACAAGATTTTCTGCATCAGTTTGTGACTATAGATGAAACTTGGGTCCGCTACTAAACCCCTCAGACAAAACAGCAGTCAAAGCAAAAGCAGTGTAAACATGTTGATTCACCACCACAACAGAAAACAAAGACCATATGGTCAGGCGGAAAGGTGATGGCGTCAGTTTTTGAGGATGGCATAGATTATCTTCCCACTGGACAACACTCTGCTAACCTCCTGGGCCAACCACAGCAAAAGATACATAAAAAAGGCCAGGCTTGGCAAGAAAGAAAGTTATCTTAAATCAAGCCAATGCATGCCCACACACAAGTGTCATGGCCAAGGAAAAAATTCGTGAACTTTGACACGAATTGTTGCCACACCTGTCTTATTCAGCTGATTTGGCTCCATCAGATTTCCATCTTTTCCCCAGGCTCAAATTTTCCTCAGTGGATGGAGATTCTCTTTGAACAAAGAACTAACAGCCAAAGTAGATGGGTATTTTGCAGGCCTTTAGAAGGCTTTTAGAAGGAATCTAATTTTCAAGATGGGATCAAGACATAGAAACATCGCTGAACCAAGTTCATTAGTGTACAGGGAGACTACATTGAAAAATAAAAACCTTTCAATGAGGTAGTCGTTTATTTCTATTTCATTCCAAGACCTCTTCCAATTACCTTCATAATTAATTTAATGGAGCCCTTTGAGACAAAACATGATAAAGGAAACAAAAAGTTGCAAATATGATGAAAATAAATTCACACGTGTAAGTAAGCAACACAAAATAAGTTGTAGCATACTTAATCACACTGAGTCTGGCTAACCCAAGTTAGAGCAACTCCCTGAAGAAGTGTTTTGTGTTAAACAAATTCCTAACTGAAATGGCTCATAATCACAAGAATAATTGGGAGTGATATGGCTAGAGATTCCTCTGAGACATTGGTCCACAGTTCCAACTGGGAGTTGATCGAGTAAAATAAGACCTATTGAACTCGTGTACAAACAACTGAGGGTTTATATTCTTTATAGAGTTTCATGCCATACCCTATATATATTTTATCCATTGCATTAAAGGATATCTGAAGGATTAATACTCTCTTCTCCACTATAACTACAGTGTCATGTGCAAAACCAAATATGTAAATTTTACATGTTTTTCTTTAATTTCTACTTCCAAGGATATAGTATGTTGAACAGTCCTGATAAGGGGCTGCATCTTTCTCTGAAGCCTTCATTTGCTTAAGCATCCAAATGCCTTCTGACTTTCAATTCTCTATAAAATATATTTGCTCTTTTGTAGTCAATGAATTTGCCATTGTAATTCTTTCTAAGTTTCGCCATCAGTTTTAAATCCATAATTAATAATATCTTGTCCCCTTTCTCCTGCAGGTAGAGGCATCCCTACCACTAGGTGCTGCAGTACAACAGCGACCTTTAGTGAGTATTACTTATTCCAACAATACCCATCATGTCTAAGTTATGCCTAAGAATACCTCTCGCCAAGGTGAACTACAGAAATCCAAAACTTATTGACATTTTCAGATGATTATAACAATGAACTGAAAGACACAATATTTTTTCTGGACTTTTAAGAATTGCATCACACATATATATTTACATTTATCCATATCCCAAGACTAAGCCATATCCATAACATATTCATTTATTGGCAAAGTCTGAACGTGATTCCCTCGCTTGGAAAAACTAATCCCTTTCACTTTGTAAACTGAATGTAAATCAAGCCAAAATGATTAAAATTATTAATGAAAGTGTGTGAAATTAACAAAATATGAAAGTGAAATCCCATTTGAGGATTTAAATTTCAAGAGACTTTCTCCATTTGCAAACTTTCAAAATACATGTACTAGGTATTTGTTACTTACTGAATATTCTCAAAAAATATCACCCCCTACAACGCTATACCCACATGCTAATATCTTTCAACTAAGCTTCCATCATAAAAACAACCACCAGTGCAATAATGCTTCACTTACTGTAAAGTACTTTAGAATGTGCCACAATAATGTCGTCATTAATGCTAAACTCAACAATATGTCAGACTGATACTAATAAAGTTTATAATGGTGAAACAGAATCGGCCAATCAGTTTGTATAAAGGTTCTTTTCATGCATAAAAAATACAGTGCCTAAATTAATTGATGCCAATGCACTCATTCATATTAGCTTTTCCAACTAATGTCCGTTTATCTGTATAATATTAAAAAATAGTTGGATTGGCAAAATTTCAGCAAGGAAGGCTATTGATCTTACATTCACTCATAACTCTGCTTATAAGGTGATTATATTTTCACATATTACTGTAAATATGCTTCCCAAGGTCAAAGTCAACAAATATGCATGATTGGTGGGATAAATTGAACTTTTTTTTTCAGTGAATACATATTAAATTTGACTTGGAGACCTGTTAATTGTGAAATAATATAAACCCGTAAACTACAGCTTTGAATCAATGTAAGTTATCTAATTTTTTTCCAATTCTCAGAAACTGAGAGTTTGAGAAAAATTAAGCTACTGTTCAAATGTGTAGGGCTAAAATATTTTTCAATGAACTTTGGTTCTGATAAGAAGTGACATATGATACCTGATACTTATATTTCAAGTTAAGTCATGGCAACTGTAAGTTGCAACTAATAAAAACTCCTAGTGAATTTATTTGCAAAATACATTCATCTCTAAGTCCTACTCACTATAGGAGAAGCAAGGTTTTACAATTCCTGAGTAAAATAGTATTTTGCTATCATCTTTAAAATCATTTATCTTTAGTACATGCACGAAGATCAAAATTACATGCGCACAATTCTAAATGTATAGTAAAAACTTGGGTCAGAAGGTGAAACTTTCATCGACAATAACATGAAGGCAAAAATAAACAATCAAAGACAAACAAGGAAGCAAAAAACTTAAAAATTCTGGAAAGAACCAAGGAAGAGGCATGGAAAACCACATTTTTGAATGATGAATGAATGATGCTCTGGCTGAATTTGGTCAGGATTAAGCAATAGTTTTGTCCCTTGGAATCAATATGGTGAATTGGGAGTATGAGGTAAACATAATATATAAATTGAAATCATGTCAACATTTTTTTCTAGCGAGTAAGGTTGAACTGGATAATTTGAGAGGCCCAATTTAGTGATGGTGAATAATTATATCAATATGATGATGTAAATGTTATGATTCATACATATGACAAGTTGAATCTTGATAATATGAGCAAATCAGGCATATTGAGGATGTTCTGGAATTGATATATGCAATACAATGCAACAAAATTCCATATTACAGTAAAGGATAAGTTTCCCTATAGTTAATAGCAATTTTACCAACCCACAATGTGGACAATACAAGTATTACTTGGTACACTCAATGTATATTTATCATCCTGTCCATATATCAAGCATGATATATGATACATTCACTAGCATGATATTCCTTTTATATCAATGGCAAATATTGAAAAATGTATATTACACACACCTAATGGTAACCAAAGAGAAATGAGTCCAAAGGAAGGAGCAAAACCTTAATCAGAGCTTAATTAAAATGGCAATTTTCCACAAAATAAGTTTTTTTATTAATACAACCGGTTTCGATATAACTACATCAACTTCTGTTTTTTAATGTTTTTTATGTTTTTTTAAATTTTAATTTTGTGGAAAATTACCAATTTTAATTAATCATGATATTCCACCACATCATGCCTGAAACGTCTCTTTTTATACGAAATCAGAGCATTCACAATTTTATCAGAAATACAGCATATTAAACGCTTGACTCAAAACTTTACTTCAGTGCACCTGTAGATCCTACAAATCTCAGGTTGGCACAAATCCTTCAAGTTTCACCTTGAAATGATTCAAATTATAGGTGACTAACAGGTTAAATGTACCTAGGTGCAGCTTATGACGAAATTATTATACTCAATATTTCTGGATAATACTGTAAGTTTTGAATGTTCTAAAACCTACAGTATTTCACCACATTCAACATAAGTGTTTTCAGAAGATGCTAAAGTAAAAAAACTGAAAAATTGGATTTTGTAAAATGATTTGAAAATGTAATAATGGGTGCCTGAAAAAAGAAACTGCATAAGTCTTCACACTAAGATGTGGATAATTTTGGCACTGTTATCTTATTATGCATGCACAGTCTACACTATGGGAAAAATGTGTTAGCCACCTTCCTCACTTCCTCACTCACCATGCTGGGCTCCTATGTTGCAATGGCACAGAGCCAAAGCTTGACACCCCTTTTTCTATTACTTATGCAGTATTTATCATTGATTCTCTTGGTTAATCAGAAGTGATCCCCATTTCCAATACAACCTTTAAATCATGTTCTGCATTTCCCATAACCGCATTCGATAGAAAATTATAAGCAAATTTCTCAAGAGGAAATAGTGTCTCCTAATATTACTTCCAAAGGATTGATACATTTTTTACAATGAAATCAAATGTTTTATGAAAATTTAAAACCCCTATTTTTCTACTCATATACGTATTACTTCATACAGGCACTAATGGAGTCAAAATTAAAATTGGTAATAGCATGAGATGCAAAAATTATCAAACAATAGTACTCATTTACTAGTTAGTACATCAACCTCAGGCTGAATTTTTTAGGTTCACCTAGGTATTTGCATATTTTGGCATAAGATTAAAAACTAAATTTTGAAATAATGAAATTTCTGTGGTCACAAGAATAGCTCAAGTTCAATTCATTCCAAAAAGTTAAGATCATCAGATTCCTTTCATAATACCCACGTTACTTGATAGGAACTACTATTTGATACAGATAAACAAGTTGTAATTCTCCATAACATTATCACAGTAATCAATCATGCAATTCAATAAAAGTCAAATTAAAAACTTTTGAACCATTATTTGATTTAATTAATGGTTAGTCTTCAAAAAATTAATCTTAGGAGACAGTTTAGAGTCTCCTTCAACCACAATTTTCCAAAAATAATGACATGTGAAATTTTATCTAACAAAAGTATGCACATAAAATAATTAGTGAAGAGAGCAATGAAAAAATTAAATACTAAATAAATGACAGGTTGAGAAAATTACCTTTTGCATCCTCCTGCCCAAACATCAATTTGCAGGTCAGTGCTGGAAAGCAGAAACCAGTTGGCAACCCACAGCATTCTCCTCAAAAGACTTTTGCCATCTTGGATTCCACGCACTCAACATCAGCCAAAGAAGAGAAGTCTTCCAATCCTGAAGAGCATCAGGCAACAGTCATCAGTGGCACCAAAGGGGATTCAACCATAAAAAACCATGGTCCCTTCTTTTCAACCCGTAAACCCTTTGTCCCTCAAAGCAAGTCCTTCAGTCGTCCTCCTCGGGGATCGACAACCACCGTCAACCCTGACTCCTCGACTCCTGATCCAAAGCCAACCACTTACGACCCAAAAGCAGAGAAGAAACGACCAAAGTCATTCTCTGTCATTGACTTCACTCCTCCACCAAGATCCACCACTCCAAATATCATTTTATCAACCACTGAACCAAATGAAGGCCCCTTCCAGAAAGCATTTACCTCCTACCCTCAACCTTCAAAACCATCTCCCAAACCCACGGTATCATCAACGCAAAAAATATTCAAACCGGCATACAACCCCACATCCAAACCAACAACTCACCGTGTGATTGACTTCACCCCTACGCCAAAGCCAAGTATCTACCATGTCGAAGTGACCTCATCAAAACCAAAAGTATTCACCCTCTCATCCCTGCTTGCAGGTATCACACCTGAGGTGTTTACAGTCATACCCAAAGTAAACACAGTGACCCCTCAATTCCTAAACAAAGTTCCTACCTTCTCGACACCCTTTGATGATGAAGTCATTCCTCTGCAGAAACTGTTTGATTCCTTGAGCCAATCGACTTCAACATCAGGTCCAAGGGCTTCATTAGAGATTTACAACCGTGCATCCCACATTACGACCACGACCTCTGCTCCATCAACAACAACAACAGCTATCCCTCATCCTACCACTGCAAGGGAGCAGCCTCAGAATGTGACTCGTCCATCAAGGGCCACGCCCACTCCACATACCCCAACCGAGCCACCACCTTACCAGCCTCGATTCAGCAAAAGGTTAACCATTGCACCAAAAGGAACCATGAGCAGTACCACGTCAAAGATTGACCCATTTACGCCCACAACACCAATTCCCTTCGCACCAATCCAACTGGTGACCAAAGCCTATGAAACAAAATCGCAGGCCGAGAAGACCCCAGTCTTTGTGCACTATACTACCACGACCACCACAGAAAAACAACCATTTGTCAGGAAAAATGTGCTACAATTTGAAGAGGAGATTTCATCTTCAACTAGAAGAACATCCAGACAGGAAGTGGCAAAGGAAATTGAAGAGTCAAATGAAATCGAAGGTGGAAGGAGAAGAATCAGCACTACCACTGCCCCAGAGAGGACAGTGTCATCGACATCCACAACAAGAAGGCCTGAAAGGGCATCAACGGTACTCAGTTCTAAAACGACAGATAAGGTGGAACAACACAAAACTACATTACAGCCAAAGGTCACTCCAATAGCACCATTACAAAACAATCCAACGACCATTATCACAGCATCATCAAAGTCACTACTTACTACCTCAAAGCCCACAACACAGACAACATCCACAGTAGCATCAAATGTTCCAATACCTACAACACAAAAGCCCTCTTCCAAAGCAACATCTGCTACTAATAAGACCAATCCTATCAGAGCAATACTTCAAGCTGAAACCAGAATTGACAGAGCAAATGAGACTCCAACAGTAAATTCATCACCACGGGAGATAGAAATGACACAAGAAATGATAATATTAAAAGATATCCACTCATCAAACACTAATATTCAATTAAAAGTGGAATCACCTGTTACTACTCCAAGGAGTCGGACTGTTAGCAAGAATTCAATTGACTTTACAACACAGAGGCCAATAAAAGCAACGTCGCCAAAAATAATAACATTGCAGTACTTGAATTGGTTGTCAACCTCCACAGAAGAAACAGATTTGAGAATGTCCACCACATTGAAACCAGAAATGGCTATGCCAAACTCTAAATCAGAAGTGGCCACCCCTGTTTCAAAACTAACAACTATAATACAACCCATTACCACACGAAAACCAACCACCACAACAAAACCAACCACCACAGTAAAACCAACCACCACAACAAAACCAACCACCACAACAAAACCAACCACCACAACAAAACCAACAACCACAACAAAACCAACCACCACAACAAAACCAACAACCACAACAAAACCAACAACCACTACAAGAAAAACAACCACCACAACAAAACCTACTACCACAAGGAAACCCACAACTACACAAAAACCGACCACCACAGCAAAACCAACAACCACAACAAAGCCTACAACCACTACAAGAAAAACAACCACCACAAGAAAACCTACTACCACAAGGAAACCCACAACTACACCAAAACCAACCACCACAACAAAACCAACAACCACAACAAAACCAACAACCACAAAAAAACCAACAACCACAACAAAACCAACAACCACAACAAAACCAACCACCACCACAAAACCAACCACAACAGCAAAACCAACTACCACAACAAAACCAACTACCACGACAAAACCTACAACAACAACAAAAGCTACCACCACACAAAAGCCATCAGTAATATACAGACTAAACAATGACAAGAAAACTACAGTGATAACTCAGGAAAATCTTGCCAATAATTTGAGCAGAATGGAAAACTTGTCAAGATCCAAGGGAACAACACTTCCTGAGCCAATACTCTCTGCCACTAACATTACATTTAACCAACTCAGTCCTCCAAATTCTCCATATCACATGGATAAGATGGCTCAGGAAATACCTGATGTGACCACATCGTCCAAACCACTTCTAGAAGTAAGAACCCATGGCACCACAGAAATGGAGATGACAAAATTTCAGACATATCAAGATGCACAGATACCCCCAGGAGGACTGGAGAATGCAGACAATGTGGTAAAACACTTTTCAAGAATCATTTGAAAAGTCGTGCTAACATTTTCTGTGCCTTTTAAGTATTACATGTGATTAATTATGTGTTACTTTCTAATTAACTTCAAGCCAAGCAGCAGTGGCTTTGCAGACATGAAAATAAGCAACTATCTAAAATAGTCCCAAGGATTGAACCATTTCCAGAACCACATTTTCAATTTGCATAACCAAAATTTCATAATTACATCTATATGTTTACTACACATTACACTTGCTTGGAGATCTAATTGTATCATTGTTTTCCTGGTCTGTTTGGTTTTTACTCACATATCACATTTCTTTTTATTCATGCATGTAATGGGAAAGGATACTAACACTCCTAGATCCTAGAAGGATACTAATAGCTCCTACCAACCTACAGACATAACGCACGGAGATGAAACAGACAACTTACTGAATGAATTCATCCCCCAGTATGTAAATGACCATTGTAAAGGGCCAATTAGACAATAAATCTATGTAACCACATCATAAACTGTAGAATAGCTTGGACTAAAAAACTAATACTGCATCAATGTACAAAAACTTAAAATTTGTAGTCTCCAAAATCCAGTGACTATGATTAACACCAGTACCTTCAGTAGAAATCTAATCTATTAGCCTTACCATTTTTATGGTATTCCATATCATGCTTATGGATACAATATATGTTACATTGCTTTTTCTTGCTTCATCATTTCCCATGATACTAAACTAAGCATTTATACTTAATTAATATTCTAATTTAAGTTTCACAAACTTTTCACCATATAAAATCCTAAAATTGAGATTCTGCTGTTTGTACAAATTTTTAGCAGAAGATGTAAAAAATGTTATGACTTCTCTCTACTTCTTATTGTATATCAATCACATTATCTTTTAAGTTGCAAAAACTGCATGTATTTATTTCTAATATTAAAAAATAAGTCAAATTTTTCAGCACACACACATTTTTTTCCCAAGGAATAGAAATTGGTTGTATTTTGACAAAGTTCTTCTTTGCTAACTTTGCAATGATCATATTGATCAAATTTTGTTACTGAAAAATTGATTTTAGAACCATATAAACTTTAGCTGTAAGAAGGAATACCACCGCAATTTATGTTCCATGGGTGTGCTACAGAATTTGGCTTAGAATGCATTTTTTGTTCTTGGAGACGTCTTAAAATAATAGTAAGATGATCTTCCAGGGCAGTCTAACATAAAAGACTAGTCAAGGTATTTCTTGTGAGTTCAAGTCATTTATCATCTATCAGTTCAAATGGGAACTCCCAATTTCTAAGTGTAACACTAATAATCATTTCCAACTTTTAGCTAATTTATTTTTAAGTTGCCAATGGGTCAAACATGTTAATTTTTGTAATAATAGCTTTAAGTGTAGCCATAGCATTTTTCATTTTCTTCTACAAATTTCAAAAATAGATGATTGCTTCTGGAGAGTTTTCTGAAAAAGATTTCAAGATTTAGTTTGCACGTCTGATTCTTAATAACTATCTAGATGGGCTACAGGCTTGTAAAATGCTTGTTAGTCAGCCGCTTCTGCCCTTTCCAATAGAATTGCTATAAGATGTAGGTAACTAGCTGATGAAGCAAACATTTGAAATCTCCGTTTTCCAACTAAATTTTTCACTATTAGGTGGACAGTAGAAGTAAGTTCATTGATGCACAGATAAAATAAATCACAGAGACCCATTGGAGACTGATAAAATCTTTTGAAACATTTAGGTGACTTGAATTCACAAAGAAATGCTATAATTTAATCACTGCCTTTCATTTTATCAAGCATGCATAGTAAGAATGAATATCTTCAAATTTCTTGAGATGCCTTGAAAATTATTCATCACAATTTAAAAATAATGAACTTTAAATAACATTTTTTGATATTTTGTACATAGAAGTTTCATTAATCATTGTACAGTTTTCATTTTCACCCAGTATGTACAAAGATACATTTTTTAAATAATCTTACTGCAATGATTCACAATCTCAAAATGAATAAGAATGCATTCAACAATAACAATAATTATTCAGTTTAACAATGGTAAATATACTTACACAAATAATGGGGAGATGTTCTTTTTCCTGTACTAAGATCATCACTATTTTGTGGTATTAATATAGGAGCAGGAACCCAATTATGGTACAACTCAGCACATTTCTGCAGTAGGAAAGCACAGCCGAGGGAGATCTCATGGTGAAAGACATCACAGCTCTGCTTCCAGGTCTAATTCCCAGGTAGGAAACATCCTTCCCCTCCTCAGGTAATACTTAAAAGACTTCCCCAGCAATGATGGCAACTGCAAGTGCACAATTCGTTTCTCAGTAGCAAATTTCTATTTTTGCATGGCACAATAATCATATTTGATTGAACCCTCCTGGATTGCGCATGATAATTGCCTGAATAGCACAAATAGATTAGTCAATAAGTAGACACCCATGTGAATTTGCATGAATATGTTTACAAATACGAGCACAAAAGATATCAAGTACATAATCCTAAACTAATGAGAGTTCACTCAAGAGTGGAAAAATCACTGATGTGAATTTCAAGCACTTACATTCTGAAAGATTCATTGCTATGATTCCTAAAATATAAGCATAAATATCAGTGATGGGCCAGGTTAGTCAGATGGGCAATGCACTTGCCTACAAACCCAAAGTTGGTGGGTCCAAGTCCCACCTTGTGTATGGATGCTATGCCAACATTTGTGGCTCAACCCCTGAGAATGTTAATGACAAGCCAAAGACTTATTGGGATCTCATTAGGCAATCAGACCACCATAGGTATCCAGCGAGAAAAAAAATAAACAAAAATAATAATAAGTTTCTAGTGATGAATTGCCTGCAGTGCATTGTAGCATGAATTTATTTAAATTCCAAACATAGGTAAAGCATGATTATGCATACCCTCTCCCAGCACATCAATCCCACAATTCAATTATCAATCAAGGAAATATGTGCTGAATCAACTAGAGAGGGTCGTATCAGCCATTACTTTGAGGAAGTTCTGGTTACTCACAAAATTAAAAGCTACTGTGCTTTTCCATAGTTTGTTATGTGAATCTTTTCACCACCACAATACATCTTCAGGCAACATTTTTAACAAATGGGAATTACTGTACACAGTATTGATTTAGTTTTGAAATAATGAAAATTCAAATTAATAATAAACCTATTCAATGATTAAATAAAATTGGCAATTTTCCACAAAAAATTTTTTGTGGAAAATTGCCAATTTTATTTAATCATGTTATTCCACCATATCACGCCTGAAACGTCTCATTTTAAACCTATTCAATTTTTAATTCAACTAATACATATATGGACTTCAGTAAACACTTAATAATTATGCCACAGCATCTTGAATTATGAAGGCACCAGGAATATAAACAGATTTTGGGGAATCCTGCCGCTCAATATCTTTGCTGGAGATTCTGCTTCTACAGGAAGTTCTCTCTAATTATATGTATAAACGTAAAATGTTTTTTAAAAAATTGCAGAATCAGGGCTGAAATACTGAGAAATATGTGAGAATATAAGAAGGTGTTAAACCCTTTAAAAAACCATTAATTCCCATTTCCCACATTTCAAAAATTTTGCTTGAGCCTTGACCAAAGATTACCGTTTTCAGTGTCAATCATTACAAATGTCACAAAAAAAAACTTTATTTGAAAGAAACCACATCTTAGATGATCACATATTAGAAATTATAGTTTTCAAAGAGCTCTGGAGACCTTTTCTATAGCTATAGTTCCCACTTATGTGTGATCATATTAACTGAGGTATTACACATACATTGATGATGGGTATACTGAGGTTAAAATTATTATTACCCTATTAGGCTAAAATAATGTATACTATTATGGTTGGTTCCACCTTTTGTTGTGTTTTATTACAACTTTAGAATTACTAATATATTTATGGTATTATTCATACCAGACCCACTTGAAGCAAAGACAAATTGTCATCTCACTCTTTGATATTACTGGAGCATTTTTTTCTCTGCCTAGGCAAATGATAACAGATTCTTCTCCAGCCTCTTCCATCACCATAGCTTCATTCTGTCAAAAGTTACCCACATACCCATCACAGAAAAATCGGTCTCTTAATATGAATGTCTAAGTAAATAACCATAAATAATTTTCTATTTTGTGCACTGTGACTAAATCAATGTTGTAACTAATAAACATTTGGAAAAACAAGTTTATGAATGGTTTTCACTCATTGGAAGGGCAAACTAATATCTCCATGAAGGAAAGCTTATCCATTTCTATAATTTTTTAGAACCAGTTTTACATACGTGGCACTATGGTTTAAGTATCATCTTTTGATTTGGAGATGACACAATTAGATGGTATAGTATAAGTGATAGTCAAAAATAAATGTGTGAGCAAATGATCATGCGGCCTTTTTCTAACACTTCCAATTTCCACCAGTGAAAGCCTCACCTACTCATTTTATTGTTATTTACTTCAATTTGACTCACTTCTGTAAATAAGCGCAAATTCTAAATTTCAAATTTGTCATTCATGTATGTATAGAAGCCCATAATTATTTTGAAATTACCTTTTAGCTTCAAAGGTCCACTTATATGTTAAGCAGGCCCCAAAATAGAAACTGACTAAATGACATCATCTGTTTAAATCCAACATTTTGGATTAACAGACATAAAAAACATGTCTATTATTCAACAGGAGACAACCACAGGAAAAGTGAGGTACAGGATATTGACAACGGATTACACTGCTACTAATTTAATAAGGAGCACGGTAAGATGTACAGAAAACATTTTATAGACAACACTGGAATGACTGCATGCAATTTGACACAGAATAATATGTATGTCTAACAACTTTTCAATCAAAAAGGACTAACTAATACTGCATCTCAAGTTCTGTATGAGCAATGTTTCAAAATGTACATTTAACAAGATGTCTTACACTTACAAAGTATTATCTCTGGTGCATAAAAAGTCTAGAGATCTTGTATAGCTATTATGCAACAAGAAAATTTCCTTTCCATGAACGCTTGCATTTGCATAAAGGGCACTCTTAAGCTGATGCATGTTTTTAAACCACATCTGAAAAAAATCACCAATAGTCAAATTATTGATATTACAGTGAATCATTCTCAGAATATTTTCCATGTCATATCTCCATTATTGGGTATCATTTGTTTCACTCCCATTATGAAACCAATTCAGGGCTAAAAGACAAAAAGTAGGAAGAAAGCATATCACAAAATTTTTCTTCGAATTGGATGAGTAGCCTCCCTAAACTGAACGAATTTCAAATAAATGGGTGAGTGCTGAAGCAGCTACATCAAAACAAACTAAGTTATTAACAATAACTGAAGAATACTTCATTCCAATGGAAAGTCAAAAAAAAACTGCAAAGCATTTGCCAAATTATCAAATCCTACCATATGAATATTAACTATGCCCTACAAACCAATAAATGACTCACCAAACTTGGAAAACCTCATAATAATTTCTGAGACAAAGATATGTCTCTCTCCATGACATTAGGGAAATGAAATGGTTCTCTCAGCCAGCTACCAAAGTACAAGTCATGTCCTATGGATGGAAGTTACTAGTCAGTACAAGGGGAAATTGCATAATCTATGAGCTTGTAGGCTGGGATTGAAGCCCTGTTCTTGGTGTCTGCTCTAATGGTGCAATGATGGTGAGACTTAGGGGGTGAGATATGGGGGGTGCCAACTGCAGGAATGCCCTACGGCTATTGCTAAGTATATTGGACTGACAGCATTTTTTTGAACCCTTTACTCTCATCTCTGTTCATAAGTACCCTTAAGGGCAAATTCTGAGGAAGGAGAATAACCAAAGTGGAGTATTGGGGGTAGTTAAAGGCAGGAGAACAGAATGGGAGCATTGCCATTTCAAGTAAGCTTATATGTAGACAGGTTCAAGAGAAACTCTACTTAATATTGTGTATCAAGGACCTAATTTTTCTTCCATGGACACTTAATTTTTCATCAATTTTCAAATATAAATTTATTTTCTTCATACTATACATCAGAGAGATATTGCATGAGTCAGTCTACAGATGTTATTCAGTCAGCAGGATCCCTATTAGCAAGTTTCAACGTCCGTGATTATATGAAATTGAGTGGAAAATGCCTTGATGAAAATTGTAGAAGAAACATTGGCAAGAGAAGAGAAATGGATGTGGAAAAAAATGTGAACATGGAGTTGAGACCAGGAATGTACAATAAATACCAAAAAATAAAAGCATGGTAATGTTACCACAGATAATGGAAAAAAGCAGTTTAGTGATGTGGAAACATAATAAATACAGGGAGAAATGAAATACCAAAAGTCGATCCAAAACATCTAATTTAAACACAGTAGCAAAATTGTATTGGAGCAAAATTTTAAGTTAAAATGAACAAGATAATAAACATGTTCAGCTGAAGAATTGCTTCACCAGGAAAAGCATTCACAAAGGGAAGACCAAAAATAAATCTAATGGGTATTGAAAAAATATCTATAAAAATATTATTGCAACATTGAGCAAATTGTTATAATTTTTCCAAAACCCAGCCTTCTAGAAGAAAGAATGAGTGTGATTTCAAGACTTTGAAATATGTATTCCGAAGTTAATGAAGAAAATTAATTATCTAGACACTAAGAAAAGCAAAAAACATGCTAGACACTTTATACTAGGTAGACATGAAGCTGTTGGAACAAAGTTGAGAGAGAGCAATGAGATATTGAGGAATGTAATAGAAAAAATGCTCTTAAGCAGGGAATGTGGAGGAAAAGAGTTTTTTTGTACCATTAAGAGGACAAGAAAGTATAAGGAGCTGAGGAATGAATTAATGAGAGGCAAAAGTTGTTTGCTAATACATAATAAGTCCACAATATTGAGCAGATAATAGCTTAGTGTTGCCTAATGGCCAAATTTATTTAACTCTAATTGGTAGACTACAAGTTATAATAATAACCATGGTCAGCTAATTTTTCATTGTAATCTCTTTTACAAAATTAAATTAATATGCATTCTTCAATAAATGGTATATTCATTTCAAATTTATGAAATTCTAATTTTAAAAAGGGGCTGTACATGATGGCATTTAAGATGCACCCTCATTTCATAGGGCACATGCAAGAAACTAGTGTTATCAGTCAGCGCAAACACTCGACAACAGACCAACATAATTTATAGTTCCTTTCAGTTCTTACATTTCAGAAAAGCCAAATAAATGGCACAATTGTGATCCAAAATGTCTCGCTGCTGCTGTGTTTCCATATTACTTAGCGTTGTCAAAAACTCTTAGTTTAAATTGAATTGAGTATCTTAAACTTCTAGCTCCCATTGTCATATTCATTAGGGTAATTTAGTTAGAACAATTACTTCCACTCAGTAAGAAGAGCACATGTTGTTTTGTTATGATCAGTTGTGATAATATAGAATCAAGTTTGTTCAAAATCTTGCTTCCAATTCTTCCAACATCGCAAAAGTCAGAAAAACAATATTTGGAGAACATAATAGTGATGAACTTAGTAATAAAAATCTCAAATCCAACATTCTTTAATTGAATAGTATATATAATGAGTAACTGTAATGATCTAAATATAATAGATTCAGAATAGGTAGTACTGACCATTTGGGATAAAAAGAAAATTTAGTATTGAAGATTAACCAATGGAGTTCGAAACTTCACATAGACATGGGTGATTTCTTTAACCTAATTTTGGAAAAAAAAGGTGCATCTTACATGCCATCAAATACTCTCAATAATCTTTCCTAATGGGATGGATCATGAAATTTTTGGCCCAATAATCACAATAACATAACGTAAAAATGCGATAATGAAAGATCCATCTACCTATGTTTTCATTAATTTGATGCCATATTGGTATTGATATTGAGTGGAACAAAATTTTCTCCAATATTGCACTGAAATCTACAGATATTTATCTTGCCACTCTAATTACTTAAACAATGCAAAATGCAAAACTTTAAGACTTATCAAAACAACTGAACTTTCCAATGTCTTACAAAATTCATTCAACATCATTTTACTTTTATACAATTGTCATTAAATATTTGTGAATATATTAAAATATCAATTCACATTAATTGCTGTTTTCTCCACAATTGACACATTACAGACCAACAATCCAGTCCAGAGTAGAGGGAATGGTGAGATTATAACTAGCACAGAAGTGACATCGAAGGCAAAACCCACTTCTTTAATATTCAGGTGGAAGCCAGTGAGACCCACTCCCAACTACGACTCAACAACAGAGACTGTGAACACAACTGACAATTTGGTACTCCTTTTAAAAAAGAATTTTAATCTATACATTTTAGGCCAGTATTTACCACACTTGAAATTTTACTATTACATACTTTTAATATGTAACAAATATATACATTGTGCATGGTGTAACATACAGTATGGGACAACAAAGTTGACTGTAGATAATAAGCCAATCAACTTACATGTCATGAAAACAGTATTTGAAGTAGACCTTAAAAAATAATGTATGCTACTTTATTGTATTACCTCAAATCCTGCCAACTATAGTTCTTATGTAATTTATTTCCATATAAATTTAAATTGGCTGAATAAAATCAGCAAATTATTTTGCTTGAAATGACATTCTAAAAATTCTACTTTAGATATACATTCGGTAACTATTCTTAGAGATGTGGCAAAAAAGCATTCATTGTCCTGTAAAAAAGTAATCATGTAAAAAGCATTACAGATTACATTGTGTACAAAAATTGTATGCCTAACCTGTCCAAATACATACCCTACCTCCCGTGAGAAGATCTAAATGTAGGATAAAAATATATTTGGCAATTATCATCCCAATTGACTTTTCCAACAATGTTTTCCCTTTGTAGATAAAAAAGAAAACTCTTTCTACAACTGCTATCAATTTGACAAAAATATGTAACTAGGTTAAGAATTAGTTTTGAAGAATGGCTGTAATTTTTATGGAAAAATCAACCGGTTATGCCTTTTAAATTTAATATTAAATTACAAATGAGGCATTTTTCACCTAAATTCTTTGGCCCAAACAATATTCATAATGAAATCAGTGAATAATTTGTCAAAAGCCTGAGCTATACTTGGATTGAGTAACTTGCTTTCTTTATTCAAACATTCCTGATTAAATCGCATACTAATTTCAGTACAGGAAGAGAAATAAATCAGAGAGAAGCCTTTGCACACCAGGGTGCATTTCATTATATATATGGATAATCAACACTCATATCTAGTGCATTTTACAGAAGTATAGTAACTCTCATTTTTCTTCAATATCAATCAGATTGGAGAAACCCTATCACATGCATAACATTCAAAGAATGCCAAAAATCTTATTCATGTCAAACAAGCCCTTTTTTACACTTCCAAATGTCATGCATATTTTTGTTCAGAAAATTATTTTACCTTTCATTCCTAAAAAGTTTTCCATGCAATTCCATGCCTAACTTTATTTAACTTTCAACTCTGCTGGAATCAGGCTTGCATTATTTGTACATGTGAATCAAGTTTGCCGATCAATGGCTGTCACACTGTGATATGCTCTTTTTATTCAAGCTAACAAGTAAACTTTGAGGATTGTCACATCACGTTGGTTTCAACCTTCATGACTTACAAGTATAATCTTGTTCTAAGTATGATTGAATGTTTCCTAGATCTCTGTGGAGTTTCTTTTTTTTTTAATTATTAATATGATTCAGAGAAGGATGGTATGTGAACACAAATAAATCAGTACAAAGATATCCCTTTGGTTTGACATGTCTGATTAATTATTTCCTATTCACATGTAATCATACATATGTCATTTCACCAAGCTCATATTTCCAACTCAATGCATTTATTCTTATTGTTATATTCCAGCAGATATTTCAGGATATGCACTGGTTTACAGAGTTTAGCAAAATGTATACATTGTCAACTTTCATCACTTAAGGACTCAATTAATTTTTTTAAAGATGAATCATAGGCTTACAAACAATTATTTTCTGCCTCTTACCTAAAATCAAATACAATTGCTAGATCTTGTCACAAATTCCTACATTCTCCATATTCTCTCCCAATGAAGAGTGTTTGGTAATTTTGATACTTTAAAACTAATTGTGTATATGTTTCTTGTAAACTGTTAATTTGTAGAAAAATTACCTATATATGCATGTCTCTATAGAAATTATAGTTTACTAACAGCACTGTTCTAGCCTAGACTTTTTGTACAGAAATATGCCTCTCTTCCAGAATCCTCCTAATTTGCATGCCACAAAGAACATCAGTGAAAATATAATCCCCATGAGTAAAATACAGGTAAGTCTCTTCAAGTAACCCGATAACATAATTCACCTATATAAAAGTCCTAAGTATACTCTTTGTGATACTAATAAATTATAATTACTAAAATTAATTTTCGTTGGATCAATTTTTATGCATCACACCTGGATAATGTCTCCTCAATCTTCTTATATGTAATAATAATAACAATAGTAACAGATGTGGTTAGTTTCATCAAATGGTTGATCTTAATGAGATCACACATGAAAAGATCTTATTGATATGATAATAGAGTTTCCATTCTTGGGTGATGAAAGGCTAATTATATATATTAACATACTACCAATTACAAAGTATTTTAAAAAATCAGATTGAATAGATTTCCTGTCTAAATTCCTTCTACTATTTCTCTGAGAAGTGACCTTAAGTCATCCCAGAGCATGATAGTCATGAATTTTAGTAGCAAGACTACATGAAATTGGTAAACTGAGTTGAAATGATTATTTTACGTTTAAGTAAGCATTCTGATGTATGATTTCAAGTCAATATATAATATCATGTACAAGGTTTGTACAGAAAGTAACTTATGTTTTGAAATATAATATGAACCTAGTGACAAGACAAAGTTTTATTATAAAATTTGAAAGGCATAGTCTTAAACTATTTTTCTGCCTAGTCAAATATTAAAATGGAGACATTTCCCCTAACGATACACAAGCTTTTCAATTCTGTCTCTGAAGAAATCTGGCACCTTACATTTTAACCACTTGTTTACACCAACATGCAATTCTACATCACTCTCAAATTCCTGTGTTGTAAGTTACATCTTCATCGCTAGAAAGAAGGAAATCAGCGATTTTCATGAATATTTCATTGATTTTCCCCATTAATTCATCTGTCAATCTGTCACAAGACTAGACGGACCACTGTGGTCCTCATCGTGAAAATTGGTGCAACCACTACTAAATTGAATGCTCCACTGCCTCACTCCACCTTCACTCATTATTCCATCTCTACACACTTCACAAAGTTGCCTATGAATATCAATCGACCTATGGTTTTTGCCAGTAAAAACCTAATCACAAATCGCACTTCACAACTCATGGGATTTTCTACTGCCGTGCAAATTTCAATAGTTCAGAGTGAGTAAAGTAGTAGAACCATGGTTTGTACACTATCACAGCTGGCTTCACTGAGTGAAGGGACGTTTAGACACCAAGATGGTGACTCCAGCCCTACCCACCACCACGCTAGGCAAAAACATAAGTTACTTTCTGGAAAGGCATCATACGAGGCTAGACAGGCATCACTTGTATATTCAGACTTGGATAGCACAACAAAAATATTTTACATAACATCAAGATGAAATATATTCTTTCAAAAATACATAAGAGTGTAAATATTGCATGTGCAATAGCACAAAACCTAACTTTGTAATTAACAGAGTATTACTCTAATTTCCATTACACAACTAAACATTACAGTATAATTATGTTTTCATGTTTTACGTTCTCCGCGGCAGTTAATAGGTATTTTAGTCGAGGAAGAAATATCTCCACAACCACAATATTTACTGATCACAGTTTACTTTTTACTCAACAGAGACATCCACCAAGTCATCAAGAATCCTCCAAAAATTCTCAATCAGCTTCTTTGCAGGCACTTACTAGTCTAGCCTTCAAATCATTGGTAAGTTTATAAAAGAGTATATTCTCAACTTGAAACATTGAATCTGGAATCATAATAGGTTTTAGAGCCTTGGTTTCTGAAACTGAAAATGGCATCTGCAAATTTTGATGGCCATCCAACTTGCTTAATTTATTTAAAGTTAGTGTAATCATAATTAGAATATCTTAATTGCTTTAATATTTGCAAATAAAATAATGATCAATTGTCAAATTAAAATAATTCAATAATTATAATATGATATTTCCTACATAAACACAGGTATTTTCACCCTTAAAATGTCTTTCCATTCAATTTTTAGACAAGGCAAGATACTTCACCTGTATCTTCAGGTCCAACAAAAAGAACACCAGTGATTGATCAAATTACCCAGTCGTCTGCACAGAAGGATAAGACAACAGCCACACCACCAACAAAGGTAACTTAACAAAACCAATGACTAAGTCACTGACCAAGTGAATGTATGCTCTGCGTGCACATGCCTGATATGAGGATATTTCAATAAGAATACCTTGATGTATGAACCAAACCAAACCTTGAGTCATCAAGACACAACCTTCTACTACATTAAGGAATGAAATCCTTATCTATCTCCAAATAAAAACTAAAATCCCACCAAAAAAGACCACATCCTGTGGGAGATCAAAACTTATTTGACAAACCAGAAACAGAAAGTCAGATACTCCTATTACAGAGCAATGGGTACCAAATAAATCTTGTCCAAACAACTTCAACAAGTTCAATACGGCATCCCCCACAGTTCAATACTCGTGCCATTACTTTCTCCAATATTTATAAATGGCCTTCCCAATCCAATTCTGAATGGCTTTGTTTCTCGTTCAAACAACACCTCACATTTCCTAAAATCAAAAGACACATCAGAACTTAGTCACCTCTGCAGAAATTCTATTCCTGACATGACTGCATGGTGTCATACAAACGCCCTAGGCATAAACTTCCACAAATCTCAATACCTACAGTTTGATAGTAAAAGAAATCCTCCCTCTTCAGCCCACTGTTTGTAATAAATGCTAGTCTCCTTACTCAATCCTGCACCATCAAGTTTCTTGGGCTACATATTAACAAAGATCTGGACTGGCCCTCTACAAGGCTATTATGGCCAATGTAACATCAGACACCTTCCTTCTCAGGAATTTAGAATAATTTTTTTCCTTATATACTCTGAAACTTACATTCTATGCAATTGTTTTATCTTTTGTACAGCATAAGGTTCAGGGGACATGATAGCCTTACATAAATGGGATTCTCAATCAAAAAAAGGCCCTTAAGCCTCCCTTCCTATTCCCCTAGTATACCAAGATTTCAGAAAACTTTCTATACTTACAGTTTCCTCATTATACATTCTAAACTAAGCCTTATTCATCAAACTAAACCATCAGCTTTTCCTACCAATCATCAAATGTATTTCTACCATACTCACATTAGTGGCAATAAGCATGCCAATCACTGCTCCTTATCTCCAGGGCAGAAAGGCCCTTGCCATGCGGTTCAAATGATATGCAATAAAATTTCTTCCAACATAAACTCAATCACCTCACTCCTCAAGAAAAATTTTATACATTTTTCTAAAGAAAAGAATACTGCATATGTCCTGAATTCCTTGAAAACAGCTGTAATTGCAGCATTTTTTAAGTAATCAATAAAATATAGTATGCTTTGTCTATCTGCTATTATTGAATTACATATTCTAGTGCACTCGTTCCCTTACATCTGTATGATTTTGCATATATGATTGTTCTGTATTCCTTTCACCATTAAAATAATTAAAATAATTTTCATGTTACTTTGTAATCAACTGAAGTAAAAGCTATTATAATTACTACAAGTTTTTAATAATTTAAATTTTCAGGAAATTCAACATGACAGATTCCCAGGTTTTGGCTCAGTTTCTGATGTCGAATCTTTGCTGTCCCTTGGAGGTGTTTCTGACTCGAATCTGGGAACAGGCTTGGGAGGAGGTGGATTAGCTCACAGGGTGAGTTATTAACTCTTAATGTTCTTAACTTTATGTGTCTGATTATGTTTCACTCCAGATAAAGTTCCACCCTGAACTCTCTCCCTCATATAATTCAAGCCCAATTTCCTGAGACACTTATATTTATGGTGTAAAAACTATCCCCATTCCACCTGAGATTTCGAAAAAATTTGGGGGAGAGAGGGAATATATTCAGGTATTTTGGTAACCTATTTATAAGCAGCTATTAGTTGTATAAAGATTATATAGGTATGGTTAACGACATGAACAGCAATACAAAATTATTATTAGCTCTCTTCAAAATTAAAATCTACTTTATGGAGATAGAGTTGTAGTAAACTATTTAAGTATCCATGTAGCTAGACCATGCATTGAAAATAATCCTGAAATAAATTTGTCATATTTTGGTAGATTATTGCTGTAGCACTTCAGAGGGCCTTGACATCTACCACATCAACAACTACAACTACAACCACAACTACCACAACTACCACGACGACGACACCAAAGCCGACTACTACGACAACCAGGGCACCAAAACGGAAGCGTCCACTGGCAAACCAAGATGGAAATGTGAGTAAAGCAGCATTAGAATCTAAAAGTCTGATTGAACAGATGAAAACACGAAATAAGTTTGGCATTACTTGTGTTTCTACAAAACTTATTCAACTGGACTTGTATTTAAATGTGCAGTATTGTTTTATGCATGACACATCAGCAGTAAAAGAAACATGCATTATAGGTAATTAGTGGCAGCAGAGTTCATAATATGTATCTGGATTTTATGTATGAGGGATTTTTGTCACCCATCTGACACATTTGGTATACTGCATGTAAATGTATGCAAGATATTTATACAAAATACTCGCATACAATAATCATTCCATTTCATCAGTTCTACATATTTAAAATGCTTCCAGAAATTTCAGAATGGTGGTGAGTGATAATAAACAAGCTTACATATATCCACTTTACAATTTTTTAACAGAACTAGTTTTGATATATTTTTAATATTCAAGTGATTTTATATATAAAAATTTAAGAAAATGCAAACTAGTAATTTATAATGAAGCACTGTTAATAATAAAATGACAAGCTTGCTTAAAATCATTACCACAAAACGTTCCACCACATTACACCTACCATGAAAGCAGATACGAGAATAGTATTTCAATAATGATTTTTATCAATAAGACATGTTTTTTTCATGCAAATACATTAAGGTTTCCACAAATGCAAATTGCAATCACCACTAAGTCCTGGGGAGGCCTTAAACTTCCATTATATTATGAATTTATGAAGCACTTAAGTGAATCCTGGAAAAATCCTGGAAAAAAATCAATAAGAACTAATGAAAAGGTACAACATAGCTGATTAAGAAATGGTTTTTCCACAATCATCATTAGTGGCCAATGCCAGGAGTGGTTTGAAGCAGCTCTTCACTCTCAATCAGTTCTCTTTTTTTCTAACTTCTGTTCCTACACTTCTCTTTTATACCAGTAACATTATATGTTTTCATCTAGCTCATCTGGTATAATACCTGTTATTCTTTAAGCCCACTTCCTCTTTCACTAAAGTTTTCCACAATCCCTCATGTTTTGAAATGTGTCATATGCATCCTTCATTTCTGCTTCTCTGCTGTATAACTCTTCAGCCATCCACTCTTTGTAAAACATCTGACCAGTAGATTTTGTTCCATAATTCACCTGTACAGTCACCTTTTCATTGTATTCAGGATAGTTCTCTGATTCTGACACCATTCATATTGAAGTATGCTCCATCCAACTAACATTCTCCATAAGATGGAACTCCAGCCAAACCAAAAATGTAATGTAATAATATGTAATAGATTTCCACTATAAAGTTTCTCTTTTCATTATGTTAAGTCAATTCCATGAAGTCACGCCCGAGACAACGAATTAAACCAAAAATGGTCTTTTTTGCAGTAGTCTATTGGGCTAGGGTATGTTTCTGATGGTCACTGCTACTACATACGACTGCACTCCTAAACCCTAGCTAACATGACACAATATATATTTAAATCCCTTACTGCAAATAATTCATTCTTTAGCACTACATAATTTCTGCTTCCCTTGGTTCCATCCAACATGTTAATACTTTTTCTATCTCTACCTCATTTTCCAAACATTCTCCCCTCTATTAGTCCTCAGCATCCCATTACCTCTCAGTATCTCCTACATCCATTCGTCCTACCTTCTTCAAATTCCTCCCAACAGCCAATTCTCCTTCCCCATCATGTATAGAACTTCATCATTGGTTTCCCTTTCTTCTTTACACCTACATCTCAAAATCCAACCTATCCACTTGCTTCAGCAACTGAGTTTCCAAACTATACAAAACCATGCTCTGTATCTACCTGGAAATAAAAGTTTTCGCTGTTATTTTCTTTATGTATTTACCTAAGGTGCCTGGTGTCAACTTTCATCTCTTTGTAAAAGCTATTTACCTAATGCAATTACCATCAACCATAATAGTCCTGAGAAAATCATGCTGACGTATATATTCTACTGTTTCAGGCTTCACTTCGTGGAAGTATTTAATATCCATACCGAAAAAAGGAAAGAAATATTTGTACTTTTCCACAGATTTTATTAGATGGTACAACGCGTTTCACCGACTTGCGGCATCATCAGGTACAAGTTTGCTACACAGACAGTGGCAGAATATATACCCTCAGGACCGAGTGGGGGCGGGAAGGGGCGGAGGGGCCTGAGAGGGATGGGAGTCCTCAGGTTCGTTGAGGGGTTGTTTTACCCATTTCCGGGCTAGTTTCTCGAGTTTAACGAGCAATTGTTCCCATACCCCTCCCCACTCCTCTCCGAGAAACTAGCCCGGAAATGGGTAAAACAACCCCTCAACGAACCTGAGGACCCCCACCCCTCTCAGGCCCCTCCGCCCCTTCCCGCCCCCACTCGGTCCTGAGGGTATATATTCTGCCACTGTCTATGTAGCAAACTTGTACCTGATGATGCCGCAAGTCGGTGAAACGCGTTATACCATCTAATAAAATCTGTGGAAAAGTACAAATATTTCTTTCCTCATGCTGACATGTTTTCAAAGAAATGAAATGATTGAAAACAGGTGAATAATGCAAATATTTCCATGCAGGCTCTTAATGCTCAAGAGGGATCATTGCTTTGGGCTTTGGCGAATGGTGTTCAGAAAACTACCCCTCGCCCAGCAGACCAGGCATTCGATGACCTTCAGAAACAGCTCCTTCTTCTTCAACTATTAAGGTGAGTTATCACGTGCAAGATTTGTAATAATAAAATATCCTTTAACTTTATTTATGTTGATTTGGCTACCATATATTTTTAAGCAAATTATTAAATGGTAATGAATCAGCAGCTAAAGATCTGCCTACCACTAGAGTAAGATCCATATTGGATCCATTAGAAATGAATTCATTTCATTTATAATATCTTCAAATGATAGCTCCAGAATTATAGCAGTGAATCAATTTTGAAGGTGAAGTTCTGATCCTGTAATGATAGTTGGATAGAAGCTATTAATCCAAACACAAATTTCAGTGAAAACTTCTGCTACTTCTATGAAATTTGTTTGGCATTCCAAACAGTATCTTCAAGTCTAGAAGTGGATGTGGATGGAAGACTGAAGATTCAGATTGGAGCAGAATGCATCTGAAACTGTTCAGCATTGTTGGACATTGGAGCAAGCAAAAAATTCTGGAGTTATCATAGAACAAGGAATGCACTTCAGGTCAATGCACAGCATACCACCAACAACCATTTTCTGACAAAAGATATGCCCAATCCAGGGATATTGTTTTGAAAGATGAAACATACACATTATGCCATTTTAATTTTATCTGCCACTGCTCAAACAATTTGAAATTTTTGGTCAAGACTTGAGCAATCTTTAGTCAAAGAATCCTCCCCTTCTGCAGAGAGGCAGAAGATTATTTGACTAAAAGCTAGCATTTTGGGAGAGGTGAAAATTTTTAACATTAGAGAAAAATATGGAGTACTAGATGAAGATAAGAAAGATGTGCAGAATAAGCAGGGGAGGTGTGGCTACCGAAATAGGCTGAAAAAATATTTGAGAATGACCCAAATGCCAACAAATTTATACTGAGGTATTAAGGTATTTCAACCCTTCATACATTGACCTACTGGCAAATTTCTGATATCCTACTGAGCTAGTCCATGGCTGAATGTAAGAGATTACAAATGGGGTTGAAATATGAATCTATCATGGAATCATAACCTAAAACACATTGTTTCCTATTGGAAAATTTAGCAAAGAACAAGCATCTAAAATCATTACTTATCAGAATCAACTACTGACTTTTAATGAGTCAATTAACAACAGATATTAGTGTCCAAATGATAAAAACCATACAAGTCTAGTAATGTGTGTAAGTTGTCTACTAAAGATAAAGCATTCATTGAAGACCTGGAAGAATGGCGATATCTATTACACAAACCCATGGAAACCTGTGATGCATATATTATTCTTCTTATAAGGTAATCTACCGGTTAAGGTAGGTTTTTGGATGGACACAACAATTAAATAAATATTTTGTAACTCCAAACAAAACCCAATCCAGCAACCTACCCTACATCAGGTCCCTCTTCTGTGTACTTCCCATCTCTGTGTACTTCCTTCCTCCCCTCATCCTGTCCAACATCCCTATCCTGTTCCTGCCCTTTCCTCATTTGCCTAACATTCTCCCCTCTATCCAAATTATCGTAAATTATCCATTATTAAATTACAAATAATGTTTATTAGACTTTTAATGAAAGGTTGACAGTTCATCCCAACAAGGAGCAAAAATTTGGCTGGAAAGAGTATTAATGAATTCTCTTAACATTTCTCCAATAAATAGGGAGCAAGGTGGAGGGATAGCCTCAACAACCAAATATCCTGAGACCAACAAAGAATTCACTGGCCTTAGTCTACAAGTAAGTACCAGAAAAAAATTTTCAGATTCTTACCACTCATAGTTGCATATCACAATTTAAAATGCAACACTAAAAAAAGTCAACACTGGCATAATTACAATCTCAATATAATTAATATCATATATGCAGATCTGAATAATCATGTGCACAGCCCGAGTCAGTATATTTCTCATGTCACATCTATTTATTCTAAAAGCTAGACTGCCTCAAGTTTGCAGTCAACTTCGCCTTGACTACCATATTTAGCATATGGCAGTCAATGTGTCAAGAGACACACTTTACCTAAATTAAGTTTAACGTTGATGGGAAATAATTCCTATGTAAATTTTTGCTGAAAAACAGAGTGATTAGTTCTTGGCAGATTTCCCATAGAATTCATTTTCTGAAGGACATAACAAGTGCTGCCAACTGAATGTTTTTAGCTTGGATCCAGAAGTATAATTGGTTAATGGTAAAAATATTGCATTAATTTTACTTGAAGGATGACCTATTGGCAACACCTCGACCCACACGACGTCCCCGACAGAGGACAACAAAGAAACCCATACCTCCTCCTCTGACCACAAGGCCAACAAGACCACCAAGGATCCAAACTGAAGCACCAGCACCCCAACAGTCAGACTTCAGTTTGGGTTCTTGGATCACATCCATTGCTGGTGCAAGTCGACCTCAACAGGTAGCTGTAAAATGTTTGAAAGTAAAGTCTTTGCAGGTTTTCTGGAGGGTAAGGGTTTCAGCTGTTGATTTTTCGATGATTTACCACATCATCATTCTCAGGGCAATTAATTCCTGAGGGTGATCATGAAGTTAGTGATCAAAACGTCAGCAGCTGATATCCTGACCCTGTGGATAACCCACAAAGACTTCACCAAGGTTGTGCACTGGGAACACATAAAATCTTGCATGTAAAATGTTTTTTATTGTGAACTATTGATGTTCGCCAATGGATAAGAAACAAACAACTGAAAATTGAATGTCCTACCACATTAAAACAATACCAAAAGGTGTGTCCATCATCTGTCCATCCTACATATTAGGGACCCCCTTAAAAATATAACTGGCGGCCCTATTAGAGATAGGTGTGAACAAGACAGTTTCTTGTCGAAGACATTTCAATGAATGCTTCTTAGGTCACACAGTTATTGCAATAGCCATTTGAAATTGAGCTGATTGAAAAAAAACATCTGGTTACAGAATAAATATTCCTAAACCCCCTTAATATAAAACGGATCTCCTAAAACCTAATTAAGTAGTATAGCAGATTTCAAAGTTAAGTGGCTGTTTTCTTAATGGGAACACTTTGAAATATAAACCAGTTCCAGAAATTCTGGTATGCCGTGTAAAATAAATTACTTCTAATATTTCAAATACGTTCGAAGGTTAAACATTAAAGTAAGGCATAACAATCAACATATGACAATAAAAAATGTGCTAGTGAAAGAGAAATTTGCAAGAACAGAATTAATGAAGGGTACCCTGAGTAAAGATGTGAAGAAAAGATTAGCAAAGACTTTAATATGGTTCATAGTGTTTCATGGATTTGAGAGCTGGTCTTTGGGACAGGAGGATAATCATAGATTCAAGGCTTTTGATGTGTGTGTGATGGAGAATGGTGAAAATAAGTTGAAGGAAGAGGAAGACAGATGATGAGATTTTGTATAGGGTGAGAGAAGAGAGGAAGTTACTGGAGGGAAATCTCAAAAAGGCTGTGAAAATAGGTGGAGGGAATATTGAAAGGTAGCAGGATGTTGAAGGTTGTGATAGTACAGAGAAGACTGAGTTAGCAGGGTAGATGAAGTAAGAGAGTATGAAGGCAAGCAAAAAGTTATGCAAAAAGAAATAAGGCAGGTCAAAGAAGGATGTAGTTCTGATGATACTTGGAAATTAAGTTTACAGTGACCTCCTAAAAACGTACTTTTAAATAGGTCAAATACCTTGAATAAATAAGAATTAGAAGTGATTGTGATAATTTACCTCAGCTGTAAATCCAAATATTATGGCCTAGAGCAATACAAATAATTGACTTCATGGCCTTATAACGTTCTCCATCATACATATATTGAAAGTCTTAAAAAGGACATGTGTTCCCAGACTCAAGGTCCCCAAAAATGGTGCCCCTTCCCAACACTGTAGAATCTTGCACCCTCTATTTATGGTATTGAGTGAATGTATCATTATAGATGAGGGTGGCAGTGAATAGGTTCAAAATACCATTACATTTTGGCATATGATAAATTTATGAATCAAATTGAGCACCAAATAAACAAGTCACATGAAAGATCAGAGAAAATGGAAATTGGCTTGATTCTTACGTTTATAAATTATTTACCAGGAATAGTTCAAGGGTGTTCTACTGTAAGCAACCCTTCCCTTATTCTACTTCAAATTTCCACAGCAGGGATAAGTTGTACATATATATGGAAGACCAAATGTGACCCCTCTCATCACTTAATTAATTGGTAATTTAAACAAGTCAGGTGGATTGGGTAAGATTTTTTAGGGAGAAACTTTAGGGTACATCATTTGATGTGCCCCCAACCTATTCAAATGAAATATGGAAGTGACCCATTTTCCATACTTTAACTATTTAACTGCATCATTTTTACTTCTCTTCTTGGTTTATACAGACTTGTTGCCTGTTCCTTGAATAATAGTGATTTTAATTTTTCCTAATTGAGGGAGAATACATTTCTTCCCACAGCATTGGACTATCTAATGGAAGTTTCCAGTGGTACTTTTTAAAATGTATTTTGGTGGCAAACATTTGCTGCTACATTACTGAAGACAAATTTGACATTGATTTTATGGTACTTGGAACCCATGATGATGTAATTACATATGATTCAATCACTGACATAAATTATATTCATCCTCCTAGGCTGGATCAGGGACAAGGAAGAGGAGGCCAAGTGGAGGAAGACCTCAAGATGATGCCTTTGAGACTGTAAGTGATTTCATGAGCAGGTTAATGCACCCATATCTCATAAACATCACAATATAATGTTTATCATTTTATCATGATTGTTTTTCTAATATTTAAATCAATGCATCAGGGTATTATAATAGTATCTTGGTTCATCGATTCATAGGTATTTACTAGGTTGCCACTATCCTGGTGTAGAGCACTTACCTCCTATTTCAATAAGTTCATATTTAAATAATGAATCTGGATCTGTTAAATCATATACTGATTTCTGTGTACATATCTTCACTGCCATTTGAATAAATTTAATCAGACCGAATAAACATTTTCATACATCATGACATGTAGAGCAAGTTTGGCTAGATACTTCCACTGACGAGGTCTGTTCAAAAGGTATTGCGACTTTTGTGTTTTTCAAAAATTATTTATTTATTCATGAATATCTATTTTGTCCCCTTCAAATATATATATATATATATATATATATATATATATATATATATATATATATATATATATATATATATATATATATATATATATATCTCTTTGAAATAGAATGTTCCTCCGCAACACACAAACATATAAAAACACTGATATAGATTTTTAAAACATAGAAACACAAAGAAAGAATACTCACACATGTAGTTTTGACGTTTCAAAGGCTGTCATCATCAGAATGCTGTTCTCGGGGGAAGAGCGTAGAGGAAATGTGTGGGGAAAGGGTGAGGGGAAGAGAGGTAAGGGATGAATAGAAAATGGACAAGCAGGTGGGAGGAGATATGTGAACATCTATTGGATGGATTCAGTGGGCTTGATTCAGCCCTGGAGGTTTAAATGACTGGAGCATCCAGATATGCACCACCCCCCAGGTTCTCACCTCTATGCTATTTGCAGATTTGGGAAATCACTGAAACAGAGAAGCAGTCATCAAAAGATTGGTTGTGGGAAGTAGTATGAGTAGGGATGGGATAATTAAGGAAGATGAGAGATTTGGTGGAATAGCGGTGGTCATTCATGCAGAGGGAAAGGTTGGTGGTACATTCAACCACGTAAAAGGCAGGGCAGAAGTTACAGGAGAGTCAGTATGTTTTTTGAGGTGCAGGTGGCATCAGGTTGGGAATTGGTAGTAATGAAGGTGGTGGGTCTTAGAAGATGGCAGGATTTGAAGCATGGGGGGTTGTATGGTGCAGCATGGGTGGAGAAGAGACAGGGGTACCCACAGGTATATGATATGATATATATCAATTCCTCGGGAAGCCTTTCTGGCCACTCTCAGCTCCACCCAAACTGCGATTTTTTGGGTATCAGGACTTCCTGGGAAACCATAATTGCCACATGGAAAGAAACTGGCCCCCCCTAGCCTGATGTTACAGGCCATCAGGTTTAGCACCGGGTGAACTTCACCATCGCTCACCAAAACAACCTTTGGGTTGATTACTGTGTTTATGGCTACTATATATACTATTTTATATAGTATAATTCACTGCCAATTGTACCAATATAACCATTATTTTCAGGTGGCAGAAGAAGCAGAGCCAGATGAAGAAGAGGCAAAGCCAGATACAAGTCTAGTCACGATAGCTATTGGTGTCACAAAAGCTGTTTCAAATTTTATGGGACGTGTATTTACGGTAAGAACAAAAAACTTTAATTCAACAAATTAATGAGATCATACCAAAATCAATCCAATTCTAATTACTTATGTTACACGCACAAACTTATATTGCATGCAAACATACAGCTAATATTACTTAACTTGTAGCTTTTTTTGGAATTCAAGTACAGGTAAATACTGTTACACCTCTACTAGATATAGTGAATAATTATTTTGGATTTTGTGGGAAAAATGGATACTTTCTCTGGAAATCCTGAGTCTCTGGTCTATATGATTTATTTTGTTTGATGCACTATAAGTGAAAATAAGGATTATTTGTCCTTTACACTATGCATTATTGATATTTATGCACAAGGAATTTAGAAATTCTTTCCGTAGTTTTCCAAACTCATGTGCTTTGAGTGCTTTTTCATAAGGAACACAACTCGGTAACCATCCCACATTGTCAAATGTCACATTACAAGCATTGCATTCTAGAGAGTAAAATTCAACAACGTGACTTCATCTCACCTTGTATTCTACCTTTGCTGACATCTGAGTCAGAGCAAAATTGAGAGTTATTATGTAAATTTGAAAGGTCGGTACACTTATGAACAATTTTCATGGGGCGAGGGTATGGTGAAATACCGCTGGTATGCCTTAGCCAATAAAGGAGTGTCTTCTGAATTCCGTGCATGTATTTTGTGAGAAAACACTAATTGCATTCAGTATAATTCATGCCTCTAAGTTGCAAAACCCAGAATAATGATGCATCACAGTCTTTCTCACATTTGAGACTAAGAGTTCATTTTTCAGCGAGATACCTTCTTTTTAATCACCAACCAATTTTACTACATTTTTATGCATGGTTCAGGGACATCAGGTTACAGCCAACATTAAACTTCTTTGACCACAAAGAAAATTTAATTGTTTTATTCCATATTATCATATGAGAACAATATATGAATATTTCGTTGTGAAAATGAGAATTTATGATCAATGAAGTCCAGAATGTAAAAAAATTATAAATACAAAGGGTATAAATAGTTGGGGGGAATGATAGTTGAAACAAACCATAAGTACAATTTCATAATTTAAAGGTATTACTTCAATAAAAATTAGTGCCATTAAATGTTCCAAAGACTGCATGAATTGGCATTACATACTATTTTACTTTATTGGAATGAAGCTATTCAAAAAAATTATGTATTTTTAAGGTTTTTTTCCTTTTGGTTTTTCTTTCTTAATATTTAATGCCCAATAATTAAGTCCTGATGCAAAATTTAGGATGGTATATTATCCTGGCAATTATAATCAAGTGCCCAATTAGGATTTCCTTATGCTTGCCAGTTTAGACACTCAGGAAAGTTATAGATCAAACCTTATTATTTCACATTATTAACAACAGCAGAAATTGCTTCCTCCTACAAAAAAATTATTTCACCGTTCCTGTCTTAAATCATAGAATTAGTAAATTATTTCTTATTTCATACGTAATTTCAAATTATTGTTTCAATTCTCCACTATGTACATAGGATTCGTAAAGAAAATAACTACATTTGTATGAAAGTTGATATTTTTGATAAAAAGTGTTCATTCACAAAATAAATTAACTTTACTGCTCATAAATTATTAGGCTTGAGACTTCATTATTGTTTACCTTTCTTATATTTGAAATAAGTCATGTTATTTCTCAAATCTAACTTATGTCTCTCTTGTCAAATTTCTGTTGTTCTTGTTTGCTCATCTAAATTAATCTTTATTTTAATTGAAACCTTCAGATATTTTTCTGGTGTTTGCTTCTCTGGTTTATAAATTTATTTATTGGCCATTGCACACATTTCTTCAGTTGCAAAGAGGCTTTCCGTGTAACTTTGTGAAAAATGAATAAACAAATAAATAAATTGTACCTCCTAATGAGTGTATCATAGTAACTCAACATTTCATTTCATGCATGCTAGTGAAAAAGTTTAATGAGTTTATTGATTTACAGACAGTAAGGAAAATAATATCATTTATTCAAGTTTACACCATTTTATTTTAATGAGATTCTGATCCAAATCTGATCTTGCTGTTTTACCAACGCTATTTATTTTTGACTGTATGAAAAGTTATAAATTACAAAATGCAATTTTTTTTGGAGGGGCAATATGAAATATATTTTTTGACCAAGACATTTTTTTCATCAACGCAATTTTTGAGGACCATTTTTGTCAACTGAATCCTGCATGACTATACCCATAAACCTAGTATTCATGAACAAAATATACTATTTGCAGGGAGCTGCACGTACACTCGCAGTGGTGTTACAGGAGAAAACAAAACTTCTCAACAACTACTTCGGATGGCGGTGAGGAAATTCAAAGGGAAAGCTATCTGGATCTCCCATTGAAATACAATTCAATGTATGGACAGATTTGCCACTGGCTACACAGAAGTGTGATAAAAAATACCAGGATGAGTTAACTCCCAGGACTTGATTAGAGCCCAAACCACTTCTGTCCTAGTACCCCTGATTGTTAAATGGTGGCAAAATGAAATATTGTATAAAGTCTGATGATATATATCTAGTTCTACTGCAGTAAGTCCAATGAGGAGGTATAAATAACTAAATGAAAACTTTCATGGCAAAATTGTGTTTGATGAATGGAAGATAAAAGTGATATGAACTTGTTATATTGAAGTAAGTAAATTATAAGGAAGAGAAATACTCCTGGCTGGCAATGCTTTTACTATGGAACTCTAGAAAAGTCTAATATTTGAACAGTGATGGCGGAAAGATTAATTTCAAAGGAAAACTTGGGAGTCCAATTGTGGAAGCAGAATGAGATATAATTTCTCTGGAGACAGAGGAAATTGTTGATCCTCCATTTGAATTTTTTGACTCAGAGGAATTTGAGTCTTGTGTGTGCCAATTTTATACAATTGTACATTCTTGTTGTGTATGTGCCCTGTGGGCTCGCCTAGTTTGTGAAAATGTATTTGTATATTTTATATGAGTAATCGTTGTAAATAAATTTTTTTAAGCTTGACTTACTGAATTTTCCCAGCCAATGAAATCCAAATCTCAACCAACAGAGTCATGGTATTTTCAATGAACAGGGCTCAGCGACCAGCATTGAAGTACTCAAGGACCAAGGATCCATATGTATCCAGTGGGCATCACTTTGCTTCATTTCATTGAGCTGGTAATAGGTTAGTTCTGAACAGCATTCCCTCAACTTCACCCTTGAAGAATTGGTTCAGATTTTTTTCATAGGCGCTCTTTTTATATCTTCTAATTTATTTCCTAGGTGTGGATCCAGGATTTTGATGTAAATACTCTGGAAAGTATTGATGGGTTAATTAATTCCTCTTATGGTTCATAATTCATGGAAAAATCAAGTCTTAAAAGTTGATTCAACTGTATAATGAATAAATCTGAATATAAATAATAAAATGTACAGTACTGAGCAGTTTAACATTACTTTAAATTCACTGCAATGATTGAGAAACCAGTAAAATGATATTTCTGTGTGGATGTGGAAAGAAATTTCAGATAAGGAATTTATTGGATTTAGGAAAATCATCAATGCTGATTAGTTAAAATCCTAATATGAAAAAAGAAATGTAGTTTGAACCAAGAGAGATTTGTAGGATGATAAGGAAAAAATTATCCATTTTCAGTAATTGACCTTATAATTAAGGCAGTCCAAAAAGCAGGATCATTACCTATCACCTGACCCCTTTTATTACACAAGAGTTGAATGCCCTTATATGCAATATGTCCAATAATATTAACAGTAATAAATGCCATGTGAGATTCATTATTAATAAATGTATGCTCGCTTTTACATACACAGCATCCTCAAGATGAGGGATGAGGATAATTTTGTTTATGTCCATAAAGTTTGGAGGATTTAATTGCCCCTTTCTAATCCTCTGTCCCTAGACCACACTTAAAAAGCAATGATCTACAGCTTATTAGCTAATAATATGGATATAGTCCATTTACAATACGAAAGTTATTTTACAGCCCTTGATTAAACTAAGAAAATTGCCATCTGGCTTGATTCTTTATGGCATTCTAATTTTAAATTGGCCAGTGTACACAGCTCCAATGAAAAAGAAAGTCTTTGTGTTAGTGAATATATGCATGGCTCAATACACAACTTAAAATTATAACAGATTGCATGGCCTGTCAACTCCATTGTTTTCATTATGACAATATCCTACTTTTTCCTCCAATTTCAGGCAACTGATGAGATATTAAATTTATTAATTTCTAAAGACTATTTGGATGATATTACCATTTTTTCACAACAGAGGTAGCTTTACACATATACACCATCAATATCATGCCTTCCCTTCCTTTAATGAAACCAACCAATTAAAACCCCCCTGGTAACAGTTTCAGGAAGTATTTTGTGTGGAGAAACATCCCTCTTCCCATATATGTTTTATATATTTCTCTGTTACTCCTGGAGGCTTGAAAATTAGAGCACATTTCGTAGCGAAAAGTCTGGAACACAGGAAATTTTTCAAAACGGTAGTCTCGCTACTTTGAACTTAATAATTTGTCAATAATTCGTACATTTTCAATATGGTTGCAACATCCCCTTTTCCTTTTCGCACGGATGATTTAACCATAGTGAAATTGTGGTATTGGTATAGGTAAATGGCTTAATCATGACATTTGAGCCTATCTGAAACCTACTCGCATTTCCTGTTGGTATCGCGGCTCCAAAAGGGTATGATATGACTATTTGAATGGATGCATGGGGAATTTATTAACGAAAACTGAAATTTAACAACACCCGATAACTTAATAACTGAAAGTAAAATAAATCCACGTCCACCCCGATGTGTTCACACCATTGCAGTTAGTATTTAGTGAGCCCTAATTAAGGTAACTTATGGGCTCAATGCTTTGGTTTATTCCATTATGAAATCCAAAATCATTCGTACGATTCTTTCCACGATAGGTACCGCGCCAGTTCTTTACTTTCACTTATCATAGGAACGCGACTTCGAGAAACATGCCAAATGTATCCCCCGACTCAAGTTTCTTCCACGTGAGAACATCCTTCCGTATTATCAAACGGGCTCGTGCCAATTCTCCATTCTCTCCCTCACCCATTGGTTAAAGCGCTTTGCTACACGTGTGGAGATCGTAACCACCGCAAGCAAGTCTGTCCTGCTGTGGTACTATTATCTTAGAGTATCATGCTTGAAAGTGGGTTTTGTTTGTTTCTTTTTTCATCTCCCCTTCCTCTTCCATTCGGTGGCGCAACAACTCTGAGGGAGGGGAGTTGAAAATGCTGGGAAGAGAAGAAAAAAAACATAACGACAGGCGTTCAAATCTCCGCTCTCCCTTTTCATGCCTCCTTCCTCTCCTCGCGCTCCCCGCAAACCCGTATCCCCGATTTGGGAGGAGGAGTTGGGAACGGGCGACGAGAGCCGGATGTCCCCTCCTCTAGGAATCCCAAGAGCAAGAATAATGTTTAACACATGCAGAGCAGATATTTTTCCCCGCGGGATGCAGAACTAATCGGACGGTGGGGGTTTCCAGTCGGGGTTGGCACCACGCCCGACTCGTCTCGAGCTTCCCGGACTTTCTTCCGGAACTCTTCGATTTTTATCTCGAGCGCTCATAAGGACTAGAACCTTCATCCTCCAGTCCTTTTGACAGGCTTAACGTATCTTAAACTAATTACGAAACCGCCCATTCATAATCCTTACGCTCACAGGGTCCATCTGTCTCACGCCCCCGGTTTGGGGTTAAACGTCCGCTCGTGCTTACGTAATCCGCGACGAAAATAAACAAGAATGAAAAACATTTCAACAGACTGGCGCAAATCAAAGGATTACAACCGCGAGGAAATTTTTCTCTTTTTCTTGAAGCAGGTGTTTGGACGCAGACCTCCATCGAAAAAAGGCGCCACGATGATCAAACCCAAAGAAACGTTTTTGATAAGTGAGGACGGCTCATCCCAAACGAGGTCTCGTGCGGCGTTCGTAATTAACTTATCCACGGTTGGGGAAACGATTACATTCCCTATCGAATCCCCAGTGGAGGTCCATTGACGAAAAAATCTAATCACTAGAGTTTGTTGAAGGGTTTGTGCAAGATTATCACCGTATAGATTCGAACTAGGGGCTCTAGGTTAGAAGAGACTCTCAAGACGAGGACTACCCTCTAGAAGTCACTCGATTGGAAGTTCACGTCTGAAACATGAACGAAGGTGACAGAGACGAAGGAAGAACGCAAGGGCAGCCTAGTACCTATGGAAGAAATTACTGAAAGGTCCTAATGCTTTTAAAATTAACTCAATAGTATATAAAATTTGTTGTATCCGGCTTAACTTTATGGAATTTCCATAACACATTGAAATTAAATTATTGGCTTTGTAATTCCACACTCATATTTAAAAACACGACCTAGGTTTAGGTGTTGAACGTCATCATCAGGTGACGATCTGATGGTGACGTTCAACGTCGAAACCTGGGTCGTGTTTTTAAATAAGTGTGTGGAATTACCAAGTCAATAATTTCATTTCAATATCATGGTAGATATGCTACTTTCCCCGCCTCCAAAATGGTATAGTGCCCATGACCTATGTATATCAGTCTCAACTCGAAGGTAGGTTTGTTGGGTGAGGGTAAGGTTCGTCCCAAACTCAGCGACGTGAAATTTACATATCAGGGTAATGGGGCCGGCTCCTCTCCCACCCTTCTCCGCCCGTGCTTTCCCACGAAAATCATGTACCCGAACAATCATACAGTGTGTTAGAAGCTGAGGGTTCCCACAGACGTCATCCGGAATCGAATCCAGGCCCTCCTGTCAATAGCCCATCGCTCTTATCACTGGACTACCACGTTCCCATCAATGATATACACGAATATAATTGATGAAAGAAGACACTTTGCTTTTCCATATAAAATAATTTTTAATACGACGTAAGTTTCGTTACAGCGTAACATCTTCAACGAAACTTAGGTCGTATTAAAACTGTTTTATGTGGAAAGTTGTCTTCTTTCATTATACAGGATTTCCACCACGTTACGCCAGAAACTATGTTACGAATATTAGTATCTCACGCCTGTTGAGCACTTCACCATGATTAAAATTAATGTGTTTTCTGAGAACGGCCATTTTTGCTATCCAAAATATACTCCTTATTTCATTAGAATAACGTATACCAACTCGACTAACACGCCCTCGCCAATCAGATGAAATGCATACAAGTAACTTAGAATGCGGATCAGCGGTCAGCAACTGGAGTTCAGTAATTTGCCACCCTGCCCATACAGTCCAAATAATAGACCTGACTAGATTCTACACAAATTCAGTTGAAGGATTTGGAACCATTCCATATGAAAAAAGTTCTACCCCATCACTTAACTTAAAGAAAACACACTGATTCAAGGAAACTGAGCGAAATGAAACCCATGTAAGTTTAGCGGAGTCGGAAATAGAGAGATGTTAGTACGAATCTCAGTAAACGAGAAAGTTTTTTCCATTGTAAGCTTCTCCCCTATTAGTGTGAACATTATTGATGTTTAACTTATATTTTCTAAAAATTCGTCCTAAAATACAAGCAGAATAAATTACTACAAGATAGTACTACTTGTATATCACAAATGTTCATTCGTCTAAATATATAAGCAGCCGTTAATACCGTTAAGACTAACATATTGTCCGGTGTCGTTTTTCCCATAAGCAAAACCAGAGCTGATAGAGCAGATGGATGGGAATTTAACATTAAAGGACGGTAGCGATACGTAAATGATAGCGAGAGCATAGTGAAAGAGATGAGCATCGATGTCAACGCGGCAAAATAATAGTGCAAATGAAGTTCATAGACGGGAGTGACTTATGAGGGAGTCTTTCGGAGAGTTGGTCAAGGGGGAAGATTCTTGGCATTGTCTCTCGAAAGTAAATTTAGCGGAGGCAAGAAAATTGGAGGTATTCTGAGGGACGATGTTTTGTTCCACGCCTTAGTTTAAAAGATATCACGAAAAGAGAAGCACTGAAGCGGATGGTGAAGGATGAACGTCAAGAAGCAAGCGCTGGCAGAGATGAGGGAGATGGACGAGGAAGGTCCAGAAAACCCAGCCTTAGAGTGATAAACAGCGGTGACGATGCAACTTTGGCTGATGCTGTGGATATAGGCGCAAGGGCAGCCATTGGTTTACGCCAAATGTAACGTCATCGTGCCTTTGAAAGATTTACATTTAATAAACGATGTGAAGTCGTGATTTTGTACCAAAGTTGTGCCTAAACTGAAGCCCGCTGACTAGATCCGCTAAAAACTTTAATCCTTCCAGCGGAGATATTTTTGTAGCGTCAGCCATAGGTTATCATTGAAATAATTAGGAATTTTATAATTTTTTTCAATTTCTCAAGAAATGAACACTTTGTAATGAATACGTCATTTTTTTAAAAGAAATATTTGCAGATGACTATATTTTTTGGTTAATCTACAGGCTAGGGTAGGTTTTGGATGGACACAACTACCAAATAAATATCTCCTAACAAAACACAAACCAACATCCTACTCTACAACAAGTCCCTCTTCATTTTGCGTGCTTCCTTCCTCCCTTCATCCCGCCCAATACCCCTATCCTGTTCCTGCCCTTCCCTCATTTGCCTAGCATTCTCCCCTCTATTACCTTCTTCAACCTTATATGTTACATGAATTAAATCAACAAAATAATTAATAAATTAAAGGAAAAAATGCGATAAGATGAGACATTAAAAATTGGACCTATTTTTATGTTCGATTCGCAAGTTTTTTTTGCAACTTTGCGGGCCCGGTTTCCGGAATCGGCACACCATTATCGTCTTAAAATGATCAAAACGGGGTCTTGGCATCCCCATTGACTACTCGGTCAAGCTTAAGACGCAAAAAAATATTTCCGACTCGCAAATTTTTCATTCCTCCCCCCCCAGGGGGAAGGCAACGAAATACCCTATGAGGATCATATTTCCCGGTTATTGGCAAAGTACTCATTAACTGAGTACAGTTTTTGTGAGTGTAAATATGGTGTTCACAACATACCACCATCTCCCTTACTATCCCTTCATCCCGTCCAATACCCCTATCCTATTGCTACCTTTTCCTCGTTTGCCCAATATATTCCCCTCTATTACAGTCTTCAACATCCCACTGCCTATCAAAATACTTCAGATATTTACTAAAATTTTTCCGCCTACCTATGAGTAGATCTGATTAATTTTTGAACTGGCCGTCCTGCATGAGTGTAATGCTACAGATACTTAGGGACTACGCCGCATGTTAACCCGGACTTTTTGATGGGATATTTTATTTGTGTTCTCAGTGTAGTCATTAGAGTGGTTACCAACAGCATAACAGTTGTAATGTGTGAAGCGGATGTTGAATGAACGATGCCCGGCCGCTATGCACACTCGTGTGCACCACAGGGTACCCCTCGTGAGCTCCTTAAAGGGCACGTTCTACGTGTCCATGCGTTGTAGAAGTATTGAATTGGATCTAGTATGGCTGGTGACCTAACAACCCCCATTACACGCCCTTTGCGATGGCTTACGGGGTAATGGACAGAGGAAGATGAATAATACTTATGCAATCTGGCATAACTTTTTTTAATCGAATCCTTCCAAAACTCGTTATAAAATACAAGCAGAATTGATAAGTAGCCCAAAAAGTTTTATCTGACTATACCTCAAGAAGTCAACACTTAAGACAATACATTGTCCCATGAACGGGAACGGTTTCCTTAAAATTTAATTTATCACGCTGAATTGATTCATGGTTCTTGGCAACACTGCTAATTAGAATGGAATTTCTTCTCTACAGTGAAAAATTGAAAAACAACAAGGTAAGTTCAACGATTCATTCAGGCAACCATTCTATACTGAACTCTAGAAACATGTACTTCAATAAATAAGTATTTTAATCCCTAAGTAAATGCACTAGTAGTGGGTATTTTTCCCATAAAACCTCATCCTTATTCGCTCAAAATGTTAACTGTTAGTCATTGTTTTTAAGGAGCATTAGATATTATTCAAAAGGCAATTAAGAGTGTTTAATTTAATAAAGTTTTTAATGCAAAAAAAACATTCAACGCGTCAACTCGATGAATAATAGCTCAGTTTAGCCAAGAAGAATAGTTTAGTTTAGCCAAGAAACCTGTAAAAGACAGAGCTAAGTTCTTCAGCTGAACAATATTTACGAAATAAATTGGATCAACCTTATGGAACCATCGATTTGGCCAACTCCACTCACCGTAAGGGGGCGTTGACATCACGCTGATGCACCGTTGTTTGCCATGGTACATTATGGGAGTACTTCTAACCAAGGGATATAATCTCCATAATGAGAGGAACACACACAAGCGAATTAACAAGTTGGGTCACTAACATAATTCAAAGACACGTGCGAGTACGAATCAAGAGAGTGAGCTCACTTTCGCCATCTTCATAAGAGGAGATGCTTTGAAGGGAAGGAGTAGACCAATAAAATCATCAGTGAACTTGTTCGAGGAGATTCTCTATAGACAAGGAATATTATAAGCCTTAACTTAAAAAATATGAATGTGGAAGAGGTAAAAAAAGTATGCAAGGACGGAGAAGGATGAAATAAACTGGTTAAAAGGGCCTAATTTTCCCATAATAACCGAAAATTAAATCTTTTAATTTGCCTACCACTAGAAGGAACAGTGGAAATGGTATATGTGCGTATAAATATTTAGTAAATGCTTATTAAACACGTTCCCCTTATTAAAAGACATTTTTTGTCTTGTCCCTATTTGTATTTTTTTATCCGAAATAAACTCCTTTGTTTATCTGCATTCGCTAGGTTTATATAACTTAAAAGAAATCATTTCAATGAATTTGTTGAAAATAAAATAGAAAACAAATTTGTAGCGACGATAATTTTCTTGAGTCTCTTGTAAGCCAATCTCTGTTCATATTTTTTTAAAAAAAGCTATTAAATTAAAAACAGTTTATTTTGGTGTCAAAATTTACTCCTACACTCGTCAGCAATGTCCACGAAAATAAAATCGTTTTCCAAAAAAATCAGTTCATTTGTTAACCAGAAGATATTTAATATACATGTATAACGGTGGATATTGTCTTGTGTATTTTACGAGCTTATCTTCGTAGTTTTTTGAGGCATTGTTGAAAAGGAATTGAATTTAAATGGATAAAATGAAATGGACTTCAATCACATCCAATGCTACAATATGTTAAGTACATTGACCTCATGAGATGTGATTGAAAGCCTTTCTCACCCAATAGATAATTGTGTTTTTCCTGTTGGTGATTATGAATTCCTGAAACTTGCTCACTAAAAATGTTGCTGGATTCATGTACATCACACTATATTAAACCATGGGCGTGCATAGTACAAGCATTTTGGTTCAAATTATCAGCATTAATACCAAAGTACAAACACTTTGGAATATAGAGATAGCATCAATTACAGAGGTACCACCATGTAGGCACAATTCAATGTTTCATCTTAGTTCATACTATATATTAATGACGAGTGATGAAAGTTCAACATTACCCATTCATGCGTAAAGAGATACAATGTGAATATAAAGTTTCACAGCACTCTGATGATCTTATTAAAATTTTAAACGTGCTATAAAACTGTTTTGAACTATTTTTTTAGGCGCAATTTTTTTTAACTACGCGATCCCGGCTGTTTTTCCCCACAAATTAATTAATATCACTTAAATAAATGTGAGGAAGTGCTTTTCTGCTAACAGTGTAGCAATGCATACAAGTATGCGTGTATTCGCGCACCCAATGTTAGTTTTTCGTAAAAACGACACGCTTCCCTGCATCATTAATCCATAATTATTCTAGTGTTAGTCCTCCATTGCAATTAGAAAGTGTTTAAAAATCAGATATTTTATATCAGTTTTTAAAAAATTAGCATGGGAAGATCCTGTTTTATTATCGTCGTGTGATAGAGCGGACTTAAGGCTACAGCTTTCAGGAAACTTCATCAAAATGGTATGTGTATACTTGAAAGATCGAGACAAGCACTTTAAAGGAAGAGACTTTAAAGACACGCGAACTTCATTGTGTTCTACGTGGACAAATAAAAGCAGGCATCTACATTCACGCATTGGATTCATGATATTTTTACAATAAAATTTCATTTTTTCTCTCCTTAAATTTTAGTCTCTCTATGGCTACTTATTCATGACTTGACGTACATCACCGAAATGTCGCAGAGAAAATTTAAGGTTAATATAAACAATTCTCTAAAAACGATATTTTCATTAAGATATCTTAGGAAAACAATATGCTCTGCAAGCAAGTACTCACATTTTTGAATTTCCGGCAGCACTTAATTTCATTCTCGTTTCTTGAAAGTAATCGCTTTTTTTTATTTAAATGGAATTCAATTTATTTTGAACTTTTCTGAAAACGAGCTGAAGAACAGGTGCTACCCATCCAATTATTTTTTAATCATTTGCCCATTAAAAATTCCTCTTTAGGCTTGAAATCAGTTTTACGGCGACAGGTTGAAAATGTTGAAAATTTCAACGTCAAATATAGGTCTTCTACGACAATCACCCGTAAGTTTTAAGTACAGATGTATTTCGTATGGTTTAGGTAGATGCATATCTTAATACTTATATGACTTAGTTCCTAAATACGTAGTTCCTATTTTTTTCCAGCAGAATACTTTTAATTATAATATCTTACGCTTCCAATATCCCTGAAAGTTTGGATCCGGCTTTTAATGCAGTTAATTCCCCAAAATAATTCTGTGAGAAGGAATTCAGAATTGACGGAATAAAATTCTAATTGATGCTTTTGTACACACCTAGCGGCACTGGGAAATAAACCGGAAATCCCATCTTGAATGTGTAAATTTCGCAAGCCTAGGGGTTTTGCATAATGGTAGCCCTATCCTCTCCCATCAAACCAGTCTTCAGGCTGGTGGTAATAGCGGTTTGGAGGTTATATACATGTCGCGCTGTGGTGAAGCCAGTTATCATCATTACAGGTTATCAATTCGAGGATTGGTTTGTGGTAGCTCTCCAAGATATCCCGTTCTTACTCTCTTCATTCCTCCACAGTTCCTTGGACTTACGTTTTGCATCTCGCAATTGGCCTCCTTGGCCTTTCGCTGTTATTTTTCCCTTCAATGTTTCCTTCAGTTGTTGCCTCCATTCAACTAGCGTGTCTCAGCATGTGTCCAATTAGTTTCCCATTTCTTTTTCTAAGAGTCCCCCATAATCTTCTACCTTCGTAAAACATTCGAAATGTTCCTTCGCTCGTCACTGTGCAAAATTATTTTACTTTTATCATCCTCCAGTAACTCCACGTAGCGACCGCTTCATATTTTATTTTACCTGTCGCTCCTATCATCCACAGCAACATACTACGTTTTGATGAACTGTTCTTCACGTCATGACTTTGGTTACTCGCTCACAGGAGTTGTTTCTTCTGACATATACCTTCTTTGGCATCCCTATTCCGTTAACTTCATATTTTTAGCCAGTTTGGTACACCCAAGTGCATCCACATACAATTCAGGGGACAAATGCAATGAATTAGTTCAATGAGAATGTGTTCTATCGGAATAAGCATTTAAGTTTGGACCGAAGAAAGTTTAGCGAGGAAAAATAATTATTTTGGTAACTCAAATAGTTTCTGATTTCACAACCACTCATTTTCTATTATTTTTAGGATAAAAGGTCTTTTTTTGTTGCGAAAATTCATGAAGTGTTAATTAAATATTTGAATAAGCATTCAAACGATGGCATGACTGTGGCGTTCTCGTGTACCTAAATTAAAAGAGAAATGATCTACGAACAATTTTTAAATTTACCCTCAAGAAATGAATATCCCATTGATAAGCTTTCTGTGATTATATGAACTTCAAAGTTCGGCCGAGATAGGTTGGTCGTTAATTCGCCTGTCTATTTTATTTATTTATTTTTAAAGCATTATTCACATACAGCAGTAGCGCCAATTTGCAGTGAAAAATATAACAAACATGAAAGAGGACAAAAAGACAATAACAGCATAACAATAACAACGTGAACCGTACATTGGCAGGGGAAATATTCAACTTGTTGAAAGGTGGGATAAAGCTTGGGTTATGAAATTGTTGCATGGTAAATGAAAAAAATCGACAGTGTGCGGGAGTGAATTTAGATGGGAGGAGAGGGGAAATAAAGGTAAGCACTTGGTGAGAGATATCCTAGGAATAGGCAGATGGAGTAGGGAGTGGGTGCGGGTGGATCGAGTTTGTACCCTGAGGTTAAAAAGAGAGAGCAGTTCAGGGCAATCAATAGTCGCGTTTAGGGTGCTGTGGAGGAGTTTTAAATTAGCTTTAAGTCTGCGGCTTTGGGGACCAAAAATGGATAAGGAAGACAATAGCATTTGAGGACGTCTCTCTCTCTCCCTCCTCTCTAGGGGAGGTTATTCGATAAGGTACCGAAATTGTCGAGTCTAGAACAACAACGGACTTAGGACGTTATACGTGGCCTCCTTGAATTCGGAATTTTGAATACAATAGTCGATAGTTATCGAGACAGTGTCGTTTAAACCTCGACATTGTTGAGGGGTGGTAATTCGGAGTACTTCCTAAATAATCCCAGCTGGTCCTAACCCCGTTCTAGACACCTTTTTGTTGCGTTTGCCTTAGGATTAGTTACTTAAATGGCTAAACATAGCCTCGGCATTTTGAGCACATAACAAAACTAAATACACTACGGCATGCTTTACATGAACTTTCACCAAAAGTAGTAAAGCAAGGGATAATTCCAAATTGTTTCATTCGTACGATTTCGAGACGCGCTCGTTTTCCCTCGAAAATTTATTGTTATCCTATATATTTATTATTTATTTGTATGTCTAAATGTATTTTATATTCATATATTCATTCATTATTGTACTAAAACTTCGGAATGATGTAATGACAATAGAAGAAGAGATCTGGCTGAGAATAGTCACTCAGTTAAAAGTATACTCTGTGTAGTTTTCAGATAAGATGATTTCATCTAATTCACAGCAAAAGTACTTTAACCCGTGAGGGTGAAGTCATCCTTGAGTACATCGTCATCGGTATTTCAATGCGAATAATGGTTCACGTTATTCCACCCTTCACGTTCCATTTTCAATACCCATGTACGCCGAGATAAGCCATCCATCCAACAACATCCAAATATTTGCTTGACCTACGAATTTGAACTTCGGTTTTCCTCGTTGTAACCTTGTAATTATTAGTCTACCAGTCCATGTAGACTTTTGGTAGATCCAATGGATTAGGCACAGCTTCACTTCTCAGGCCTAAAACGCCATAATGCAATAAGCCAATTTTTAGCTCACATATTCTCTTCCTCCATTAAGTTCGCCAATTTTCCTCTTCTTTTCTTAATCATCCATACAATTACTACTTTATTCAGAAGATCCAAAAGGAATTGTTATAGGGCCTCTAATGTTCTTGATAACATTAAATATCCAAGTTCATTCGCCAGCAGCAACCTTAGATTATGTGCAGATGACATTGCAATTCACAGAAAAATGATGACATCAACATATTGTGGGATAATCTAGCGATTTAGAACAGTTATCAGAGTGGTATAAGGAGTGGGTTTTAGACTTACATATCAGAGAACTTAAAGCAATGAAGTTTTGGGAGACCAGTTAAATGAGCGAGAGGTAAAAATAAAATTAGTGGAAATAATTTAAGATGCTCAGAACTGGTCAAATACTTGGGTTTTACAATTTCGTCAAATTTTTCATTGGGCACACACATTAGAAGAATATGCGGTTTCAGTGGTATCCCGACCATACTTGAGGTGCTTTGCGGAAGGCACTTTGACTGAGTACGCCGTCCGTCGAACGGGACGTAAAGCTACGGACCCCTTGGCGCCTTTCGTTAAGAGTAGACTAATGCCGACGCCGGGTTTCTCTCCAACCTTCATCTTTTCCTGTCCATCCCTAATGGCGCAAATAACCTCAGCTGTCTGTCGCCTCCCCTAAAACTACTGCTAGAATATGCGAGGCGCTAGGAGCTACATTAAAGGAGCTAGATTTCCTAATAGTAGGAAAATTTAAAAGAGAGACCCTGTAGGCAGCATTTGGAATAGCGGAAAGTATTTGGGATCCGTGGGAGAAGAAAATGCTAATCAAGGGATTCACGCTGCCACCGCCAAACCCTCCAATTCACCCTCCCCCGAATTGACCTTGAGTCGGCTAGTGCAGATTTAATCCCTCATTTTGTATTTTCATTCCATTTTTAGCAACCGACTCTATCATCAGTTTTCGAGGGCTCTATCCTTCTCTGCCCGGCTTTTCCAAGAGGCGGGCCATCAAACAATAGAATAAGCAAACAGCGAAAATGCTTTGTTCCCTTTCATTTAAGAGGGAAAGGATTGTCAGCGAGGCAACCGGTAACCTTCCGTGTCGTATTGATTTCGCTGCTTGCGACTGAGAGAACATTCTCAAGTCGTGCTGCCTCGCACGCCATCACTGAAGGTAGGAAAAAACATGACCTCCCTTCCTAAGTCCATCGTAACCTATCTCTTTCTATACTATTCCCGACGCGCCCGTCACCTACGCACTATCCTTTCCAACCGCTCACAAGGTCAGCGTGGAGAAGCTCCCCCTACCCCCTTATCCTCGCCGGTGTTTTTCCTGCGAGATGAAAATGGAAGTGTTATCTATCATTCTAATCTCTAAACAATTTTTTATTTTCAATAACGCTGTCGTCGTGAGCCCTCTCGTGACGCAGCACTCGAGAAATGAGAAGGAATTTCGATCCCCAAACCGGGACAAGTGTTATACTTTCGGGATGCAAAGCTCGGAGCAAACGAGCGTACGTGGGTTTGGAGATATATTTGAAAAAAACACTTGTTAATTTTCCACACTTAAGTGTAGCACTCCCAGAAATTTTAGATATATATGTGGCAAGAGTATAAAACTAGATTTTATTTAGAACGTGATGAGATTTTTAAGCAAGAAATAAAAAGAATTAATGTTTAATGACATCATTCCATCAAATCCATGATCACTGCTTATTCTGTTCCCACTTCCCCTCAACCTCACTCCCCTCTCCAACGAATGAATTCATGTGCGATGACCTTCGTTTTACCCTATGTCTTATCTATGTTTACTAACCCCTACCCTATCCCTACCCATTACCTCCTTTCCCCACGTGCTCCTCTTATCTCACAGAGTTATAAGTTGGACACCACTGAATTTAAAACTATGTACTTTCAATAATAATGTGAGAACATCAAAATCGGCCCTGTGTTTTAATAATGTGTGGAAAAATACGAAGTTTCGTTTACTAACCCCTACCCTATCCCTCCCCATTACCTCCTTTCCCCACGTGCTCCTCTTATCCCACGGAGTTATAAGTTTGATGCCACTGAATTTTACTTTTTATAATTATGTGAGAACATCAAAATCGGCCCTGTGTTTTAATAATGTGTGGAAAAATACGAAGTTTCGTTTACTAACCCCTACCCTATCCCTCCCCATTACCTCCTTTCCCCACGTGCTCCTCTTATCCCACAGAGTTATAAGTTTGACGCCACTGAATTTTACTTTTGATAATTATGTGAGAACATCAGAATCGGTCTTGTGTTTTGATAACGTGTGGGAAGATACAAAGTTTTTTTCAGAAAAATTTGGACACACTTAAGTTTCCACTTTTTCACTCCAAAGCATATCCTCTTTACATGTGTTTAAAATAAATAAATTCTCTCCTGTGATAATGATGAATACACATATTTTTCGCTAAATTTAAGGTAGTGGAATCCTTCATCTACCTGGGCAGCAGCATAACATGGGATGGTAGAAGTTCGACCGACATCAAGCGAAGAATAGCCCAAGCTAAGAACGCATTCATGAAGAAGAGGCAATTAATATGTTCAAAGAACCTAAGGCTGGAAACAAGGAAAAAATTCGTCAAGACTTTCGTGTGGAGCACACTATGGTTCCGAGACTTGGAACATTGTAAAAGTGGACCAGCGAAGGATAGAAACCTTTGAAACATGGTGCTGGAGGAGAATGATGGAGATTAAATGGACAGACAAAGTAAGGAACGAGGAAGTATATAGAAGAGCAGAAGAGGATAGGAACCCATATGACAAACTCTACGGTAAAGAAGAAATAGTTGGATTGGACACACATGGAGGCACAATGGATTGATTAGGAATATAATAGAAGGAAAAATAGAAGGGAAGATCTCACGAGGAAGACCAAGAGACACGTACATAGGACAAATTAAGAAAGGCGTAAAACAGAAAAAGGTATCAGGGATTGAGGGAATTGACATTAAATAGTGGCGAATGGAGGGCGGCAATAAACCAATCCTAGGATTAAAATACTGCTGATGATGATTTAAGGTTGTCGAATATGGATTACTTAATTACGAAATGCCATTGTCAATAATTTCTCTCTTTTAATTTGCCGTTGATATTTGTGTTGTAGATTGGTGATGAAATTACTATCACCGAGGACTTTGAGGGAAACATAGGAACAGAAATGGCTGGAAATATGAGCGAAAAGAATTACAGAGCATTCTCAATAACAATAGTGCATTTCACGTTACATGTAGGTAAGTTGCAAATGTAAATCATTAATGAATGTGGAAGGGTTGAAGACGATGCACGAGTGGGGCATCGAAACGTCGGCCAACATGGAACCCCTGACTCGGTGGAAGACCCGAGAAAACTTCACCAAGCAAATATGCCGGGAAAGCACCAGATCTTACTTCACGGAGAAAATGGTTTAGGGCTGTATTTTGTGAAAGTTAATCATCACGGAGATAGTGAATAAAACTTATTTTAATCTACTTGAGTCATTAATTAAAATTGGCAATTTGCCACAAAATCAAATTTTAATACGACCGGTTTCGATGTAAGTAACTACATCATCTTCTGGTCTCCCAAGACCACCAGAAGATGATGTAGTTGCATCGAAACCGGTCGTATTAAAATTTTATTTTGTGGAAAATTGCCAATTTTAATTAATCATGATATTCCACCATATCACGCCTGAAACGTCTCTTTTTACTTTAGTCATTATTTCTAATTAAAACGAACTGGGTTGCATCGCGTCTCGTCTTCATTAGGTACACAGTCTTACAATACTTGGGTTTCACTGAGATAGGAGGGGGGTGGGTTGGAGTTAGAGAGGGAAGGAATTAGGCTAAAATAAATACCCCCCCCAAACCAAATGGACCTCTCCCCCTCCCTAGACAATGCCACTGCCCAGTCACACTTAACCAATTTCCTTCAAACTATTTCCATTTCCTTCAGCCTATTTTAAATTCAAACTATAACACCTTCCCTCCTCAGTTCTTCATATTATGTAAACCACTGTATTTTACGACTTTGCACATGACGATGTCGAGATGCGACCAAGCCAGGGGCGTTTCAATAAAAATCAATAAGAGATTTTACAGTTTTTTTCGGTGTCTCTGGATTCTGGAATGTATTAACAAATGAGGACGATCCATTTAAAACAAAGAACCACACCTAATATATTTCGATACATCGAAAAAATCAAGAGAGAGCTTTGCGCTGGAAAGAAAGCACAATGATAGTCCACACAAATATAAATTTACAGCGTATCGAAATCTCTGGCAGTTTTTGCTAAGTTTCACTTAGTAATATAGCAGTGGTTGCGGGGGAGGTGGGGATGGGGTTGCAGTAAATTTATATTTGTGTGAATTAGCAGAGTGTATTTCTTTTCTGCGGATTATGAAAGAGTTCCACAAAGTTATGCCATCCCTCCATTGCATATAAGAGATAGAGATATATTTATTTCGACAAAAAGACGCCTTATTTTCACGCTATTGATTCAATGAACACATTACGATGTGAGCTATTTCGATATTTCCCAGCACCAAACGTGTGGCGAAAAAGTGCCGAAATTGAACAGTTCCTATCAAATAAATAATAGAATAAATTCTCAAATTTCATTCTCCTCGGGAGTTAAAACACTGCGTCAATGGCGGCTATGTTTTATTGTTTCCCGAAGTTAGTCATGGCAGTTATTTGCTAGCGGAAAACATCTCAAGAGAGGGACTGTCGGGACTGATTTCCCGCACCAGGGGTCCAGATTCGATCCCCGAAGGTGGTGAAGTTTACACTTGCGTCCCGATTAGCAGTATGGTGCCGAGGGCAGAACATAATCAGACAGTGCCCCACCTGTAGGATGAACACTTAAATGATTGCCTCCCAGGGGTATTTCATAAAGAGTAAACCAAAATTGCCGATTTGGGCGTGGTGGCCCACTAGGTAGAGCGATGGATTACAGAGAGGAGGAAGCCGGGTTCGATTCCCGGTGAATCTGACACCAGAAGCTTCACCGAGTGATGTTTAGGGTACAGGATACTGGTATTCCTTGGAAACCATAAGGAGCAGAGTGAAAGAAATTGGCCCCCTAATCTATCCTGATGTGCAAAATTCACTCCTCGTACTCAACTAAGTATTCGATGAACTTTGGCCTCACTTATCACACCAACACTTGAGTTGATTGATGTTACGGTGATTTTAAAGTTGTAGACCTCTGCTTCCTTTTTCACGAGCCAAATCGAATGATAGTGATCACTGAAGTCACCCCCCCCCCGCTATAAAAGTACGTACGAACTGGACTGCATCACGCAAATGGAAACATTTTACGTTTCACTTACACGATGATAAATTGTATCTCCTGAGTATTCCTGTCCATTGAGCACTATTTGGCTCAAAGTTTCACTTGCGTTGCAGCAAACTCCTTTGGGAGCGAAGGTTTCACACTCGACTCAAGGCGAAAGAAAAATTAAGACATACAATTCTCAATACGCAGCAATATTCTTCACCGAAAATGGAAATTAGAATTAAATATCATAAAATGTCAAGTATCGACGTTTTGGGGGCAAAATAAAAGAAAAATAATAATTATATTATACAATACATGGGATAGAGTTACTAATCATTTCGGAACAGGCCAAATACTTGGGTGTTATGCGGACCTTTCATGGGTTACACACATTAGAAGAATATGCGTTTTACCTCGAAGAAGGTAGGTTTTATTTAAACGGTTGGAAGAATCAATTAATTGTCAAGATTCAAATACTCATTGTCTCCCAGAGCAATCAGAAATCATAATAGTAAGAATCCGAAGTCCATTTAGAAATATTAAAAACATTTCAGTTACACGTCGGAACAAAATTAAAAATTCAAAGATTGTGCATGTGTATGTTTGTTGGTGGTTTGTGGGTTTGAATGTGTGTTAAAGGGTTGGTGCGAAAGGGTTCTTGCATGAATGTTTACCATATTTGGTTTGTGGGCTATAAATTTGTGCCTTCTGCATGCGGTTTTTCTCCTAATTTACGGGTGGTGCCCTAACACCCCCCGCCACACGCCCCTGCGGCGGCTTGCGGGGTATTGAGTAGATGTAGATGAAGAAAACGTAATGAAAGAATAATGGTGAGATTCAGAGAAACTGCAGGAGATATCACGACAGTAATTTTAACGAAGTCACCCGCTAATGAGCATTGCAAAGCAACAATTTTTAGATTGCAAAAAATATTCGCTTTGACCGGGATTCGAACCCTTGGTAGTCTAACTGGCTAAAGCACTCGGCCAGGCATATAGGCATTTGGGTTCGAATCCCGATCAAGGCGAATGATTTTTATGCTATGAAATTGTTGCGTAGCAAAAGTGAGGTGTTATTTTGTTTTAGCTAGACCACTTTTAGAATACCTAAGTACGTAAATCTGGGGCCCGCGGGAGGAAGCGTTAATCGATTTAGATAAGGTTCAAAGAAAATCTATAAGGTTTGTTAATAAACGGCACGAGAAGAGAGTAAGCGTGACGAAGGGAGGGTGGATGGATGGATTATAACATAATAATATGGCATAATGGATATGTTGAAGGAATTTGATTGGCAGCAACTAGATTCACGAAGAGATCAGGCAAGACTTTTAGAATTACAAAAAGGTAGAGGACAGTTGAGTTTTCCTACAGTGACAAGGGAAGGATTATGGCACCAATTTATAACTGGTGGCATCAACCACCGGGATAAAATAAGAGAGACAGACACTACCATCGACAGTTCAAGTATTCGTTCTTGACTCGTACGATAAAAAAACGAACACAACAAAATCGAACCGAAGATCGCGAAAAAATTAACTTGAATTCTAAAATATGATTAATCGGTCAAACGTAAAACTTATCGCATTATATATATATATATATATATATATATATATATATATATATATATATATATATATGAGTTCTGTTCCTAATTCCTCTTGAGAAAGGTGGTGGGACCACCGAAAATTCGAGAACCAGTGAGTTTTTCCTCTTTTGTGTTTTGGTTTCTGTGTTTGTTATGACTTATCAGTGAATTTACATTACACGTTTGTGGGTTTTCCAAAAAAGTGTATATATATATATACACAATTATATATATGATCATATACGTCATCATCCTTCACAACATCGTCGGCGGAATCAAGATCCGAATATTCAGAAAAATACGCTTATTTATCAAAATAATGGAGATGTTAATTTGGCCGTCATATAAGTTATGGGAAAACTCACTTTTTATGCCCAAATAGATAACTCCCAAATGAGAATCTTAATTATTAAAAGGCTATAAGATCGTAAGAGCTCATTTCCCAACACTGTAATTTGCTTGTTGAAAGGTAGTCCACACTAAATGATAAACGTAGGTAGTGATTTCAATCACTCCACCGCTAGACAAACCTCTCGGGGCTCATGCGCACGACTCATTTCCACCGTTCTCAACTCGATGTAATTCTGTTCTCCACACCCTTCATTGCCTCCGGGTAAAATTCTGAAAATGGCGCTTTTCCTTTTTTCCCCAGGCAAATTGCACAACGCTTGCGCAGGTTAGCAAGTGGGAACGTTTGTTATTTTTTTATTCACACTTGAACAGCGAGACTGGTTCTTCCATCAACAACAGCGGCAGGTGTTCCTCAACACGCCTTCGCCGGTCGTGCATTCGGAGTGTTTGAGGAGAACACCATTTGGGTGCAAACAAGGACATCCAGTGCCAGGGCAGCTTGTCCTGTGGGTGCTCACATTTTGAACATTTGTTCGCTCGGCTTGTTTCCAAGTGAAAATAAGAAATGGAGACAAGGGTGGGAGGGAGGTAGTTACTCCGACTGCAGCCACGAACAATACTAGAGTGCGGCCAACGTCAAATTAGGAAAACTTTCATACGGAGCATGCCACTCTATGGATCAGGAACATGAAACATTGGACAAGTGGACTAGCGACAAATAAAAGCATTTGAAACATGGTGCTGAAGAGAAATGCTGAAGATAAAATGAATAGCAAAATTGAGGAACGAGAAAATACATAGATAAGCATACTGAGAAACGACCAAACAGAGAGAACTCCCCGGTAAATAAGAACTATATGGTTTGGAAACACCTTGAGGCACAAGGGATTAGTCAGAAACATTATTATAGACGGGAAGATCCCACGAGAAAGACGTGTACAGTACAAGTACAGGGTTCGTCCGGAAAATAAGTTTATGATGCTCATTGTCTTTTTTGACAAAAGGGGAGTTGTCCACTACAAATTTGTACCTGAACGACAAACTGTAAATGCTGCATTTTACGTCCAAGTGCTCGACAGGCTTCGAAAACGAGTCGCCCGCGTCCGGCGAGCGATCAACCGTATGACTGACAACCTGAGCGACAATGCGCCGTCTCACACCGCGCTTGTCGTGTCGGACTTCTTGGCCAAGCACGGCGTGGCAACGCTGCCGCACCCGCCCCACAGCCCGGACTTGGCACCACCGGACTTCTTTCTGTTCCCGAAGATAAAGAGGAGTTTGAAAGGAACGCGATACGGGACTTAGGACGCCGTCAAAGAGGCCGTGACGACGTGTCTTCGACAGGTTCCCGATGATGCCTTCGCGGGAGCGTTCCAGGAATGGGAACGCCGCTGGAACAAGTGTATCGACTCACAAGGGTCCTATTTTGAGGAATATTAGCTTAAGATATGTAAAAGTGAAATAATTTTTTTTTCCTGAGCTCAGTACACTTATTTTTCGGACGAACCCTGTACATAGGACCATTTAAGAATGATGTAAAACAGGAGATCTCTCAGAGGATGAGGGAATCAACACTGAATGGAGAAGAGTGAAATGCTACAGTAATCCAATTCTAGGATTTATATACTGATGATATTGATAATGATGATTACATCAAGTGCATACAATTAACTTAAGTGTTTTTTTATTCCGATGCAAAATTTAGATTGAAAGGTACAATTTCTAATACCGATTAATTGAAATAAATCAACAATACAATTTTGCATGGCAACCTGAAGGTTGATTTGACAGATGAAAATTGAGCTCCCCTAACACCAATCTTGTATGAGATTCACGCACCAGAGATGGATTAGCTCCTTCCCTCACGTCACCTGCAGCTTACCGAGAAGATCTGGTGCCCGAAAAATCACTCATCCTGGGTGAAGCTGACTTTTCCCAGATGCGTCACTCGGAATCAAAACCAGACCCTTCGGTCAATAGCTCAGTGTTCAACTCACCGGACTACCATGTCAATTTCCATTTTAAAAACTATTGAAGAAACTCAATATAAATGCGAAACAATCGGACGATTAAATCTCAGAGTACTATTAATCTGGTGGTATTTCTACCCTACTATTTGGCATTTATAGTTTTTAGGTAATAAGTTCCACAGAAGAAAGGTGTATTTCTTCTTCCTTAGTATTATTTCGTAGACATAGAGTCTGGCAAAAATAAACTTTGGCGGATATTCTAAATTATTGAATAAAAAATGGCCCGATCCGCGGAACGAATTTTTACGCTAAGACTGAACGAGTTTTTGTGTCATCTCTAGATAAAATGAGGTTGACAACAAAGGAAGTAAATATAGAAGTGATTGGCATGGCAGAGGATATGACTAGTTAGTAGGGAAAGCTAGTTGAACACAGGTTGAGTGAATACAGAAAAAACTTAAATACATGGGATGTTGAAGATTGTAATAGAGGGTAAAATGTTGGGAAAGCGAGTTGGAGGGAGGAAAAGAACTGGAATGTGTACGAGGAAGGAGTGAAGGGAGAAGGAAAATACGTGGGTATGAAAAATTAGAGTTTATTGTAATGCACGTTTGTGGACTATTTAGCGTCCTGTTAGTTGGGGCTTGGAATTGTGGTAGATCCTACGACATACACAGACGAACAATACCAATAGACTACTCTTAATAATACATATTATATCCCTTGTTAACTGCTTCCATGCATATAGAAATGTTGATAAATAACACTGTACCAGCTAAACATTGGGCTAGAAATATTGAACAAAATGTATTACATGCAAGTACAAGTAACTTGAGATCTGATTCCCATGGAATGAGTGACGACTGTGACAAAACACAATCTTTTTCACAACGCGGGGGAATGGAAGGTCCGAGCGAAAATGTGTCGGTAAAAATTTTAGCTTGTTTGAAAATAATTTTCATATGGGTGAACCACCAATTGTTTAACATCAGATTATAAAATACAAATACTACTTAGACACTATCGTTTCTTAAAATCTACAGGCTGCTGTGGGCGCGCCGGAAGCTTGGAAAGATGAAAACGTCCGTAACTTTGGCATTCAGTAACTTGCGGCAGGCAATTGATGTGGGGTAGTTGTTACATCACTCTCAAGAGGCCGGAGTGCCTGACAGCCGCTGAATGTCAACATGACGAACATTTTAATCTTACCCCAACTCCCAGTACGCCAGTGACGTTGGACTACTGACCGGAGGGTCCCGGGTTCGATTCCTGGGCAAGGCACTTTGGGCACCTGCAGCTCCACCCAAGCTAGTTGATTTTTCGGGTACCAGATCTTCCTGGGAAACCATAACCGGCACAGGGAAAGGAACTGGCCCCCCTACCCTGATGTGTGAATATTCACACGCCGTCGGGCTTGGTACACGGGTGAGCTCTACCATCACCTACTAAACCGACCTTCGGGTCGATTACTGTGTTTTATATATATACATATATGTAAAAATAACTTGAGTCGTAAAAATGTTTTTGAGCTTTGAGTTGTAAAAATAACTTCCGAAGAAGACGGAGTTCGAGTCCGTCGAAATTATCAAGATATTATTGTGAGCGTTATTTTTATGTGTTCTCGTGCTGTGTGTGGCTGTCTAAGTTTTTTATTCAACACTTCCGTGTTACTTCGAAGAAATATATATATATATATACACATAACACCTTTGTGAAAATCTTACAGACGTGAACAATAATGTAAATCGAATTAACACGAGTAGACACGAACACAGAAACACATAAAAGAGGAACTCACTGGGTCTCGAATTTGCGGTGGTCTACCCACCTTTCTCAGGACGAGAAAGGAACAGAACAAAGTTCTGATCTGTTCCTTCCTCCTCTTGACAAAGGTGAGGAGACCACCGCAAATTCGAGACCCAGTGAGTTCCTCTTTTATGTGTTTTTGTGTTCGTGTCTACTAGTGCTAATTCCATTTACATTTTTTCAGATACATATATACACATCATAAATATAATCAATTTCGTTATTTAGGCCCCTCCTAGAGAAAGGTGCGAGTTATAGGATCCTATCGAGGTAGGCTTAGTTTTAGAATTAGAACGAGTGCAATGTAGAGCAGCTAAGTTCGTTAAAAGCTGTTTTGAACAACGCAGCAGTGCCACGACACCATAGGAAGAATTAGGATAGAAGCCACGAGTTGGCCGTGGATTGAAATACGTGTTAAATTTACTGCGTAAATTTGAGGTAGGTCACTTATCTGAATGTTTTAAAGATATATGGCAGGTCCCATCTTACTGTGGTAGATTAGATCACGTATATATAAGCAGGGATCAAGGATCGTAGAACGGATAGATTTCTAAACCTCGTTTTTGCCTCGTGCGATTGGAGATCAAAATAGATATGACCGCATGAGCGAAGAGGATAATTAGTACTGATAGTGTATATATTTTGTCGTTATCATGCATTTTTAATGTACCCATTTTTATAACAATACTGTCCCCGCAAGATGAATATTTTTACATGTAAGTAGCTTCTTGCGTGGTGACTAACTTTATTCGTTCGTATATTCGAACCAAAATCTGTGTAGATGTAGATGTAATGATTGTACTTGCATGAGTGGTGGTCTAAAGCCCCCGCCATACACCCTTGCGGCGGCTTTCGGGGTATTATGTGGACGCAATTAGGTTTTATAACCTTGCATGATCAACCTCGGTTACATCCCCCGTCTCAAAGTTACTGGATCTTTGATTATATGAGATTAAGTATAAATCCATAACCGTTTTCCTATGATTGATCACATAAAACACCTCGGTTATAACGGCCTTGCGTATAACGGATTTCGCATTTGTCGGAGTTATCATCTACTTCTCAGCACCGTGTACATACACCTCAGTTATAGCGGTTTTCACCAAACAATTTTGTATTTTCAAACTTAAAAAAAAATGCCGTGAGTGCGCAGACGTCTTCCTTTTCGCAAATAGATGTGATCTTCCTCAGAACCTCAAACTTATTAAAAATAGTCAAACTCAATCAAACACGACTGATTGGAATAACAACTTTGTCAACCGACCTTAACTTGGCCACAAGCATGGACTTTGATGATGAGTTAAATTCATTTTCTTCGCGATAAATCAGACAAGTGAAGTGGAAAAGATTGACCTAATATTTGCAAAACCTGAGTAATATATTGTATTTGTTTATTTAAAAGCCATCATAAAATAAGAATAAACTAGCCCTTTTTCTGTCTATACTATACATTATTCATGTGTATAAACAAATATTATATTAAATGAATGAATTTCAATTAACTACATGTTCTTAGCTTCAGTTACAAGGACATTTTGACCTAGGGTGATTTAAAATTTTTACTCTCAGTTATCCTATTCAAACGTTTTTTCGCGTAGGATGAGTTTTTTCATCGAAGACAGCAAAATTCAATATATTTTTTCATTTAAACAACAACTGACATTTTAAAAATTATTTTCAAATTGGCATGCAGCTTGTGATTTTTTTATAAGAAAACCAGCTCCAAGTGGCAGCAATGTAATAAGAATTTGAAACAGCTAATCAGGCACAATTAATTTTGTTGCACTGGCTAATTTTTCATATTTTGTTATTAATGCCTCATAATTAGTGTCTTAAATACCTCTAGGTAACAGCTAAAAAAGTTTTTCCCGGTGGTAAAGGAGGAGAAAAGATGGGGGATGGAGGGAGAGAGACGAATATAGGGACAATTTGCCAAGGACGCGCATGGACACTCAAAATACGTACCTTCCTGCAGGTGGTAACCGATAACCAATTTGTTTATTGCCGAGGTACTCGAAGATAAACAGCAGGAATACGATTCGCATTAATAAGTTAATGAACAGTCACTGACGTCAGAATGTTATCATGCCAATGACAATTAGTTCCGCTACACTGGCGATCAAAAGTTGCGTGAGCATTGCTATGAGTGTGGTATGAATTAGAGTTCTGGTTTGTAAATCATATTCAATAGCAAAATACATCAGAGAAGTACTCGAAAAGTTACATAATATATGATTAATGATTTTTCACACGATTATATATTTTAAATTAGTGGCTCCAACACTGGCACGTCATTTTTAAGTCAAGGATTTTTTTGTCCTGAAAATACTGCGAAACCTCGGTCGACAGTATACTCGTATACCGAATGAAAAATCACCACGTATCTTTATTTACAAATATGTAGTTCTAAGAGGTTTAGACATAAATTTTACTATTTTCGAGAAAGGGTTCTGAACGAGGAACCAGAAAGAAACTAATGGTTAAAATCCAAGTGGATTAAAGTTTATTGTGTCTACGGTAAAGACGTAAATTTTGTCTTCCCTTCCTAAACATTCCTGAAGACCCTAGAGCCCTAATAGAAAACCTTTCGTTCTTAATAGGGCAGAACAAGGACCTAACCATCAGCGGTTACCAAAAGGTCCATACCCAATACGGGAGAGGAACACGCGTCCTTTGGGATGCCGGGCGAAGTGAGTCACCCGCCAACTGACCCGGCCGACCGGTTCTTTTAACGTTCAAGTATCTTGTACAAGATTTTTCCAACGAAATTCGGTGAAAACGTTCACCATGTGAAAGGGCCTTGGTGATTAACGGTCGATCTCGTTATCGATCAGAAATTATGGACAAGAACGTAAAAGATAAGACGTCATTTTCTCTCGGGAGGTTTCCTTTCGCGCGCAGGTCACATGCCAACAGCGTCCCCACTAGTGCTTTCTTACTAACTTTTTTTTAATCTTTCCTCCCTCCCAGGCACTATTGCATACGGAATTGTACTTCTTTCCAGCCACCTAATTATTATCTCCTCCTCTTCGCGAAGGGCTACCATTTAAGTGGCGGTCGGCAACGAGGACAAAAGGGGAGTACCTCAACTTGGCCATTACCTATACATAATCGCCAGTGGTACGGAGAAAAAAGTTCGCTGAGCAAAATAATATAAAAAATACATATATATATATATATATATATATATATATATATATATATATATATATATATATATATATATATATATATATATATATATATATATATATATATTAATATATTACCGCCTGAGGCAGGGGTTTGGCATCTGGAACGCTTTCTCCGGACGGTAAATTGAAAAGATTTCGAATCCCTTCCCCGGTTTCGGAGATCTGAGTGCAACAATGGCAGGGGAAACACTGCCCGGAGGATCGGGCATTAAAATCACCGCGGCCGACGCACGCACGGGGAGTTTGCGAGGTGGTCTCATGAGTCGCCCCGCGGCAAGGCAGCTTATTATTAAAAAAAAAACAGAATTTCGCGGTTATATGTTGAAAATTCTCGTGGATAATGATGGACAGACCACAGCTCCGTTGCACGCGATTATGCCCGTCTCGTGGCATGAGGAGCCTACGCGAATTTTTGAGGGAGAGAGGAGGAGTTTTTTTTCTCAGTGGCTATTGCCGATTTCTTTGCAATATTTAGAGAATCTAAAGTGTACATTTTTTTCAAAACGATCTGCTCGAGATAATGTTGGCATCCACTTTATAGCTATCTAAGTAATCCAACAGCTTTATTCCGTACGGGGGAAGTGGGCAGGGAGAACTTTAGCAAAACCTGAGCGCATATCACAGAGCAGTTATTCGCTATTTAAATAATATACGTATAGTCAGCCGATATATATATATATATATATTTATATTTATATAACTTTTGGACGGCACAATATAACAGAATAAAACAGATAACAAGTAAAAGGACACTGACACTGTAGATTATTTGAGCTTTCGGCCTACTCCGAGGCCTTCTTCAGGTCTGACCTGAAAAAGGCCTCGGAGTAGGCCGAAAGCTCAAATAATCTACAGTGTGAGTGTCCTTTTACGTGTTATCTGTTTTATTCTGTTATATTGTGCCGTCCAAATATTGTAATTAATATATATTGCTCTCGTGAATACTTCCGCATCATCGATATATATATATATATATATATATATATATATATATATATGTTTCCTTGCTTTTCATCTAAAAAAAAAACAAATTTTTCTTACCAAACTCAGAAAACCACGCTTCAATGATATACGCTATTTCAACGTCTTTATTGGCAAGGGTAATAAAATAGAAGGGCATTTGAAGAGTAAATTGAAAGGGTATTTTGCCACCCCTGATAATGACGCTAAGAAGTTAGAACAGCAGTCGGGAAAATAAAATGGTGTGGAATAACATGAAGTTTGATTTTCATTATACCATAGCAGAATTTCACAAAGTAACGCCTAGATGAGTTTCCAGACTTGTATCATGTATTCAGATAACCACATACCAAAGTGACTTTGGAATGTCATTATGCCGTCAAAACAATAATTCATGGATAGTTTACCTATTATAGATAGATTTTGGACGATTCCTTACAGGCCTCTTCTTTTTCCTCTGAATTATCTCCATTACGGGTCTTCATACCAACTACCAGTATTCATGGCGTCTGAAAAGTTCCGCCTGACACGCTGTTGCCTTAACATCCCCCTCCATATGCCCTTGTAACGGTTTGCGGGGGTATTGAGTAAACGTAGATTTTTAACTCCCTAAAAGAGGGTTGTAGTTTGAACGTCAACTTTTACATAAATACCTAGTAATTGTAGTTTATGTCTTCTTCTCACAATAAGATCCCAGGAAAATAAAATTCAGCTTACATTACAACCGATTGACATTTTTTTATGCGTAATCAATGAGTCACCTAGCACTGCAATGAAATGACGTCATTCTTATGAAGTCATTTCATCGAAGCAGGTGCGTTCAATTATTTCTTCGCAATTATGTCATTGATTATCTAGGAGAACAATACAGGTATGTGTGTACATGTATGAAAAATATTCAGACGAGCGGCGGGATTTACTAATGCGCCAAAGATGAGATATGTGAATGTAATATGCGTAAAAGTGAAATGCATCGTGAATTCAAGGAAATTCTATGTGCCGTTCTTAGTTTTCGAAAAATGAACAATGGCTCAACAAGAGCCATGAGTAATTCAACCAACATGAGTTTCAAAAAACGAAGGAATGTTAAGAAAAGGAACGTAAGTGTAAGATGAGTCAACGCTGGCTCACAAAAAAAAGGGCAAGCTCTTTTTTGTGCAAGGCTCTGCCCTCACGTAGATTGAACCGAGAAAATTTCATTTAAACATCTCCAAATATTTTTTATCCATTTTTATGTTTTGGCGAATATCTTTCCTGTACCATTTCCCTTAATTTCCATGTTTTTCCATAGTTCCGTAATTTCCCTTTTCGCCCTAATTCTTTCTCTAAAATAGAACATCTAGATTCCAAGAGAATCTTCAAAAGAACTTCCAGAACAATCAGAAATCATAATAGTAAGAAACCGAAGTCCATTTAGACATATTAAAAACATTTAAGTTACAAGTGGGAACTAAATTAAAAATTCAAAGATTGTGTACGTGCATGTTTGTTGGTAGTTTGTGCGTTTGCATGTGTGTAGGGAGAAAGGGTTCTTACATGAATGTTTACCATGTTTGGTTTATGCTCTATAAATTTGTGGCTTCTGTATGCGGTTTTTTTCTAAATTACGGGTGGTGCCCTAAAACCCCCCGCCACGCGCCCTTGCGGCGGCTTGCGGGGTATTGAGTAGATGTAGATTAAGATGCACTCATTTCAAGGAAGTTTTAAGACAAATGGGGTTCTTAAGAACTATGAAAGTGCTCTTCTATATTAATCATTAACTGTGAATTACTACGCAATGTTTTAGCTAAATATTCATTGAACTAATAGTTTGATTCAATATTTTAGCTTTCGTTAAATAAATTTATTTCCCTGCACAAATTCTGCATGGTGCATCAGGTCCCAATATAATTTTAATTCATCATTGTAAAGGTGAAAATGGCGTACTGAATTCAAATACGTTAGGCATTTGTCGATGCGTTTCTGTTGAATTGCCAAGTAATTGTATATTATTACCTGCCAAAGAGCCATTGTATGCAAACATTGTTTTTATAATTAAATAAGGCGATGGATTGATATGTTTTAAAGCGGACTGTTGACACAAATGGGATAGACTTTAGGAATTTATTTTTTACATATTTTAAATAATGCCTTCTCACCAAGATTTAAAACATTTCCTTAGCAACGGTGAGCCAAGTTTTAATGCCTTTAATTTTAATTACATTGAGTTTATGCTTAAAGAGTAACATATTAATCCAAAAAATTATAAAAATATAATTTCATCTTTTAGTATAGATATAGTGTGGGTCGCGGTATTCCAGGGTGTAGAGCGTTGGACTACTGACCGGAGGGTCCCGGGTTCGATTCAAGCAAGGCACTCTGGGCACCTGCAGCTCCACCAAAACTAACTGATTTTTCGGATACCAGTTCTTCCTGGGAAACCATAACCGGCACAGGGAAAGGAACGGGCCCCCCTACCCTGATATGTGAATTTTACAAGCCGTCGGGCTTAGTACTGGGACTATTCTTAGTACTTACTACTCAATTTTCATTCGACATGTAAAAATACAACTTTAAAAAATTATGCTTCTCTATCAATTTTAGCCTCACACAGGCAAGCACTGACGATCTTAAGGGAGCTGAGCCTGGTACGTAACGCATCGTCATGGAAATGGAAGAGAAAAATCATTGTATTATTGGAATCTTAACGTTATTCCTAACTCGGGAGAAGAAAAACATGAATTCCTGGAAGAATGGCACCTTAAATATCTAAAAACAAAACTGAATGCGCACAAACAAACTAAAATCGATATCATATGCTGTGTTTTTTCGAAGAATTCCCTAGATTTCACCCCGCGAATCTTAAAGACGTTCCCTATTTTTTTGTGCATGCCACAGAACCGAAAGGAAACCGATTTGCTTTCGTTTATTCCCCCTCCCCGCATAGTCTCTCGCCTCTCCACGCTCCAATTGAAGTTTGGTTCACGGCGATCACAAAACGACGGAGCAAAAAACCGAAAAAGAAATCGAGTGACGAGAACAAAAGATAATGGCGAAACAAGGAACCGAGGAAACGATAGGAACCACTGCCATCGACCGGTTGAAACACACGCCATGTCCCACGTCACACACGAATAAAATCTGAGAGGGAAAACGAAACACGCGGAAAAGCGGTACCAAATACGTATAATAGTACGTACGTATAATAGTATCTAATAATTAGATGAAAGAGAAAATCGAGGGATTTCAATGTCCACGAAATGGTTTTGATGGCCTTCTGGTCAATCACCGATTCAAACTCAACACCATATCTAATTCAATTCCAACATGCGACTTTGTTTGAGTTGTTTACTAGACGAGTTTCTTCCCCTTACCGACTGTGTCTTTTGCAAACCACGCTTCACACACCTCATTGCAACAACACCCTCCATTTCTCGATCTCTTGTCGTATTAACTTTAGTCGCTCCCCCAGATTCAGCATAATGCAAAGGAAATTCGTGATCATCTCATATCAGAATCCTTTTTTTCTTTTCAGGAACGCGATAATCGTTTCTTTGGTTCGAATATTTTCATGGTATTCCCTCGCAGGCACTTCAATCAGTTAATACATGGACCATAATGAAAGTAATGCGCATGCTTTTATTGTGACGCAACATTCCATGGCAGCGCGGTAAAACTGATCAGGAAGTATGATAGAGGGTTTGTCCTTCCAACGAAACCGATCGTCAGTTTGCCACGAGCAATCTGAGCGTACCTCCGCGTGAAGTGTGTTTTTCCACTTTATAACACGGCACGATGTAGGGTTCGCTTGAACATCAATACGCCATCAACCACACGTCCTTCATCGTTACCAACTTCCTGGCAAGTTACGTGGTATTTAAAGATTAAAGTACTCTCCGTTCTTGCCATTAATGATAAGCAATTACAGGAAAATTTAATCCAGTCACCCAACAGAGGTAATTTGAAGAATAACTTTGAATGATTGGTTTAAGCACACACACACATAGACATGGAGAATAATGAAAAAAGAAGTAATGCGGATGATTTTATTGTGACGCGACTACCCACGATGGTGCGGTAAAACCGGCAGGGAAGTATGGTGGGGGGTCTGCCCTTCTATCGCAGTAGGTCGCCAGTTAGCTCCGAGCAGTCTGAGCTGAAAGACGTGCCTCCGGGTGAAGTGCGTTTTCCGATTTTTCAACTCAGCCTGAAGGAGCGCCCAGCCACACGTTCTTCATCGTTACCAACTTCCTGTCCCGGAGCACCACCCCGGTAGTCCCCAAGCCCCCTTACTGTCCCGCCTTGGCTCCATGCGACTTTTTTTTGTTTCCCCGACTGAAGAGAAAGCTGATAGAAAAGCATTAGGAAACCGTGGAAAATATCCAAAAGCATGTTACGTTCCAGAGAGACATTTCCATCTAGGAGTTTCAGGGTGCCTTCTAGGCATGGCAGGCACTGTGCATACTTCTAAACGCACCAATGCAGACACGTATCTATAAACAACGCGACAATAAGGACAAATTTTTCTATAAACAGCGCCAAATTACAATTAATTAAGGAGAAAAAATTTCCTGAAGGTCGAATACAACATGTTTAATTTAGGATGTAGACCTGATACGACATGAATACCAAGAAAGAAATGACTGGAGGTAAAAAGTGAGTGTTGCATTGTAAAGAGCATTGGATTTGTTGACGATAAAAAACAGCCTCGGACGGGCAAATAGGAAGTAGATGACTTCTCGGAAGGGTTTTTTTTTCATTAATCGATTTCTCCTAACGAGAGAGTGGGTATGTCCGTCATGAGAGAACAACCCGACAACTACCCGAAGGGACGGCCTAGAGGGTTTTGCGCAACCATTTCAATTCGCCGGTTCAAAGGACTTCCGCATTCCGCGAGACCTTTGAGGTGAAATTTGGGTCCAACCGACACAAGGCGACCCTCGACACTGCCTATGTTCTTGGAAATCCCTGAGAAAGTCTCAAACCAGTCAAGTGACTTAATCGTTTCCATCAAAAAGTGAATAGGTGCATTTTTCCAGGAACTACATCCCGTTTAGAAAAAGTAAAAGGTCTTAAAAAAAACGGTAAAAAATATGATCATATCATATTTTAATTTAGAAGAATATGAAAAAAAGGTAAACACAGAAATCTAAGATGCACATTCCCGAAGATTCGGGCGTTATTAAGTGGAATTCAACCGCAATTTCTGAAAATTAAGAGAGGTAAGGAATTTTTCAGGAATATAATTAATTATTCTCTATTCATGCTTTCGTTCACTTGAGGGTGATGTATCCACAATGAAGCCTCGGTCGTGAATAAAAAATTGAGTTTTCAAGGAAAAGTGAATACATGCCATCTTTAGCAAGTGTACCGTATTAAGATATCAGCCGAAGAGGGATATGAAATATCACAACCTTGGATGTTCCAAGCAATAATATCCAAGATTTATTAACATTTCTTAAGTCACAGAGAAGATGACGAAGAGTTAGCGATCTTCTCAGAATCAGAAATAGCATAAGAAAATTTCCCAGTTCATTTTTTCTCGTCGCATAATGGCAGTTTTTTTTACGGTATTGTTCTCTCAGTGTACTCATTGGAACGCTATGAGTCACTGATGATGTCAACAGTATTGACTGATGCAGTGTTTCGTATCTTCCTTCCAGTAATTTGAACCAATCTAAAACGTTTTCATCTTCAGTAAACTATACCTTAATGAGGGATTAAATTCTATCGATTTATATCGAGTGTTATATATCATTAGATTATAATGATACTATATCGAGTCATAATAAGAGATAAAACAGCAAATTACAGTCACTTTTTGAGGTCGAAGGGCGTCTAGAACGTTCAGCGTTTTCAACATCTTCTCTACCGTCCCGAAACAACTAGTGCCTCTCAGAAACACCCGATATACCCATGGCATTATCAATATAAGCTGTCTTGAGCATTTCATGAATCTCTTTCTCGGTTTTTCTCAGTTTTACGAAAAATTTAATGGCATAGCGCTGTTGCAATAACCGGTTTATGACGGAGTGTAACGCGGTCACGTTATAGAGGTTTCACACAGACATACATGTATACCACCGAAACCATAGGATTCGCCAAAATATAATAATTTATCAAGGCCCATTCATCGTTTCGTTAGACTGTCTTCAAGGCCTTTCAATGTAGGCATATTGATTAAAAAAATAAAATCTCCACAACAGGCTTTATGCACTGTGAGAAAATAGTTACAAAAAAATGACAGTGATGCCAACAAAGTAAATTAAAATAATTTATGTTCAAAAGATTAAGGGAACGTTTGGCTTATTAATAATTGATCCATAAAAAAAATCATCTGATTTTTTTCTCGAATATTACTCTGTTGCGAAGACTGGATCTGTGCCCGTTTCCACAACTATTCCCTTGGCAGCAATCGTGACAGAGTTAAATAAATTTTCTCTTTATCCTCTAAATGATATGTTGTCACATTCTTCAACAGTTTTATTGCAAAATCCAAGTGGTATATTTACTTTGAAGACTTGTCGTAACATTAATTATGGCAAATAGTAGTTCATACCGCATGGAAAATAAAACGAGAACTCAATGGCTTTATCGCTCGTTGATTAGCATAGTCTAAGCGAAGTAACCTCCGTAGAAAAGTTTCCTTCAGATACGTCTATTAAAGCCTCAGCCAAATTGGGTAGTCAGTATCACAACGGTTCTACGCTCTCAATTCAATACTCCAAATGACAGTTTTACCATTAAATCTAAATGTACGTATATTTCCACATTTGCGTACACATTTTGAAATCTCTCAAAGAAAAATTATTCTGTACACATTTTTCCATGACCTCTAGTGCAATTTGTGAGTATCATTTGGTGCAGGAATATTTGTAAAGTTTTACTGTACGATTGTTACTTAAGATTTTCAATACTTTCTTCTTATATTACTATCATTATCATAACCCTGATCATTGCCCTGCAAAACCACGCACTGAAACTTATTGCGGTATGAATTTCCCCATAGGTCTCTGTGAGCCCTGATCCAGTTGTATTACTAACTTTGAAAATACGTTGCAAGGTGGTAAATAAAAAAAGACATTCCCCTCAAAAAACAATTTGGATAAGACCTGGTGGCTTGAGCTGTCTCTAGAAATACCAACAGTGCCTACTCTTAAAAAAAATCCTATTCAAAATGAAGGACCCGCAAAGGCGCGGAGATTTGGGCAGTAGCTTCAGTTGCTCTGATTTAGAGAACCCCTTTTCCTTCACCTACTAGCAAAGCAAGTTGGTGTAGGCTCGGAAGAACACGTAAGGCAGATTAAACATGGAGTGAAAGATACTAGACAGACTTTTCTAAAATGGATGTGTTAAAACTCAAGAAATGAATCATAAATAAGAATTATTGTGAGTCCGAGGTTCGGTTTCAATGGTGATCATTTAACAATCGCATCTCATAATAATAATAAGAATATCGTCTCATAATTATCATATCATAATCATTATAATACGTAACACCAACTCTAAGTGAAGAATATCGATCGATAGGAGTCCTAGGCTCTTTGGGTTGGTGTACGAGACATATTCATGAAGTAAGGACCGTTTTCTTATATTTAAATATTGGCGTTTCAGAACACAGTTTTACTCCTGCAGCGCCATCTACTGATTCATTGAGAAGCTATAATAACATTTGTTTTGTTTCATAAGTCGTTTGCTTGTCCGTGCATGCAAACAATGTCCGCGGCAAACTTTGATCCCACCAGCTCGTAAATACATCCCCTTGATTCTACTAAGTCTCCATGTTCGGGACTTTGGTTGAGGCGGTGGCTAGTATACCAGCATTCCACATCCAGAGAGCGGATTTGAATCCCGGCGGTGGCAGACTATTTCAAAGGTATCTTGAACCCTACTTGGGTGTCATGTGGAAAGCAATGCAAGAGGAATAAGCTACCCGTCGGATGGAGTTTGATTTTGCGAGACCCCTTGCATATTTTCCTAAGGGTAGGTTAATGCCTACGCCGGGTTTCTCTCCACACTTCTTCCCCCTTTCCCTCAAAACCTACCCTTTACCGAATTACCCATGTATCCCTAATGGTGGACATCACATCGTCTAAAGTTCGCCTACTCTAATGAATGCTACCATTATCTCTCGTATTTCACATGATGAGAACTCGATGACAAATCCTGCAACATCTTCTTCAAAGAGTTCATGTTTTTAAAGTTTCTTCAACCGTCAACAAATTTCGGATTATCCTCAGGAAACGCAAAGAGAGGGAGACGCGATTACAACTTTATTTTCCCCAGCCCCCTCCTACGCGCATATAGAAAAGAGTACCCACCTCAAAGGATGAGATTCATTCTAGAAAAGTTTACCACTGAGACATTAATTTTTTTATCCAACCCATTCATGAGAGCACCGTATTGTAATGTAATTTTATCATTTGAATGGTATTTTCAGGGATTATTTTAAAATGAAAAAATAGTTTATCCATTATCCCGTTCGCTAGTTTTCTCAATGAAAAATTAAATGAAATTGATATTGGCGTACATTTCAAATGAATTATTCGTTAACCTTTCGATGCCGTGGTATTACGATGCTCAGATAGAGCGTTTGCCTGCGGACCAAAAGACCGCGGGTTCAAATCTCGGTGGAAGGCCAGGTAAACGTATCTGTGGTATGTATCCTGGTTTCAGGTACAATAACTTTCAAGAAACGACACGTGAAAATGGGGAAAGAACTGGGGCCCATTATACTTTTAATGCAGATTATCACATGTCGGAAGTCGTACTTATGCGAGTCCTATCCTAAAATACATGATAGACCCAAGGGCTTGAGAATGGTCTGGTTACTTTTTCGACATTATGCCAATTTAACAGTGACAGGGGCCCATAATGAAGCGGAAATTCAAGGTACCGCATTTCGTATACGATACCAACATGATTGTATACTTTCCAAAACCAAATAAAACAAGTTTCTTCTGAATAATGCCATCCATAGCTCTTCTTCCAATTACTGAGTGTCTTGTTTCCTTTCCAGCACCTTGAGATAAGTTTCCAATCTGCGATCATGCAAAAAACAGATGAGGGAACCGAAAAAAGCAATACCAGTAAGTGTTTTTCATTATGCACGATAATTGAAATGTCTGAAAACATTATTCCAGATCTATACCAGGAGATGTTGTGTTGAAAAAACTGACCCGAGGGTTTTAAAAAGAGGGATCCCGTAGTTTCTGTGATTTAGAGAGGTTCCACGAGTATGGTGTCAGGCTATCTCGAACCGATTTAAAACTCCCATCCCTCCATTTGTCACAAAAGGTAGGTCGACGCCCATGGAAAGACGTCCCCATTGATGTCCATAAATTCAAATGTGTCTCCCTCCCGCGGTCCCGTAGGTTTCCTTCGTCAGGTTTCTTTCAAAAAGTTACCGAATTGGCACCCCACCGCGCGTTGCTTAAGAACCACTAAAAATTCTGTGCCAGATCTTCCGTCTTGCTTGTCTCCTGGCGTAGAATTTAAAGCGCTCGGCAATCACCAGCTCCGGGAGTGAACAATTTCTATTTTTTTTAATTAATACAACTTCCTCCGACTCTCCGAGAGATTTGCGTCCTGAAATTTCGGAAACTAATGAATTCTCGACCAAGACCTGAATCTCTCCGCACCAGTTACCACCGACTGCGTGGAAACTTAATATTTTTCAACCTCTCGGTTGGTATCAAAATACACTCCCAACCACTCGAAATAAATGCCAAATAACTCCTCAAGGTGTGGTACTTGAGGATCACATCCCCGTGGAGAATTGTGTCCTCGATGATAGCTCTCCGAAAGAACCGTTCTATTCAGTTTCCGTAATGCACTCGCGGGGTTGTAAGTCGACAATTAATCTGCAACATTTTACAAAGTAACGGGAAAGATACGACTCGCCACAGGAAACCAATATATATTGATAAATTTATAAATAATTTATCGAAAAATTGATAGCAATTTTTATCACTTTTCTTAAATTTAATGAAATTTATACTTTTTTATTAGTGATTAAGTTCTCAATAATTCGCGACTGTGAAAATAAAATGTTTGTCCAACACCAAAGTAAGTTATCGAGGTGAATACTCCCATTAACACTCATTATTTCATCAAACCCTTACTCAATTGTTTTTCTTGTCAATAAAAGCTCGTATCGCGTGCATAGAGATGTACGTACGTATTTCATACTCAGATATCGTAGAGAAAGTACCTACAGTTAATATTATCTCCATTATTTGAAACATTCTGACCATTTTACCGGCGACTAATAATTTAGGAAATATCAATTTTTGATGGCGCATACCTGATGTTTGTGGGTCGCGGTAGCCCAGGGAGTAGAGCGTTGGACTATTACCGGAGGGTCCCGAGTTCAATTCCCGGGCAAGGCACTCTGGGCACCTGCAGTTCCGCCAAATCTATGTGATTTTTCGTAAACCAAAACCGGCACAGGGAAAGGAACTGGCCCCCCTACCCTGATGTGTGAATTTCACGCGCCATCGGGCTTAATACTGGGTGAATTCTATCATTACCTCCCAAACTGACCTTAGGATTGAATACTGTGTTTATGGTTTACCTGATGTTTAATCATCATCTGTCACACGCCCTATCAGGGTACCACGTAAAAGTATAAATAGTCAAAAACAAAAGAATCTCAAGTAAACCGTTATATTGGGGAAAATCAACATTATATTTCCCGTAATGATATAGCATGAGACTCGTTCAGTTCGACAAAAATCGATCATGATTCTCCGTACAGGATCTGAGACATCCAAAAACCATTTGCCCGTCGCCCTATTGGAATTCAAGGCAAAGTATACGAGCTCCAGCAACTCTCAATGAAATGAAAACGGGAGAATGGTTTGGAAAGTGAAATGCTGTACCCTCTCGCGGCGGCATGCAGTGCCGATCACCGACTGATCTTCATAACCGTTACAGAGTATCATCTTAAATGTCAGGGCCAGTAAACAGAAGCGGAGAATGTCTGTTATTTCTTTATTTTACGCGCGCATACCGCGACATCACGTAGAGCCAGCCAAGCTCTCTCTTCCTTCGCACCCCTCTTCCCCCTGCATCCCGGGGCGTCGCGATTGGTCAACCACCATATCGAATCGTGACGCCATTTTCGGAAGAGGGATTACCCACGGGCCGATCAACCTCCCGGTCCTGGAGGTTGATCCTACTCTACTCACAAGGAGAGGGAGGAGGGCGGGGAGTTTATTCCGGGAGAATTCCTATTCCGACTGTAAACGTTATGCGATGTGTCCATTTTAAGTGAAGCGTATCGTAAGTCGTATTGGAAAATATCACAACTGTCACTGACTCTCATAACGTCGGCAATGTATCAAATCTCATTCCGGGATTTTCTCTCACCCTTCCCTGCCCTTCTAATTTTCCTGCCGCCCATAATTACCCATCTGTCCTTTAATGGCGAACATGACCTCAAGTCCTCGGACGCCTTTCACTATAACCACTGCTTCAAATGGAAATGCAGAATAATGGCGATATTTAAAACGTTGAGATGATGACGACCGAGTTAAATAAAGCGAGCCAGCGAAGTGAAAAATAACTAAGAATCCAGATGAGTTGAAGCAGAGATGGAACAGGATGCGATTACGATAAGGCAGATGCTTGGGAACGGCAGTTAGACTGAAACATTCCCTGAGGTAAGGGGAACTTATGGGGAGAAATAAATGGAATTCCATGGCAGATATATCCACGGATATTAAACCAGTACGCTGGATAGGCGGGGTTAGATATAAAAATTATGCGACTTGGATTGGTGAATGGTGATTGATGGATAAACATGGAGAACCGTGCTATCAATTCATGACATAAAACTGATCATTATAAGCCAGGAAAATAAATGGTAAGCGATAATAATTATTTGTTAGTTGGAACAGAGTATAGGCAGTGATAGAAAGATTCATGGGTTTACAGCATCGGCTTTGAAACTTCAAATTCCTTTTTTTCCTATGGAGGCTTTACAAGATGTGATTGAACTTTCGGCGGACAATTACGTTTTTATATGACTTCCATTTTGGTGTGATGAAAGGGATGGTGGGTTCCGGAGTCTTGTTACACTTCTCTGTCGCAGAAGACTCCCGATCGAACCACATTCCTTTATGTATCGGTTAAAATGCCAATATTGACGCAAAGAACTTGAAAAAATTATTTTTATAATGAATTGACCGCGAAAGTTTAAATCGTTGATGCTACATACGAGGTGTGTTCAAAAATTAACGGGAATGTTTTTTCATTTCGCGGGCTTGGAGAGTCCAATTGTCAATTTTTTTTTTATTATGTTGGTATACATGCCCCTGAAGTATGATAAAACTTTCAGCTGTTTTCATTGTGGACTTCGTCTGTGGCAGCCAGTAAGGTTAGACGGTTTTTATGAGCTCGGCGATTTTCGTTTGTTAAAAGAAATGGATCAAAGAATTTGTATCAAATTTTGCGTAAAAATGAAATATAGTGTAAAAACGTGTGTGAAATGTTAGCAAAGGCCTATGGTGAGTCTGCTATGAGTAAATCAAGGGTTTACGAGTGGCATAAGTGTTTCCAAGAAGACCGTGAAGACTTTGAAGATGACGAACGCCCTGGACGCCCCAGCATATATCAACAATATATATATATATATATATATATATTCGTATAGATGTTAACACGCTAATTTTCCTTAAATGTACAATTAAGTGGATGGGAATATGCGTGTTTATTCATTAATATTTCGTCGTGCTGTTCATATCACAATTCGCGGGGTTGAATGAGTGATGAGTTGGATATCATTTCAGAAGGACGAAGGATAGACTCGGTTGCTATAGGTCTAAGAGAAGGTCGCCACAGAGAGTGACGTGGATTTATACGAGTCCGATTGCTTGGCTGAAGGTTAGTTCTCCCATGGAATCTGTTCTCATACTAGAGAGGTCAGCTATGAACATTTCAAACCCCGAGCCCATTCATCGAACGAGGATGTCAGATCAAAATGGGATGTGCGTCCCTCATGACGCTCCGTTGTTCAGTTGCATCGGCTCGGCGCCGAGCTCTCTATCCGCTTTAACATCCTCCATCCTTTCTCTATTCTAATCACTTGCTCGTACTATGCGCTTTCACTCATCCGATTTCGCATCTCATTGTCACAGGTCCAGGGTCGCTGTACGAGTAGTATCGGAAAATCGGTATTCACTCGATTTTTGAGGACAGGATGGTCAGAAAGCTTTTAAAATCTCGGATTGAGGACCATCTGTTCACACACAAACACAATTAGAATGCGAGAAATCAACCCTTCACAGAAATTATGTCCGCCTTTTTTGTATAATGAATTATTCGATGAAAATAAATGTAGCGTCGACAGAGACAACACTTGAGTTCCTCTTTGTGAAACGACACAACTCATCCGAGCATAACCATCCACCGTACAAATGTTGCCCATCTTTTACCACAGGAAATAAATCGGAGGAAAGATATGCTACATAGCAGCAGAGGCAACGCTTGAGTTCCACTTTACAGCTCAATACAATTCATGTAACATCAGTTCGTACATGAGAAAACATAGCAGAAAAATCTCATAGATTCAATCAACATTTTTTTCCGATTTATTTCAAAGACAAAAAAAGAAGCTACGGATTGAAAAATATATTATCATCTTTAGTGGTGAAGGATTTTGAAAAAGCTAATTTCAATACAAGCCTTCGTCGTTGTAAATCCATAAGTCAGCAAGTATAAATGCTACAGAAAGAACTCAGTTGCAGTACTTAGGCACTTTGATTAAGCGCAGTGTTCAAACTAAGTTGCAAGGATGCTGTAAATTTATCAACATTTCTTCAAAATATCTATATCTTACCAAAGGAGTTTTACTTTATTTCCAGCGATTGAAATATTCATTGAGGTCTACATTCAAACAATACCCTGAAAACCGCCGCGAGGGCATCTGGCGAGAAATATTAGGGTATCATTCTTGCATGCAGAAATATTAGTTAATTCATGTATTTGAATCTATATAATAGCTAAGACAAAGAAACACTTGAACACATACATGGTGTTTATAGACATACACGTCCATACAAAGCATTCCACAATCGGAGCGTTTTTCAACATTATTGAAAATTTTCAAGAAACTGCGGGAGATGCCGCAACAGTAACTTTTAACGGAGTCATCCGCTAAGTGTGCGTCACAATGCAACAATTTCAGAGTGTAAAAATCATTCGCCTTGACCGGGATGGCAAATTATTTTTACGCTCTGAAATTGTTGCAATGAAAAACATTATTGAACTTTAGCCTTTAATTTAATATATTCGATCATTTGGGTACGATTTTGTTAAGATTACTTATCGAGCAAGGAAAGAACCAGTATTTGATTCTGTGTGTTGTGGTGTCTATCTCTTATTTTATCTCAGTGACTGAATCTACCAATATAATTGAGTGCCATAAGAAATTCCTCTGTCTCACAATAAAACTCAAGTGACCTGTGCCTTTCTAAAAGTGTTGATTCTCGCCCGTTCTCTTCGTGACTCAAAGAGGTTTCCAATCAAATTCTTCCAGCATTCCCGTGACGCTTATTCCCTCCTCGTGGCAAATTTTCCAATAAATCTAGCCGATATTCTGCCATATATTATCACGATAGAACTGAAGCAACTATGAACCAAGGAGACCATTTTCCTTCTTAGGTACCCTTCAATTGGGAAACCTTTCTTTGAGCAAAGCTATATTAGGAGGAAAACTTAAAAAAATGAAAGTTGAGTGAATTTACCATCATATAAGAAATACGTTAACTCCTTGTTGAACTCTCTTTTTCGAAGGGACGAATAATCTGATTTGATAAAGTTTCCAGAGTATTGCCGTTCATTTAATATAATAGGAGAGAGATATTTTGTTGAATACAAAGTGAACAGAAGGAATAAATTTACTTTCATCAATTAAATAAAGGCTATCTGGAAAATAAAGAACATCACAAGACATACCATATGCTCAGATTTTCCAAACATTATAAAGTATGAAGATTATTTCTGGACTACGTCTAGAAACGGAAAAATATATGAATGCTGCACCAGCAAAACTGAGTATGATTCGAGTTCAAAAGGTCACTGTCTCTCTGGAGACTAGAAACTCACCTCCAAATTAAAATCATCTCAACGATATCATCCCAGCGATTATTCTCGTGAAATGATCAAGCCATGCATTATATCGGCAAATCAAAAAGATTCTGTAACATTCGACACGAATATTTATGAACTCAAAGCGATGATTGAGAATATTTTATTTACATTAAAATGCATCAGCATACAAACATACAGAGTTTTCACACTCCAAATATCAAATATCGCATGACAATTAGAATTTAGCATCTTTAACGGAACTCTCCGTACCAACGACCTTCTTCCTCTATTCTCAATTCGTGTTCCCCCTCGGCCAACACGTGACTTGAGTCTGTTGCAGATTCCAAATTTCCGTTTCTCAACGTTCCTTATTCCATCGACTTCCCGCTACATTTAATTCCCTGAGCATCCAGTATCCTTCCCTGGACCTCTCTTCCTCCCTCAACGCCTCTCACCTCCTTCCTTAAACGCCAGATAGTAACTTAGCTCTCTCTGGTTGCATATGTGCTCTCCTGCCATCTTATATCTGTTCTTGACATTAATTGTTAACTTTTCATTGTTGTTTGTTGCTTCTACTCGTTCTTTTTCTTAGTGTATATTATATGTCACCCTATGTGAAAGCCTTTGTGCCGTTTTTGGCTGCTTTGTTAAATAAATTAATTAATTAACCTTCAAAAAGTGTCCTGTGATGATTTTTTTTGGAATAGGAGCAGTTCCCTTCCGAATTCCTACTGCATCAGAAATAACGAAATAGGAAGTGTAGACTTTATTAAATACTTGGGCGTCACCCTTACTCACGACCTCACCTGAGTGAAATGCATGGAATACCTGTATATACCGCCTCTTTTAAACACTGCTACTCAATATTTTAATGTTTTAAACGAAGGAGCAAACTCACCCAGAGTGGAATCCAGTTCAGCTTTTATATTGGTTGGGCTGAGGTCTTTCAAATAAAATACTCTGTTATATAACAAATACACTTACAATGACCAATTATCTCCATTTTCACCAATTCATTGAAAACGTTCAAAATTGATGGCTGGCAAACAAATAACTGAACTAAATAATGTAGCGCCTTCAAACTTGAAACAAATGCTTTATAGATGGCATACTTTCTAATACATATTTTTCAAACATCTACCGCCATCTCTAGGTCAGGCCGAGTACTTATGGGACCAACCTCGTATGCGGACAAGCTAACAAAATATTAGAATTTATTAGATGAGCGTTGGGAAAATGTGATGAAAAAGGTTAACGATTATTGTTATACTTCGATGGTTAGGCCTCATTTAGAATATGCTGATAGTATACGGGATCCTCAAGAAGTTCGATTGATGGCCGAATTAGATCGCGCGCAGCGTAGAATAGCTAGATCAGTAAAACGTTGTTATGGTAGCAGCGCAACTAGTTTATTAGAGGAACTTAGTAGCGTATCTAAATTATTTAAGGAATTAGATTGGGAATCACTCACTCACGAAGGTTTAGTTACAGATTAAATTTCTTGCGTGGATTGGAAAGAAATCTCTTCAGCAATGATTTTAAAAATGTGTTCTTAGACCCATCGTCCTATGGTCGTAGAGATCATGTAAAATAAGAGAGATTGATGGCAGAGTAGATGGATTTTAAGATGTAATTTTGCCAACAAACAATTAGGTATCATATAAACCTATCTGACCACGTTAGAGAAGTACAAGGTATTTTTCTTTTTTTCATTCTAAGTAGCCTAGGGGATTATCATGATTTCATTTAACTTTAGTTTTTTGTCCCTGTTACTAACAACTCCTCTCTTATGCGGAGGGAAACATACAGCAAGTTAATGCTTGGGTAAATATTGGTCATATGTAAATAATTATTGACTACCGGCGTCGGAAAAGAAGAGGAAGAACGGTTTTTAGTCTCAATCTTAAATCGGGCGCGTGGCATTATATCCTGCTTCATGCCGGGAGTCTTCTTAAATACGTGAAGAATATAGAGTGAGTACTCTTGCCAAATGCTAGGACACATGTACTCGTATCAATTACATGTCATTCCTCGACACTCACAACCTTATAGCCGACAAACAACACGGATTCGAAAAGGAGAAACCATGAGAAACGCAGTTGGGGCTTTTTAAATACGATATCCTGCAATCGTGGGAAAGGAACAAACTAGTAGATGTGATTTTCTTGGATTTTAAATGGCCTTCGATAAAGTCTCACGCGCCAAATCGATGTACAAGTTGCGAGGATACAGAATACACACTAATGGCATAAACTGGAATCAGGACTTCCTGAGTAACCACAAAGCATAAAGTAACAATAGATGGCTCTAGGTGTAACTATATAAAATTAACATCCGGCGTCCCTCAGGGTAGCATCACAGGTGCTATGCTATTTCCTATTTACATTATTGATATCACCTGAAAATAAAAAGCAACGTAAAACTGCGCTGACCTTACTGTAATCTACAGACATATAGTGACCAACACAGATCGCTCAATGCTAAACAATAGCGTGAACGACATTAAAAAATAGTGTACAGAATGGTTTTGGATTTAAAAACTAAAAAAGTACGGTTATATGTTCCTTAAATAATAAAAAACACATTACACACTCGGAGGTACTAGGACGAACGTTGCAAACCACGATACATGGGTGTCACCATCGCATCCGATCCCACACGAGGAAAACGCAACAGTACTATTTGCAGAGGGACCATAAAGAGTTGCGTGGCCCTGCGGGGGAGTCATACTGGCATTCATAAAACGTGTAGTGGGAAAATTTAACGAATAAAAAGTGAAGGAGACGGACTATTTATCTTAAGTAATACCCCACATAGAGTATAAATCGACTTAGGTGGCCATATGGGATTCATCTCATTGATATATGACTACAGAACTTAACGAGAGACAGAGAGCAGTCGGAATCGTGAAGAATTCGTCCGAAAGAACACAAAGCGTCACATATTTGCTACTAGATTCCAGATAGGAACCCTTAGTCATGCAAAGATTCATGGAGAGATTAAATCTATCGAAAATGTACCAATCGTGTGGTTTTGCACTATGCACCAATAGTGTGGCGCTGGAAACACTAAGGCGGAAATGGCAAGTTCAAAGAAAATTTCCTATGACCGTAAACAATAAAATTTATTAAGGCCATAGGAGATTTTCTTTAAACTTGTTATTTTACGAGGCCGTAGAGCTCCTAGACTTTAAGACGCCAAGTTTCCTAGACTTTAAAACGGAAATGGGTGGGCACTGGCAAAAATAGTTAGGAACAGACGAGTTACATTCCCCCATCAATTCACTTAATGGCCGGCGTCCTGACGCCTCCCCTCCCCGCCTCGCGTCCTTTGACCGGCCAGGTGTGTCCTATAAATAAAGTTGTGGGTCTTAATTTTTGAATCGTCCGTCCTGTACTAGCAGAGTGCCACCTGATAGTTTGTTACTGTGTTGCATGTGAGCCCGCCCTTGTAATAAGATTCCTTATTTGTCTCCGTAGTGTAATCAGTGGAGTATTTACTAAAAACGTAAAAAGAGCAATGTGTTTTTAGTGCCCTGCAAGCCGCCGCAAGGGTATGTGAATACACACCAGACTGATTTTGACCCGAATATTTTAAACTCTACCGCGGTGGGATAATATTATTCTGTTCCCTTATCTTTCATGGAAAAAATGGCATCCTAAATCTGTTCTACACTTCATCATCATCAGTATTTTCAATCCTAGGATTGGTGTATTTCAGCCCTCCATTCGCCTCTATTTAATGTCAATTCCCTCAATCCCTGATACCTTTTCTGTTTTACGCCTTTCTTAATTTGTCCTGTGTACATGTCCCCTGGTCTTCCTCGTGTGATCTTTCCTTCTATTATATTCCTAATCAATCCATTGTGCCTCAATGTGTGTCCAATCCATCTATTTCTTCTTAGCCGTAGAGTTCTCCGCAGAGTTCCTCACTTAACCTCTCTAATTTTATTGGCATGATCTCGCCTACCGTAGTATTATGGGGTAACTATACATATGCCCCTCCCATGGACTACAACCTTGTCGTGGTGGAAGGGCTTGTGTGTTCCGATGACCCCTTGAGCTGTGCTGGCGGGAGTAATAATAATTACTCCTGGAAGGGTCACCCATGCCAGATAGGTCGAAGGTTAGGAGCCAGACGAAAGGTAGTCCACGCAGCGTCTGTTCCTCAGTGAGGCGGCTGCAATGGCGTCTGACCCCAGTGGGGCGGCCATTAAGTGATGGTGTCACGTTAAAAACACTATTGAGGAAGGCAACGAGAAACCACTTCAATTATGATTCCCAAGAATATAATGATGGGCACTATAGATAATATGAGTCCTGGCAACTACGGGACTCGGCCCAAGAGGCCGTGTGTCGTGCCCGGCAGCGGGAGAGGCAAGGCTTCCGCGGTCGTCATCCCACGAAACCCTTGCAGGGAAGAAATAACTGCAGCAGGACAGAAGACTCAGAAGAAGGCGAAAGTAGTTAGAATAGGAACCTGGAACGTCAGGACAATGTTGAGGAGAGGCAAATTAGAAAATATTAAGCGAGAGATGGAAAGAGGTAATATAGATGTTTTAGGTCTCTGCGAGGTGAGATGGAAAGATAGCGGGGATTACTGGAGTGACAATTATAGAGTGATATACAGCGGCGGGGACGAGAGCCAACGAGGGGTTGCCGTAATCTTAAATAAAGGGGTAGGAAGAAGCGTAGTCAACATAGAGCAAGCGCCAGATAGAATTTTACTCGTAGAGATTAAAGCAGAGCCGACGAACTTGGTCATTGTTCAGGTATACATGCCACCGAGCAACCACAAGGAGGAAGAAGTCCATAGGATGTATGATGAGTTAGAGGATATCATCGCGAGTGTTCCTGCAGGGAAACATTTGATAGTGATGGGGGATTGGAATGCAACGGTAGGCGAAGGAAGAGATGGTGGTGAGGTGGGGGACTATGGGTTAGGCACGAGGAATGAACGCGGGGAGAAAGCAATTGAATTCTGCAGGAGACAGGGGTTATTCATCACTAACACATGGTTTAGACACCACAAAAGGCGTAGGTATACATGGAAAATGCCAGGTGACGCAGAAAGGTATCCGTTAGATTATATTATGGTTAGGCACAGGTTTAGGAACAGTGTGATAAATTCGCACAGTTTCCCAGGAGCGGATGCGTACTCTGACCACAATTTGGTTGTTATGAAATGTAATGTTCGTTTCAAGAAGATAAGGCAAGGGCGGCGGGTTAAAAAATGGAATTTAGAAGCAGTAAATGAATTAACGAGGAAGGAGTATCAGCAGGCTGTAGAGAAAATGATGGATGACGGTAAAGAACTGAGTACTATCGAAGAAAAATGGGAATGTATCAAGAAAGGGATATTGGAAGCCGCTAAAGACACTATAGGAACCGTTAACGGGAAGAGGATAGGGAAACCAAGGGTAACGGATGAGATGTTTGCAAAGATGGATGAGAGAAGAAAATGGAAAAATGTAAACACAGAGTTAGGCAAAATGAAGTACAAAGAGTTAAACAATAAATTGAGAAGGGCCACAAATAAAGCAAAAGAAGAATGGTGGAAAACGCAATGCGAGGATATGGAAAGTTTACAGAAGAAGGGTGAAATTGGTGCTCTATACAGCAAGGTTAAGTTATTATCGGGAAGTAAGAAGGCAAGATCTGTGCTAACAGTTAAAGATAAATGGGGTAAGATAATAGTTGAACCAGGAAAAATCCAAGAGAGATGGAAGGAATATATAGAAACGCTGTATGGTAGAGTACTTAGGCCGACAAGGTTAGACATAGAAAAGGAACATGACGTAGAAGAAGATAGCATAGGTCCAGGCATACTCGACGATGAAATAGAAAGGGCATTAAAGGAGATGAAAGCAAATAAGACTGTGGGGGTGGACAATATTCCTGTAGAAATGTTGAAATGGTTAGGGAAAGGTGGGAAGAAGGCCATATATTGACTGATTCGTAGTATCTATGAGGAAGGAATCTGGCCGGAAGATTTTGTGAGATCGGTGTTAGTTCCTATTCCAAAAAAGGCAAAGGCTTCGTCATGTGAGGATTACAGAACAATAAGTTTGATATCCCACGCAGCTAAAGTTATTCTCAGGATCATCAACAAAAGGATAGAGAGTAAGGAAAATGATTACTTAGGGGATGATCAGTTTGGGTTCAGGAAAGGAAGAGGTACGCGTGATGCCAATGCAGTAATGAGATCACTAGTCGAGAGGAATATAGAATACAATCAAGACGTTTTTGCCTGTTTTGTAGATTTCGAAAAAGCGTTTGATAGATTGAATTGGGAAAAATTAATGCGTGTATTGCAGAAAATAGGAATGGATTGGAGGGACAGGAGACTGATCCGCAACCTGTACATGTCTCAGACTGCTCAGGTGCGAGTGGGGAACGGAGAGTCCGGATGGGCAGTGTTAGGAAGAGGTGTAAGGCAGGGTTGCCCATTGTCACCGGTACTGTTCAACGTATATGTAGAGGAAATGATTAAAGAGGCATGGGAAGAACTGGAGGTAGGAATGAAAGTCGGAGGGGAATTCGTAAAATCGGTTAGGTTTGCTGATGACCAAGCATTAGTTGCTCAGTCAGCCAAGGGGTTGCAAGCATTGTTGAGTGAATTGGAGGTTCAGTGCGATAAATATGGGATGAGAATCAATATTAGTAAAACAAAGGTTATGCGATTTTCCAGAAAGAAAAAGGCTAAGCTAAATATTAAAATAGGCGGGGAAAAAATAGAGCAGGTAGAACAGTTTACATATCTCGGAAGTGTTTTGGACCAATACGGTCAAAGTGGTAGGGACGTAAGGAGAAGAATTGCCCTAGGCAAAGAGGCTTTCTCAAGGAGGAGGGAGTTGATGACGGGGACATTGGGTAGAGATGTTAAGACAAGACTCGTAAAAACTCTGATATGGAGCGTGGTCGCTGAAGCAGGAGGATAGACGTAGATTGGAGGCTTTTGAAATGTGGATGTGGAGAAGAATGGAGAAGGTGAAATGGACCGAAAGGAAAACAAATGAGGAAGTACTAGAAATGGTGGGGGAGGAGAGGGGTTTGTTGAGAGAAATCCTATGGAGGCAGGAAAAATGGATGAAAGGCGTATTGAGCGGTAGTGGAATGTTGAAGAAGGTAATAGAGGGGAGAATGTTGGGCAAGCGAGGTAAGGGCAGGAACAGGATAGGGATGTTGGACGGGATGAAGGGAGGAAAGAAGTACACCGAGATGAAGAGGGACCTGATATAGATTAGTTTGCTAGGTGGGGAGTCACAAAATGTTTATTTGATAGTTGTGTCCATCCAAAAACCTACCTTAACCGGTAGATTACCTAATAAATAAAAATATACATATTTTATTTTATTTTATCTGTAATTGAACTTTCGCTCCATTAAGTGATTCCCAGCCTAGCTGCTCTAATATTTAGGATGCGCTACTAAGTTAATCGCAACAGGGCTTTACAAATCTAGCTCCTCCACGCTGCGCGCCATCCAATTCGGCCATCAACGCAACTTCTTGAGGATCCCATATGAAAGGCCTGTTCCAAAAGTAGTCGGGACGGAAATGATTAAAAGAAATTCTTGCCAGAACTGATACATTCACTCAAAAGTCGTCGAAGTAGCACCCTTGTGCGCCAACACACCGCTGCCAGCGGGTTTTTCACGCCTCGTACGTACGCCGGGAATGCGGCTAAGCTCCCTCGTCACCACCTCTTCTAACGCTTCCACCGCTCCGTGGTTATGTCCTTTAAGCCAGGATTTGAAGCGGGGGAAGAGGGAGCGATCTGGCGTGGAATTATAGTAAACGTTTGGATCATCTCAAGCTCTTGGCAGATCCGTGTGCGAGTTTCCTTTTGTTTGTCCGAGAGCACTCACGGAATGAGCTTTCCAAACAACTTTTCCATGTCCATGTTTTCGGTCACAAGTCGATCCAAATCACCTTTAGGCATGAAAACCTCATCAAAAACTATGCTCCCACTCAATCCGCGATCCCTGGCCAACACAGCTTTCACTCTTGCAAGAGTTCCGTCACTTTTGGAGGTTGAAGGGTGTCCTGAACGTTCGGCGTCTTCAACATCTTCTCTGCCCTACCAAAACAACTTTTGCCACTCAAAAACACCCAATCCACCCATGGCTTTATCACCATAAGCTGCCTTGAGCATGTCATGAGTCTCTTTACCGGTTTTTTCCAGTTTCACGCAAAATTTGATGGCATAGCGCTGTTGCAATAGCCGGTTCAGGACGAAGCGTAACGAGATCACGTTTTAGAGGTTTCGCAAACGAGCGATCGACACTCCGCAAAGGCTAGGAGCAAACTGCCACCAGCCAGAATAACCGTCGATCATTCGTCCGTCTATCCGGGAAGTCGTACTACATTTGAGCCAGGCCTTGTACTAGCAGCATACTCTAAATTAGGCCTAACCAACGACATATAACATTTCTCCTTGGCCTTTTCATCACATTTACCCAGTACTCTTCTAATAAATTCTAATTTTTTGTTAGGTTGTCCAAATATTCCCCGTATCCATTTCACCCAGGAGAGGTCGTGAGCGAGGGTAACGCCTAGGTATGTAATTGAGTCTATACATTCCATTTCGGTGTTCCCAATGCAGTAGGCGTCCGGGAGGGAATTTTTCTCTCTCCAAAAATTCATCAGTACGCATTTTTTAAAATTGATTGTAATTTCTTTGTGACGCACTAGCGTTGCATAGCATTTAGATCATCTAATAAAGCTTCTGTGTCCTCATGATTACGAATCAAAGTATCGGCAAACCGACGAATAAGCGTGTCTTACTTGTGGGTAGGGAGTCCATTTCACTAACGCAAAGTAGGAATAAATGAGGTCCGATAACACTTCCATGGGGATCAACTGAAGTGATTTCTACTGCCTTTGAGCTAAATCCATCTGTGACTACTTTTTGTATCCGACCATTTAAAAAGTATTTAATCCCACCCAGGATATTTTTGTCGGTCATATGCTTTTAGCTTTGTGAGTTTACAAATAGGTACTTATTCGAAAGCTTGCTTAAAATCTAGAAAAACCGCGTCCACTAGAACATTGCTGTAACCCGAAGTAAGAATATTATGAACAAAAAGCGCAAGTTGTGTCTCGCAGAATCTACCTTTTCGGAACCCGTGCATTTTTCATTAATAACTCCTGATTATGGAGGCGTCTCACGATCGAACTAGCAACTATATGCTCCATGACCTGTAATTGCTCGGTTCCTCCTTCTCTCCGCTTTTGAATATAGGTGTTACATTAGCTGTTTTCCAATCACTGGAAACCATGCAATCTGCTAATGTGTAAAACGGATGTTGCATGAATGATGTCCAGTCGCACCGTTCCATTTGTCCTTACGATTGGTCATGAGATGCCATGTGTTTGTGGAAGTATTTGAGTAGATTTAGTATGGCTGGTGACCGAACACTCACTGACATATGTCCTTGCGGGAGTTTGCGTTTCACCTACAAAACGCTCATCCGTGGTGATGCAACATTCGCGTTAAAAATTGAACAACATCATCGATCAACAGGAAGCATTAAAATCATTTTCAAGCGCAGGAAAATCATTGATTGAAAATTAGACAACAAAGGAAGGGGAATGAATATATCCTCTAAGTAAAAAATAACACGAACGAAAACACACAATTATCACAGTAAAAACCAATAAGAAAATAAAGATTAAATGTATGACAAAATATTCGGAGAAAAAATATTTAGACTCTTATTTCCCTTTAGAAGAATGAACAACTCCCTCGATGCGTTCAAATCTCAATTCGGGATCGTATCAAATTGAAGCCTGGGCTGCGAACAATAACAGGAGGAATAACACTTTATGGAATTCCTTTATGATGAGGGTAAAAAAAGGAAACTTTTCACTTCCACAATAAAGATATGTGTGAAAGTCTTTATGTTAAAGTGCAAAGTTTTTTTTTATTTACCGTCAAGAGGAACTCAAAATGAGAGCCGGGGAAATATCCCACCCTGAAATGTGGCAAATATCTATTTTTCCAAATATCACCGCCCAAGTGTCTCATTTTTCCAGGAGAGCGGCTTTTAGGGAGGTTTCCGGGTTGTTCAGGTCGGTGGATACTGTGTTATTAAGAGTAGAAGAGATGTTAATCCCCTATATGACACCTCCAGCCTCACTCATTTCCGCTCAAAACCGCGTGAATTTTCGAGTACTAGAACACTGTCAACGGTTTGTCGTAGGGCTTAATATTATGCGACGCCTACGCTCATCAATTAAACCAACCTTTGATTTATTACGGTAATTATATTTTCAAGATCTCAATCTTCCCTCTTTAGAAAGTATTACCACAACACGCACAAAGGAAAAGAAGAAAACGTAAATGCATTTCTCCCCCGTTAGGACTTACCCACGGCCTTGAGCCGTCGTGACTTTTGCCCTAAGCCCAAGTGCGGATCTGGGTGCATTTAATGGACAAATACTCCAATTAAATACAGTCTCATGTAGTCAACGTACCTTCTCTAATGACCACTTTACACGATGCTTATTATTTCAGCCACCGAAAACAGTACTGTAATGAGAATGTTCAATATTGCTGCAATCAATTAATATTGATGCAAACTCGGTGCTATTGTCTCGAATGAATCCTTTTACAAGATATAATTCTCCTTTCGAATTTTAATTTCTGAACATGCGCGAACGCTATGTTCTGATTTCGCCCGCGGCTGCGTTTACGCTTGAATTCAAATAGGCATGTAGTAGTCGCCATTTCAGATATTTCGTCCATAGTTCTGTCGAGGAAATGGTTGTCGTATAAGGTGCAACGTTGATTGGCTAACGAATCTCGCAGACGAGAAAAAAGACAAATTTGAACAATGAATTGGATTTTTCTGCTGAAATAAAGAAATATTATATAGTTGATTCCGAAGTAACAATTGTTAATCTCTAGAAAGGACCCTGCTCACCTGTGAATGGCGGTTGGATGCAAGAACCAGACGGAAAAGAAGCTTCGTCTTAACCAGTGTTTCCATTCCCCCTTACACGTAAACGATTCGATTTTGAAGTATCCTGATTTCAGTGCTGAAGTAAGCAACGGTCCTCAAAGTGGAATTTCTGATATACTACTCGCGTAAACACTAGAAATTTGTTAGTTTCAACTGAAAAGGTCTAATTTTTTACAACACTGTCTTAAAATCCAATGTCTAAGGGAGCGCCCGATCGACGCCCTTTCGGATCGGCTCATGTTTGAACATCAATCCAAACTGTCAAGTGACGGTTTCCCCAGTGCCGCGTAGTTTTTTAGGTGATAATCGCTTCTGGCACGGAGATTGCGTCGTCTCGCAAATGTAGGTCTTTAAAACAACCGACTTTTCGTCGCTTCGCCGAGACTGTTCCGGTCGGTTACCCCGCCTTCATGCCTTAGGCTGCGGTAAGAGGGAACAGAAGACGGCGAAGACCCGCGTAATCGATTGTTTCGACGCGATCGTGCGCGAGATGAACAACCGACAGACGACGAGCGCAGTAGCTCTTCGCCCGCAGCAACATCTTCAGCATCGAATATTTTGAACTCTCACTGTTTCCACAGGTGCGCGAAAACGCACCCGAACGGATTTCACGCGGAGCGAAGTGACCTCGGCCGTGAGAGTACCTCAAAAAAATAAATAATGATAATAAAAAAAAGGCAATTACGTCCAACGACCATATTCGATCCACGCCCCATGTTCTTTCAAAGTTATCGTTCTGCTACGGCGCGAAATGTGACGCAAAAGCGCGCATCCGCCCAAGGGCGCGTAAACAAATATATGAGAGGGAAAATTGCCACATGGGTTTGCATTAAGCGTGTCACCGCGGACCACGCCTTCGTCCACCAAGTCTGCCCATCCATCTCGACCGACCCCACCCCCACGCCCTCCACACCATACCACGCGGTCGGCCAACGGGCGGGCGGGTCGACCCGCGGGAGAGACTGGAGACCGTTCCCCTCCCCATCTACGCGCTCCACACGGCAACAATGGGGAATATCTCATGAAAGCGAGGTCACCCTTAACCACCCACCCTCCTCTTTGCCAATCAGCATTAATCGTTCGGATCGCTGGATAAAGACTTCTCGGGCAAGGAAGGGGGAGAGTGTGGGGGGGGGGAGAGCAAAGGCGACACGATAGGACATCTAAGCAAGTTGTGTTTAGGGTGGGGTGATGGGGGAGGGAATTCGAAGGGGAGGAAGTGAGGTGAAAATATTTGTAACAAATGACCGATGTCAGTCGGGAAAACACATTCCGTCTCCACGGCGTCGTTTGGCGCCCGTTGTCGTCCTGCTGGGGGAGTGGGATGGAAAGATGGATGACGTTGAGCGATTGGGGGTTAGGGGAGGGAAGGGGGGTAGGATGAGGTTGAGATGAGGGGAGACCGTGTAGAGGAGGTGTGACATGGCGGAAGGAATATGATGAATTAGTTGGGTAGTGTGACGAGGGCGAAAAATCCCTTTGATTCGCCCTTGAAGGCTCCCTCATCTCCACAGATTCCGAAGACGAAAAAGACGCAGTCCACGTCTTTGGAAAGCGCGTCGGAGGGTTAAATGACCTGATTTCGATCCTTGTTTTTCCTTCATTCCTCCTCCTCAAAACCACCCAACATATCTCCACCCACCCCATCGATAGGATCGGAGGCATTCTGCGCATTTTCTATCAACTGAAAGTGAACGCGACATGCCACACTGAGATAGATATCAAAATCAAGGCTCCTATGTATGTATGTAAGTGTGTATCTCTCTCTGTCTCTTGATACGCGAAACAGATCGGTTTGAGTGTGCCCTTGGACGCAAATGGACACGGCGCTAATTTCCTCGCCCGGGAGTAATTTTTCTCGCGCCAAGCCGAGATGCCATTACTGGGTGTTAACAAGGTAATTCCACAGGACGGACGATTATTAAATTCAATTTACTGAGACGCAGTACATCATGTATGACGAGTTATCCAGACCACAGAAACTAAAAAGAGAAACGAGATGAAAATTGAAGTCAACGGTTCACGAAAGGCGCAGCATCTCTCAAATGCTCCATATTTATCGGCGAAGTCAAACTTGATAGTACGCAAGGAGAATCTCAGGTACAAAGCTAGATGTGATGTAAGTAACGCTCGTAATTGTTTTTGTTTCCTTCTACGCAGTTAGAACCAAGCGATAAGATTTTCATTCGGGATAATAATGCCGTAATAATACTTATATACCCAAGAGAAATGGGACTTCACGAATAGGATACATTCAAGAAGTTTGGAAATTTCATCCAAATTGTAAACGAGGTAGTCCGGGGGTAAAACGTTGGACTACTGACCACGAACGCCTCCGGGTACCCTCAGCATCTTCACCAAAGCTGTGTAATTATTCGGGTACCAGATTTTTACGGGAAACTATAAGCGCCACAGGGATAGGAACTCTCCACACTACCCTGAGATGTGAATGTCACGCGCCGTCGGTCTTAGTACTGGGTGAGCTCTACCCTCGCCTACCAAACCGACCTTCGGGTTTAAAACTGTGGGGGTGCAAATACAATTGTCACGAAGGAACATATGCAGCTGCCTTTGAATTGCAGCTAATGTCGTCAATAATTTCAAATAAGATGGGAGAGATAAACATAACAGTTTCAGGTTTAACTTTGTCGAATTCCTTCATCATGAGGGTAAAAAAAGAAACTTTACACTTCCACATAAAGATTTTAATATTTGGTTCACTATATAAGTGGAGACAATTTTTAATGTCACCTGATGATGGTGTCCAGCATCGAAACCATGGTCGTGAAATATTAAACATTTATGTGGAAGTGCAAAGTTTCTTTTTTTTACCCTCATCAAGATGGGAGAGCACTGTATGAAATAATACATCTAGTTGACCTAGAGAAAAAACTTTGAAGTTTTGCTGCACAATGTGCTAATCACTAATTTTCCTGGTGTGTGCTGGTCATGGTAATTACAATTCATTACAAATAAAGACATTTTTCTTCTTACACGGACTGCCAAACTGAACATATAGCACAGAAAGAAGGCTAAGGTTTTTATGGCTTAAGTTAATTTAAAGCTATGGTTAAGGCTTAGCTAAGGCTAAGGTTGTAACAGTGGCAGACAATGAGCCGTGCACTGAGGATCACACACAGATATTATCTCATCTGAATCGTAAACAGCTAGGCCAAATGGGAAGAAGAACCCCAAAGGTAACAACATATGTAACGTGTATAAAAATAAGCGAAATAAACACTTCTTAACACATTTAAACTATGAGAATGTTTAAAGACAGAGAGCACAGATGGATTTCAGCTTTTTATTCATTTATTTAACGGCTTAATTGGGCGAGGTTGAGACTTAGAGTCTCTTCATTCGCCTAAACCTTAGACATGATATTGAAGACACGCCAAGCCCTAGATGGAGGAAAATCCACCTTGGCGGGAATCGAACCCGCGACCTCTGGATTGGTAGGCGAGGCCGTTACCCCGCCGAATGTGCGTCTGGGGTAAACTAACCGATACACTAACGACAAAATTGACTGGGTCGGTTTTTTTGTAATTTAATGAGTGGTTGAAATAAGCACTGACTAGTAGCCCCATACAGATTCGTGGGAGTCCGGAAGTCCCTTCGCTCTAAATCCATCCTCAACATTATGCACCCCTCACGACATTTGCTTCGAGAATTGCACGGGGAGACTCCAGCAAACCACATTAAAAGGATTAAAAAAACGCAGCAACCATTCGGGTTAGTAGAGTTAACCCAGTAATGATCCCGGCGTGTGGAATTCACACATCAGGGTAGGTGGGCCAGTTGCTTTCCCAGCTATGGTTCCCAGGAAGACTTGGTACCGGAAAAATCACAAAGCTCGGGTGGAGCTGAGAGTGGCCAGAGAGGCTTTGCCGGAAATCGAACCCCGGCCCTCCGGTCGGTAGACCAACGCTCTACCCCCTGGAATACCGTGACCCCTATTAAGAGTATACCCATACCCAAAGGACATTCAATCATCCTCCACAAATTACCGACCCGAGCTTTGCAATTATACTCATAAATCATCAGTATTTCAAACCTAATATTGGTTCACTACAGCTCTCCATTCTCCTCTGCTAATTGTAAATTCCCTCAAAATCTCTTTTACGTTAATCTTAATATTTTTCATATCCTTTTTGGTCTTTCTCGCTTGATTTTTCCTTCAACTTCCCATTCCATCATGTTTCTAACTAATCCATTGTGCCTCAAGGTGTGTCCAATCCACCAAGTAGTTTTTCTTTCTCGTTGAGTTCTCCATATGGTCCGCTCCTCTTCCGCTCTTCTATATACAGATGGTTCCTCATTCCTTAATTCTTTTATGCATTTAATCTTCAGCATGCCCTTCCAGCACCATATTTTAAAGGCTTTTACTCTTTGCTGATGCACTTTTACAATGTTTAATGAACCAAATTCATAGATTGCCATTACCAATGAATGAAAGTTTTGAAGAGCTGAATCACTGTTTAAGATCTTAGATTTTCTGAAAATAATAGCTGCCTCTTCTTCATGAACGCCTTCTTAGCTTGAGCTGATTTGATCTTCATGTCAGTCAAACATCTTCCATCTCGAGTGATAATTCTGTGAGGTAATGTGAAGGATTCCAATTGCTCTATTTAACTCCCCAAATTGTGTTATCTGCCTCCAGCTTCTCTCTACCTCAAACAAGGATTTTAGTTTTCTTATTGCTGATGCTCAGATTAATCTTTAAGTACCAGGGCCAATCGGGCGTGCTTGCAGGTCCTCTTATTTTATTGTAGCATACTATGTCCCCTCCGAAGTCCTAAAATTTTAATAGTGCAACCTACTCTTTAATGAATCTATTAGTATTTGAAGGTCCCTTTGTTGTGAATTCAATTACTAATTAGCACTTTCTTCGGTAAAACAAGCACTTAAGAGTAAAAAACCATCTCTGAGGAATGGTAAAAGTATAGTCACGCATAATTTGTTTTTTAGGGCTCTACCAATGGTGTCGCCACTTTCGTTGTGTTAACAGGCGCTTGGATTACCTCTTCATTACAGTTAAATTGTAGTTAATATTTTCGATTCACCAAACGTATCGTATTTGTAATTCAACAATTTTTTATGCATGTTATGTAATTTTTATGTTTATTCTAATGTTCGTTTGTATACCTTCCCTGAATACCTTCTACGGAGGAGTAGTAATTTCTCACTAGGTAAAAACAAATATTTTCCTAATTTTCATTTCAAGTAGCCTCATATGCTTTCATCTCACCTAACGTTAGTTCACTGTCCTTCTCACCGACAGATTATCTTTTATGCGTAAATAATTTGATCTCACTAAAATACCATATTGAATGTACCTGTAATTATCATGGTCTACATAAGTGTACTTACAAATACTACTTATGTGTACTGTACAAATATTTTAACTACAAGTAAAGAAAAACTTAGTTTTTGATACTTTCCATTGTTTTAGACCCAACTTTGTGGAAGTTCATGTTCAATATTTATTTTATTAAGAACACAATGAATACATCAACTGTTCTTTATTATCGTACAACTAGTTTCAATGCTTAGGCGTCATCATCAGGTACATCAGGTATAGTACCTGATGATGACGCCTAAGCGTTGAAACTAGTTGTACGATAATGAAGAACAGTGGATGTATACATTGTGTTCTTAATAAAATAAATATTAGTTTTCGATATTACATGCCTGGTTACACGTCTCATGGAATCGCCCCCACCACGAGTCTCAGTATGGATTGCAGGATTCCATGTAGATGTAATCAAGTGACTGCAAAGTTATGCAACTTACATGAAGGCCTGGATTTGATTCCTGGTGACTTTAGACCCTCCCCCAGCTTTGTACGAGATGTGTGATATTTCGTGTACTAGTTCTTGTGCAACCACTTGCGACACAGGGAAAGGAACTGGACTTATAAAACTGAATTTGTGACTTTCACTCGCCGTAGGGTTAATTACGAAGCGAGCTCTACTTCACCCATCAAACCAACTTGGGGGCTGATCACAGTGCGTTTCTTTCATTCTTTTGAACCTTAATAAAATCCCTCATCCTATTGATAAAAATTGTAATTGGTTTTCAAATATTAAGAAGTAAATTAATGTTACACATGGTTAAAAATTACTCTGGTGCACACATACATATAATTAATAATATAATTAATTAATTATATGATTTAAAAAAATTTCATTTGCGTCTTTTTTTTGGATTGCGTAAAAGGTTAAGTTCAAAAAACGTCGAATAATTTAAGTATTCAAGCCTCACTTTCCTCCTTCAGTGATTCGAAGTCAGGTTTGGTAGATTTTACCCATACGCTATGCCTACCTCCACGGCATGTAAGAAACTCAGGCTTCCTTTTCGTGCTGGCTGCGAGTCCCAGTGTAAGCCTATCTGCCAAACAGGGGTGACCTTAACCGTATTTGAACCCGAGACCCTTCTTTTCAAAGACGAAAGTTCTAACTGATGAGCAACCAAGTCACCTTTAGGTACTCACGAATAAATTTAGAAGCGTTGCTGCGTGAAAAATTACCCATTAATTTTTTCGTAGGACCAAAGAGTCGTATAGGCCTAGGAAACGCTAAGCTTCTTGTTCCCTTTCCGGCTTCGTCAGCGATCCTCATTTATTTAAAAAGAAAAGGGCTTAAGTGGAAAAGCAAGAGCACTTCATCATGCGAAATCCATTGACTGAGAGCTTCAAGGTAATCCTCTTGGTGACAAAGGAGAGAATCAAGGCAAGGGATGCCTGACTCGAGGAGTGGATAAGGAAACCGTTTCCGCGTTTCAAAATTACTCAACGGTGTACCTCTCCGTCGCCCCGCCCACGCTTTTATATATATATATAAGGTCCATGGCCAATATGCTTAAATTTATGGACAGGTCTTCGGCTTAACTTTTCCATATTTATGAAGCATCCGTGGTCACGGGAAAATTAATTCTTCGAAATAGAATCGACACAAGACGGAAAAAAAGTGAAACGCAATGTGACAGTGCTAAATAGGAAACAATTCAAAATACGTGGAAGTTCGAAGTCAAAAAATATGTATGAATTCAAATAGTACTTACTCATTTCGTCTGAATAAAGCAGGCGGGTGAGTGGACGTATGATAGATGGAGTTCTGCCAATATTATTATTTACGGAGGCGATTTGCCAATATTATTTACGGAGGCGTAACGTGTCGAAAATTAAATTAAGTATTATTTTTTTAAATTTAAGAATAAGGTGCGAAGAAATTAAACTTATGCTTAAAACCATAGCGTCCCATTGAGTAATGGTGGATGTAGTTGAAGTGAAGCTGTATGATGGATAAAATTAGAGTTTTGAGAAGAAGAAAAATGATAAACATCGATCGGGAAGTCTACTGGAAACGACTTCCTACAAAATGATTGACGCAATTCAATATATGATTTTGAGTGATCGATGAATCAAATTTCGCGAAATAGTTGAGCCCACATGGGATATCACAAGGTACAGTTTTTTCAACTTTGCACGAAAAATTGGGTATGAAAAAAATCTCAGCAAGATGGGTTCACCCTCAGTGGGGAGTTAACGTGTGGCCGATTTGGAGACTGGTCTGACACTTTTCCGTCGAAATCCTGACGAGTATCCAGGTTAAAATAATAAGGGGGAAAGACTCCAATGGCCGTAAAAAACCATGGCCATTTTGTTTTTTACGGCCATTGGAGTCTTTCCCCCTTATTATTTTAACCTAGAGGCCGTAGAGCTCTTGATTTCTTGCTGAGTATCCAGGTATATACATAAATATTATGAATTAAAAAAACGTCTCTATTGGTGAAAAATTGTGACTAGAGTCCATTCTTTTTCCTAACCACTAGCATGAATACATAACTGTGAACACGAAACATGAATATATTACTGCACTCCAGAGACAAAGTAATAGTCTAAACAGTGGGTTTCTAAAGTCGATCCGGTTCCGAAGAAGACGAAGACGGTGAAATCGGCCGACAAGTTGATCACCACGGTTTTTTGCGAGTCAAGCGGAATCATCCACATCGATTAATTGCAAAAAGGGAGATCATCCACCATTCATTCACCATATTTAGCCCTCAGTGAGTTTTTTGTTTCCAAACTCGATAAAATTGCTCAGAAGTAAACGATTCACGTCGAACGAGTAAGCCACTGAAAACACATACGCCTATTTTAAGGATCGTCCGAAATCTAATTTTTTATCTGACTTAAAAAAATTTAGCAAACTGCTGGGAAAAATATATCGAGAGAAAAGAAGATTTATTCATTGTATCATTAGGTAATGTACTGATTAAGGTAGGTTTTTGGATGGACACAACTATCAAATAAATATTTTGTAACTCCAAACAAAACACAATCCAGCAACCAACTCTACATCAGGTCCCTCTTCATCTCTGTATACCTCCCTTCATCCCGTCTAACATCCCTATCCTGTTCCAGTCCTTTCCTCGTTTGCCTAACATTCTCCCCTCTATTACCTTCTTCAACATTTCACGGCCGCTCAATACGCCTTTCATCCATTTTTCAAGAGGGACCTGATGTAGAGTAGGTTGATGGATTGTGTTTTGTTTGGAGTCACAAAATATTTATTTGATAGTTGTATCCATCCAAAAAAAACCTTCCTTAACCGGAAGATTACCTTATAATAATCTTTAAAAAAAATTCTCTCCCAATTCATACGTTCTCTCAACAACTTGTTTTCTCCGTTTCCGTGATTGAATTAGTGATGACGGTAAAAGAAGGAAACTTTTCAATTCCACATAAGGATTTATTACTTCACACGACCATGGTTTCGATGCTGCGCATCATCATCAGATGACATGCATGAAAAATTTTCCAAATTATTTCGCCTGGCTCCAAGAGGGGAGGAAGGTATGGGGAGTAAGAGAGAGGGGGTAAGTTGGGCATTGGTGCAACAACCTATTAGTGGGCTAGGGGGTGTTTATCCGCAATGGTTTGACACGCATTAAGGGATGGTCGATGGTCATCACTCTCTTAGTGGTTGTGGAGGACAGATCTAATAGGTTGCTGCACCAGTACTCAACTTACCCCCTCTCCCTTACTACCCCTACCTCCCTCCTTCGAGCCAGGCCATGTACTCGTAAATTGGAAAATTTCTCATGTATGTCACCTGATGATGATGCCCAGCATCGAAACCATGGTCGAGGGAAGTAATAAACCTTCATGTGGAAATACAAAGTTTCTTTCATCATCATCCCTCATCATGAAGGAATTCCACAAAGTAAAGCCCGAAACTTATGGATTAGAGCTGTTTCCCCAAAGAAAACCTTTTATGTTCCGGTTACAGTGCTCCCAGTTGCATACATGGTAAAACAATAATAACCTTTAAAACTTTCCAGATAAACAAGATGGATGGCGTTTATTAGAACGAACATTTTGGATTTTTCACTTTACGTATCTCACACAAGCACTTCAATAGAATATTTAGCGTTCTGAGGGTCTCCCTTATGTTAATAACATCTCAACGATAAGAACAGCAATAATGAGAACATTTTTAGCAATAGAAATAGAGTCTTACCTGATTTCGATGAATATCAAATTGACAAATCCAAATAATTGTAGAAAATGTTCCACGGAGAGTTGAAGAAGAGAGGAGTTTCTCCAAAACTCTGAGGTGAGGTTTAAATAATCTTTTCGGTCACATTTTGAGGCAGGATGACTTGTTTAAGATAGTCGTCGAGGTAGAAGTGTACGGGAAGACCTGTAGAGGAAGACATAAGATATGAGATTCATTAAATAAATAATGGCGGGCGACAGGGAGAAGAGACTCAAACATTAAAGGGCTATTTATGTAAAGAATAGAGTGGAAAGTTTTGTCGAACCAATCTTAAAGTCGACGACCAGTGATCATGAAGGAATTCACGCAAAGTGAACCAATATTTTTTTCCAAATACTTCGCATTGGATATTAAAAGTCAAGTTAATTTAATGTTCCATCTTCTAGGATTAATTCGTCTCTGGTTTTCCATACATAATTGCCAGACTTGGTAGCAACGCGATAGACGTTAAAGCATTGGCTTAGGGGGCCCTTATTCCGAGTAACCCTCGACTCAAACAACTTTTGAATACAACACGTTTGATTTTATCAGGACAGGAAAAAAATTAATTTGTCAAACAAAAGAGAATTCTAATTAGAATAATTTTAGGGGCCTACCAAAAGGAGGGAGAACGAGAAGACTTCATCCTTAACAAGTCTCGTAACTCACTTATAGAAAAGTTATTGCTATTTATCTTCAGTAAAAAAATCATTTGAATATTGATATTTGGACACATATGTGAAATGAATTTTCTCTGATTAAAAATATTCTCTTAAAATTAAATTGAGGATTAACCAATAACATTTTATTCAAATTTTGTTTGACATAAAATAAATTTATTTTATACGGATTAAGCTTTTAATTTAACTATGTCAAAAATATTGTCTTGGTCAGATGATGTAAAATTAAGAATGAACTTCCAGAGGTTATATCCGGTACTCCCAGGTAAACTGACATTTTAAGTTTCGATCAGATCGTCAACTTTGGGACTTCGGTGTGTCTCCAGCGGTATTCCTGAGAAGAATTTATTCGGAATGTACGCAGGGGAAAACACAAGATCCTTCATTATTAATCCTCGCTGGCTAATTGCCTCGACAACTCCCTACACAGAGAGTTCTCTTTCCACAATGGTATCCGGGAACATAACAGCATATTTGCGCTTGCTTTTCATGTATTAATTATGGAATATTTTCCTTTCACTTATAGTCCTGGACTAATTCAACCATAGTTATTTCCACGGATACATTGCAATTGCTACTTAACCGTATGACTTATAAACCTACCCGTAAAATAATCAGTTTTTAAGTAAAAAAAACCTCGACTTAAGTTCTTTCTAGTTTCATTAGATAGTTGTTTTGCTGTCCGTTAGATGGTTTAAATTTATAATTCGCACAGGATTAATAAAAAGTGCTTTAAAATCTTTGGTATTCGGAAAAATGTCTTTAAAATTAAAATCGTACAGAGTCGACATCACTCACTTTGACACTTGACAATTTTTTTCATGAAAATTCATACAAATTCAGTATCAAGTCCAACGGAAAAGGATGCAGTATCATTATGGAATAACGATAAATGCACTTTTTTTATACTAAATGACGCTAGAAGGTTTTCGGAAGGTACTCTCAATGAAGAACGAGGAATGAAATACCAGCGATTTTGTATCCATGCATTACTTCATATTTTCAGGAGCATGTACGGTATTGTATTACATTAATGGCATACGAAACTACGATGTAAGGAGAGGGTATATAGGAAAAAATTAATAAAAAGAAGTCGATTCTCCGTCATACCACCATCAGGCTCCATATAGATTTACCTCACTTACCCTGAAGGGATTGTCTCAAAGGGTAATTTTGTTCAATGTATTGAACTTGGCCCGATGCTTAAGTCCACCATTACTTTTCCTCATTACAGTATACAAATGACTAGCCAATCCTACTCCAGACAATTCCCCTACTACATACCGACAGAGGTTTAGCATTTAGTAAGCATGCAATCAGTTGCACATACGTGATAAGGTAGCTGCGATATGAATTCAGCCATCTACCTCATTAGGTAGAAAACGTACCAACTCAGATGCGGAGTAAATTTAAAAATGTCATGTACCATTCACCAGGGACAAGAATGTTCATGATTTTTCGAAAGTTTCAGGAGCATTACATGAGGAAGCCAATAATCGCTCGAGCAACAGCGTACTCTGCAGAATGGGAGAGAGGGGAGAGAGTTAGAGGAAAAAAAGAAGACCAAAGAGAAAAGTGGATAGGAAATACGACGCGGAACGTCAATAATTTACCCCGCAAGTCGGCGTGTCGACACCGTTTTTATCTCGATGGACATTAAACGCATAATGCAACGGCAGTTAAAGTTGATTGCAGATGTCGTTAAATTTCTAGGAAATCAACAGTAACTAGATCAGTTAATGTGTTCGAGCATCTATTTTTTTGCTGTCATTGGAAAAAAACCAAATTATGAAGAGAATCCAATAAGCCTTTCGCCTCTCCAGGGTTCAAAGATCAAGCACATTTACTGTTTTCTTCGGTTATCGCTATGTGGAATAATCAAAAGCAATGGTAGAAAGAATTCTATATTGCCTTTAGGATGGCCATATACTCCCACGGTCTTGTTTTGAACATTGACGAGGAAGTGGTTCGGAAGCCATATTACTTACGACTGTGCACCTTATATGCCAGAAAAATTAACTTCGTCGCTTTTGGATAACTCGGACACAATAAATTCAAATGTCGACTAAAGACTTGACTAGAGAGTCGCATAAAATCATGATACTACAAAGGAGTAGAAATTTGATCGATACAAAAAATGAATCCGCAGAATATCTAACAACCTGGCAGCATTTCATAAAAAATAAATGGAAGCGACAGAAAGAAATGTTGCGGAGGAAATATGGAGAGGATTATATTACACTATGAGCTTATAAAACATTTTAAATGAGATGGGTTAATTACCTATTCATCACAAAAAGGAAGGATAGGAATATTTCGTACATAATTTTTGCACGGGGTGAATTCATAAAAGGGTAAATATAGCCTCATGGAACGACACGCTTAGGGCGCATCGACTTGATAAAAACAATTCTGAAAGCACTTTTTTTTTGTACTCAGCACGAAAAGGTGACCACTACCCTAATTACTGAACCCGGAACCGTGCGAACCCTTCAACGGCGGCTTAGGGTTTCCATTTCATTTTTGTCCTCATTTAGGTTTATGTAGAAACTTTGCATATTTGTTTCTAAAACAAATTTGGACTACAAAATAATGCACCTCTGGCTGTAACCTGGATAAAGTGCATTAGGAACGACGTTATTTACAAAAATAATACAACTCTCTGTTCGAGTATAATAGTGATGCAAGATAAAACTCTAATGCACTAACCAAGGCTTTTTACAAAGTACGATAATCGTGAAAAATGTTGCTTACATAGCAAGATAAATGTATTACATACAAGACGAATGTTTTGCATAAAACTGGAACGAATCATTTTGCCATTAACTAAACTTAGTATTCAACCCAAAGGTTAGTTTCGATTGGTGAGGGTAGAAATAGACTGATACTAAACCTTGCACGGCACATGAATTTCCCTTTCCGATTGTGGTTTCCCGGGAAGATCTGATACTCAAAATATCACACAACTACGTTAAAGCTGAGGGCGTCACGCCGAATTGGACCTGGAACCTCTGGTCAGTAACCAACCGCTCTACCCTGAAGGTTACCAAGCCCCTACTTGCATAATATAGAGCCTACAATTTCATTATTTTGAAAGTAAAACGTAGATTGCCGAGTTTAACGCGAAATGTGCCGCTCTGTCGATGAAGCCGTCATTCAAATAATAGAATTAGCCACAGATACTATTCCGCTTCACTTTACTGTTATACTAAATTGTGAGATAAAAATTTTATTACTTGGTAGTCTACCTTTTAAGGTAGGTTTTCATTGGGTATCAACTTAACACCCCTACATTCCTTAATCTCGCCTAGCGAAGAAGAAAACTTTTTCTCTCAATTTCACGCGCCAAATGGTGTGTGAAAATTACACATCAGCATAGGGTGGGCAGATCCTCTCCTATGCCACATGTTTCTCTTTTCCTGGGAGACATGATGCCCGAAAAAAACCACAGATTTTAACGGGAATCGAACCCGGGTCTTCGGATTAGTAGCCCAGCTCACTACCCACTGTACTACCACAACTACAAAAGTGCCACGATCACTTAATCCACTAATACGGAGGGATTTCGTTGAGAATGTCGTCCTGTTTCTTGTTGAGAAATTTAGGCAAACTAGGAAGGTGAATTAAGATAACATTCATTTTGAACGGGGTAAAGAGAGGAAGGAATTATTTCTATAAAAATTTTTTCTATGTATATTTTATCAATATATATTTTTATATTGTATTGAAGAAGGGTAAATTGTAAGGTACGATGTCACTTGAAATCGTATTTTGGTGAACGCTAAAAATTTTAGCGGTTGTTTGTCTGTGTTTTCATCCAAAATATACCTCAAACAGTTGACCACGTTTAATAATAATAATAATGTATTTCACCACATCAAGCCTGATAATATGAACTATCACTTGACCGTGTTTGTCTTGCTGACCGGAAGATATAATGAGGCGTAGCAGTGAAGTTAATCTCACTAGAGATTATCTCTCTTTGGAAGTCACAACATGTCGTATGGCGGCCCGTAACCTTTGGGCCACCATAATGACCATGTTTATCAAACGTGAGCATGGAAAGCGACGATGAGAAGTTTATACGCATTTAATCTCTGTAAAAGAACCGCCAGATCACTAATATAAGGAATACTGCGCAGTAAAATAACGGAATAAATCGATCTCCGATCGGCCGACGGTCGTCTCTTTATTCGGGCTTTAAATAACTTCAGGAATTCAAGATGAAGACCGGGGCGTGGTCCAAAAAAAAAAGGCTACAGCGTCCGATGATTCAATGAAAAATACCTCACCGCGGGAGATGAAAGTGTTTCTCGACTATACCCGGCCGCGCGTCCAGCTTTCGGAAGCCAGAATCCGGTAGGCGGCGCTGGAGGAGGATGGCCGGTTTTTCCGGGGTTGCAGCAGAGAACAAAAAGCTTATCATCCTGGAGGGAGTGGTCCAGGATCAAGAGATGGAGCAGGACGTGTTGTAAGGGGGGTGGACAGAAAGGTCGACACTTGATTGACAATTTTGCGACTCACGGAGTTCTAAGAAGAAGTCTTCACGGGAAGAGCAGAATGGAAGGATTACTGAACTACATTAATTTTCCCTCTCTTTAAAAATATGGCATAGTCGCAATACCAAATGTACGATGAATAGCGTCGATTGTATACGAGTAAAAATTAGTCCAAGAACTGAGATTATGATTCATCAGATAACAGACAAATATGAAAGAAGTGTGCTACGCTGGTATGGTCATGTTGAGGGAATGGTAGTCGAATCAACTGAGAGGTGACCAATTCGAGGTGCGAATGGAGATGTGAGAGAAATTATGAAGCAATGCATGAATTACAGAGAGTTGAAATAATTTGACGAGTGTAGAGCAGAATTGAAGGATTACTAAAAGAAATTTCTTTCCTTAATTACCTAAAATAGGATTTTTTTTATTTTGCTAACTACCAAAGGAAACGGCGTGAAGGGTATGAATTTTGGGCGTCAATCAGTAATTCCTTTGTATGGATATATAAATATATATGTATACGAGTATATATAAAACTTTGAAAGCAACAAAAAATATAAGAACACATAAAAGGAACACTCACACATTATTTCTTGATACTTTCGACGGAATTGAGCTCCGTCTTCATTAGAAGATTCGCATATATATATATATATATATATATATATATATATATATATATATATATATATATATATATAACGACATTATATGCAAAAAATTCCCATTTCCAGCGCACGAACCCTTGTTCAGCAAAAATGAACACGAATTAATTTGAATTCAAACGTAAAGCTGAAATATGTATTGGCTTTGAGGCTAACCAAAGGTACATTAGTAAGATTGCTCACACTTTTTTAACCCGGAGAATAATCTATACGAATTTTTCTGCGCTGGTTGTAAAACCGTGATCAACTAAGAATCAAGAAATAAGTTCCCTTGAACGAATTGAGGATTATGATAGCCATATGTACATGGATATGCGTCGCGTATGTGATACGCGGTCTCTATTGAAATGATGTTCATAACTTTTTTTCCACGGAAGGAATTAAACTTTGATCGCCATCTGTCAGCTTATCTATAGTACTTTTGTACTCGTATACCTAGTCTATCCGTTAATTTTCTTCCCTTTCAACTAGAATACCTTACAGCATCTTGTCTGACGGCAGCAAATAAAGTTTTACTTACATTATTACGCATTATATAATGCCAACAGGAGACAATATCTCTGAAGCCTCTGGTAGCAAACGTCTCTCGGATAATAGCTTTCATTTTCAGTTTTTCAATCCAGTTGCTGACTGCAGCCCCTTCTCACTACCTTCTCCACCTGATTTTTCTTTATCGCATTCCTCTTCATTAGGTTTAAGCCCTTGTCTCTTGTTCTTCTTCGCGTCGACTGCCTTTCTAAGTTGTCTAATCCATTATATCTCAAGGTGAACTCATTCCATTTTGTCCTTTTCCTTGTCGTCTTACAATCCTATACTCAACCGTTCCCTTTTTCATTTCTTATTTTAGCTGTCTTCATACGAGAGATCATTACAGTAAGATTACAGAGATCAATTAAAGGACCGACACATTTAAGATGCCATTTTTTTCCGCGAACGATAAGGGATCAAAATAACTGTAAACGGCCACGCTAAGGGGAAAAACTGCCGCTATATGTTGTTACATTTCATCAAACGTTAGTTTATGGTAACTAACTGCAACCACCATCTAGCTTCTTATTCATTCAGGAGTATTTCACAATTGAATACCGTAGTTCATTTACCTTTGGTGTTTTAACCATATTATTTGAATTATTTTACATACTTATTGAGACAAACAATTAAGAAAACTTTGTTAGCGATGTTGCTTGTCTGCTATACACTGTGCTGGGTATCATATACGAGGGTCATCCGGAAAGTAGTACCCGTTCGTGAAATAAAGACACAAAAGTAAATATTAACAAACATAAAAATTTTTATTTGAAAGAGGATACTTTAAACTACTTCTCAACATAATCTCCAAGCAAATTAAGGCATTTGTCATAACGTGTGACAAGTTTCTGTATTCCTGCTGCATAGTCCTTCGCCGCCAGCTCATTGAGATACAGGGTCACTCCTTCTTTAAGTTCTTCATCGCTGTCAAATCTTTTTCCTGCCAAAAAGTCTTTAAGCTTTGTAAAGAGATGAAAATCTGAAGGGGCCAAGTCCGGGCTATACGGTGGATGGTCGAAAGTTTCCCATTTGAATTGCTGCAAAAGTTTTTGTGTTATCCCAGCTGCATGAGGCCTGGCATTGTCATGAACGAGAATGACACCAGTAGACAATAGACCTCGCCGCCGATTTTGTATTGCCCGCCGTAATTTCTTTAATGTTTCACAATACGCATTGGCATTAATAGTGTCTCCACGGGCCATAAAATCAATAAGCAATACACCTCGTCGATCCCAGAAAATGGTTGCCATGAGTTTCCTGGTGGACAGAACTGTCTTGAATTTTTTTGGTTTGTTTGGTGAATGAGCATGATGCCACTCCATTGACTGTCGTTTACTCTCAGGTGATGCATAACAAACCCATGTTTCGTCACCAGTAATTATGCGAGTCAAGAAAGAGTCTCCTTCATCAGAATAACGTCCCAAAAACGTCAGTGCTGCAGCCATACGCTTGGTTTTGTGCTCATCTGTAAGCATGCGAGGGACCCATCTTGCACAAATTTTTGCATAATGCAGATGGTGTTTAACAATTTCATGAACAATTGTTCGAGAAACATTAGGAAAATGCTCACAGATGTCATCAATTGTGACGCGCCGATCGTTCCTCACGAATTCGTCAACTGAGCTCACCAGTTGGTCTGTAATGACAGACGGTCTCCCCGAACGCTCATCGTCGTGTGTGTTCCCCCTCCCCATGTTGAAGTTGCGACACCACCGCCGAACAGACGACTCGTCCATTACATTGTCTCCATACACCTCCTTTAATTGGCGATGAATATCACATGGGCGAACGTTTCTTGCATTGAGGAACTTAATCACTGCCCTCACTTCACAACTGGCGGCGTTCTCAATTTTTTTAAACATTGTAAACAATCACAGAAACAACACAGGCAATGCTAGCGTCACGCAACTTGGCTCAGAGAAGGCAGACAAGCTACTGAAGCTATCTGACCTCGTCCAGCGGCTACTCGCGTCCTCAGCACTTCATGCGGCACGAACGGGTACTACTTTCCGGATGACCCTCGTAGATCCTCAGCAATCAACTTCAACACCAAGTTTTAAAGGTTTTCATTCTTTCTCAGTCTTATATACCCTTGGTCCGTTTCTCTAACTTATAGAGTGCAGTTTTTTATTTTTAAATAAATCTTCTCAAAGCACAGACGTTAAGGTGTTTCTGTAATAAATCTGTCCTCATATAGCTTGAGAAAATATGCGCTTGATATCCGTGGAATTCTTATAAGTCCATGTTACAAAACTTCCGAGGTTTGGCGAAAGATTAATGAAATTAGATTTTTCGCTGCATATATTAGTTCCTGAATAATCTTTCAACATAAACAGTAAAAAATACTGCATGCTTAAATGGATTAAGTAGTCGAAATTGAATGTTATGCGACGTACAAGGTCTGTCCCAAAAGTAGTAGGACTGAATCGATTTAAAAACATTAATTGACAGATTCACTCAAAAGTCTTCGTAGTAGCACCCTTGTGAGTACACACACCGCTGCCAGCGCGTTTTCCACGCCTTGTACACCTTAGGGAAGGCGGCGCCCAAAATGCTGCTAAGCTCTCTCGTCACGGTCGGTTGTAACGCTTCCACCAAGCCGTGGTGACGTCATTTAAGCACGGATTTGAGGCAGCGAATAGAAGGAAGAGGAAGTCTGGTGGGTCAACGTCAGGGCTCTAGGGTGGCTGAGGCAGGGTTGCCACCTTGTGCAGGGCCAGATAGTCCATTACCTACTAGTTTTCATTTGTTCGTCCAAGAGACACCAACTTTGCACACACCTTTCCCATGCCTATGTCTTCGGTCACAAGTCGACTCATATCACTTTAAGGGATGTCAAGTTTATCGGAAACCATGAGGACACTTTATCTGCGATCCCTGTCCAATAAAGTCTTCACTCTTGCAAGATTTTTCGTCACTTTTTGAGGTTGAAAGGCGTCCTCAACATTTTATTTCCCCGGTATGCCCAGTTTCACGTAACATTGATGGTGCAGCGCTGTTCCAGTAACCGGTTCATGACGGAGCGTAACGTGGTCGCGTCATAGAGGTTTCGCAAACGCACGATTGGCATTCCACAAAGGCTGAGAGCCTCAGCAATCAACTTCAACACCAAGTTTTAAAGGTTTTCATTCTTTCTCAGTCTTATATACCCTTGGTCCGTTTCTCTAACTTATAGAGTGCAGTTTTTTATTTTTAAATAAATCTTCTCAAAGCACAGACGTTAAGGTGTTTCTGTGATAAATCTGTCCTCATATAGCTTGAGAAAATATGCGCTTGATATCCGTGGAATTCTTATAAGTCCATGTTACAAAACTTCCGAGGTTTGGCGAAAGAAGTATTTCCCCGGTATGCCCAGTTTCACGTAACATTGATGGTGCAGCGCTGTTCCAGTAACCGGTTCATGACGGAGCGTAACGTGGTCGCGTCATAGAGGTTTCGCAAACGCACGATTGGCATTCCACAAAGGCTGAGAGCCAACTGCCACCAGCTTCCAGCCTTTCCTGAAATTACCCTTGCTCGAACCTAGCCAAAAACGTTGTACGCATGAAGCAACATCTGTTGATTGTTTCCGAAACCACTGAAGTTATTGCTTTGATTCAGTACGTAGTTATTTGGCTGTCGGTGAATATAGATAACGATGTCCTTAAAAATGGTTGCTCCCGCCAGTAGCAATGTGCGTGCTGTGATTCCATTTTTTATACAAAAGGATCATCGGCTCTCTCCAAATTCATCGGGAGTTGTGCCTAGTTTATGGACCCACAGTAATGACTGAAGGAAAGGTTCAGACTCCAGACTTCGAAAATTGCCGCACAATCGTGCGTGATGGAGAGCGGAGTGTAAATTCCTGTATCCAGACCGATGAAATCATTTCAGACCATCAAATTATCAGATCGTAGTTCTTGGTGGACCAATTGTCCACGATTTTTAAGGAAAATGTCAGATTTCACAAATTAAGTGCAAGGTGGGCACCAAAAATGCCCACCGAACATCACAAAGAGCAAAGAATGTTGAGCGGACAAGCAGTTTTGGACCGCCATCGCCGGTCCTGACCTTGCACCTAGCGACTATATCCTCATTTTGCATTTTAAAAAGTGACTTGCTGAGTTACAGTTGGAAGACGACGAGGAACTCAAGACCGCCATTGCCAACGTATTACGGTCGGAGGGATCACGAATGTAAGATAGATAGACGGTAGATACTCTGCAAGACTGACAGGTTTAAAATGTCATTTTTTCCTAGAACGATAAAAGACAGGAATGCTTTTAGTCGAAATCCCCCAGGAGTCAGTTCATTACAATAAGTATTAACGTACAGGTTCGAGACTGCGCGTGGATATATATATATATATATATATATATATATATATATATATAAATTTATATATATATATATATTATTTTTTTTCCTTACAGGTTCCCCCCACCTGTTTGAATAAACCCCAACCCCCTCATCTCTTACCCTTTCCTCCTGGTGCTACACCCCCTGCCACACACCATTTTTGGCGGCTCGCAGGGTATTTATGTAGATGAATTCTTTTACAACTAAATAGACCTTGATTAAAAAAATGTCACTCGTAGTTTAAAAGTACAGCACGAGCTAGAGAAAAAAATCCGATATCTTAAAGATATTGATCGTTTTGCAGATCCCGAAAATGTCATGGAGACTTAATCATTGTACACCACCTTGGGACGATTCGACCTATTGTCTTTTTCAGTAGCATGGTGTCACATCAAGCCAGATGGTGTAACAGTGAAATTGGTGAGACAAACTACGCACATGGTGTTTCGTACTGATTAAGTCGTACTATTCATCGAATATTTGACCGGAAGGCGATCAACTTTCAACAACAACTTGCAGAAAGTTTTAAACGCGTCCCTACTCAATCTAGATTTAACGCGGCAGGTTCAGGGAACGGTTTTGAGTGAGCAAAATATGAAAGTCACCGCATGTTTCAGACGATTCCAAGCACTCGAGGGTGTGGTCCTCATCCGGAGGGCCAGGAACACGCTGCTCACAGATCACAGGCGTCCCGTGGGTTTAGTTCTTCAAGCCGAAGATATTAGCCGAATCGTTGGAACAAAAATGTTATGCGTATTTTAAATTAAGGTTTGTTTGCAACTTTTCTTTCATGATATATGTTTGGAGCCAAGAAAAAAATTGTTAAAATAACAACACGACTATGTGATTCCAATGTTGTTTTCTTAGATGGCAGTAAACTTTTTTATACGTATCCTAATAAATGTTAACATATTGCACAATAGACAAAAGGTATTATAACACTTGGTGACCATCAAGAAATACTTAAATGAGTAATTGGATATCCGAATAGGATTAACTAATACTTTTATGAAGGTATTTAGATTTCGACATTTAACTCCTATCAGCCTTGAACAGAATAGTGATTAGTAGTAATTGAAAAAATTCACAGTAACCAACCAGAAGTTTTGTTTTAAAGTTGAAGTTAGACCTTGTCTAATACTAAGTCCTGTACAATGTGTGAAATTCACACCCAATGGTGCCTGTTCCTTTCCCTGTGCCGCCTGTAGTTTGCCAAGAAGATTTAGTCCTAAATTAAAAACCACACGGCTAGAGTGAAGAAGTAGAGTGCGTCCGGAGGCGTTATCTGGAATCGAACCCCGGACATCACGGTCAGATAATAATAAAAAAACTCTAATGTTCTTAGACACTGAATTGACACCAAAAAAAGCGATCAGGAATAAGTTTCAGGTTGTTAGCATTGCAAACAACATTCTAATTTCGCTCGTGAGTAGTTTGGTCAATTTGCCATTGTCAAGCCAATTTGAAATTGCGTTTACATTCACCACAAAAACAATTATAAAAATTTCGAAATAAATTTTCGAAATGAAAAATTAACCAAGAAACAGAAAAATATATTTCCAATTTGAGTTATTAACCTCCCATATATATTTTTTAAGATAACTAATCATTTATGCTTCAATTTGGATAAATGCATATACTATCAGATTCTAGTTACGATTAACTCATTTCTTAGACAAATAAACAACAAATTTTTGCTAGTTTTCGCGATATGAAAATCAATTTTGATAGTCGAATGAAATAAACTGCATATGAATAAAAGAAACTGGTTGTGCTATACTTAATTAGTCACCTTCATGATAGGAATAAGTTAAAATAATACTCTGAGTTTACATATAACAATCCAACAATAATATGCTTTTTTACAGAATGACATCGCAGAAAGAGAAACACGACCAGTTTTCAAGACCAAATTATCAAGTGGAAATGTGCGGTAATTATTAAAAGAGAAAAATTAATAGAAGGTGAAAAGAGTTGTAGTTATTATTTTAACCTAACAAGAGAAATTTCCTTTTTAATTTCAATCAATTTTTTTGTTAATTGCAATCATTATTTCTCACGCTTAACTCATTCTAGATAAGAAATATATCCACTTTGTTGATTGGAGGGGGGATACATTTACAAATAACTTCGCCAAACCCTCGCACCACAACCAGAAGCGATACGATTTTTATATTCATCACACGTCCATAGAAACAATTAACAAAATAACCTTCGAAATGATTTTTATCCAGATATTAATGCGGATCTGCCAGCTAAATCTCAATTTTGAACCACCCTGGATACGCGTTCTTCGAGCTGTGTACGGAAAAGTAATGAAATTATCCTTGACACGTCATTCTTCAAAGTGAGCATTTGTTTTCATATCAATCTTGAGAAACGTTTCATGAGAAGTCATTTCTAAAGTAATCAAAAAGGTCGTGATTGGATTTTCATTGCTTTTAGGAATATGCAACCAAGAAAGCGATAGGAAGTCGTATTAATGACGTAGAAATACGAAGGTAACCTTTAACTCCAGTGAAAGGACATTATTCATATCGAATAACAGTATATGTCCTACAAACCTACGCCACGTGGTATCCCTACAGTAATATCACTCTATGTAACAATTTTTAATATACTTCCGATTGCCGTAAACATATAATACTGAAATTAAAAGGACAACGATAAAAGGTGTCGTTTCACAAATCTTCAACTCGTAATAATTATCCCAAGAATAAATGGTACCTTTCCCCACAAATGATTTCGCTCGCAATTCCTCAAAAGGAGCTTTCTCTTTTTCAAATGAAGATATCCGGGTAAATAAATGACCATCATCGCTTTCACTTCCTCATATTATTATGCATCGCCTTCCTTTCACTTACAGTTCAGAACGATGTAATTTCGCTCGCTAAACGCTGTCATCATTTACCCTAGGGATCCATAATGCCTTAATTTCAATGCTCACTATGTAGTTTCAGGCGTAAACAATTGGTTGCCCTGTAAAAAGAGCTGAATTCATCCGCTAGCGTGTAGTGTCAAAACTAATATTACATTCAACTCAAAAAGGTCGACATTTGAAAAATATAGCTTCATCATTCTGCAAATAAATGACATTCAATTATAAATTATTAATCGAATTTGATCATTTCATAGGCATTAGTTCCGTAATTAACTGCTGACGTGCGTAAGTCTTAGAGATGAGGCCATATGGAATTGAATCCGATAAAAATATCCACCACTGATTATTTTATTTAAATAAGATATTTTATTCCATATTGTATTATTGTTTTTTTTACAAAAGGTCAACAAATAATCAAGAAGCATAAACATTTATGTTAAAATATCTCCTTGGAAACGCAAAAAATCAGAAATACGAGGGTCATCCGGAAAGTAGTACCCGTTCGTGAAATAAAGACACAAAAGTAAATATTAACAAACATAAAAAATTTTATTTGAAAGAGGATACTTTAAACTACTTCTCAACATAATCTCCAAGCAAATTAAGGCATTTGTCATAACGTGTGACAAGTTTCTGTATTCCTGCTGCATAGCCCTTCGCCGCCAGCTCATAATGCATAATGCAGATGGTGTTTAACAATTTCATGAACAATTGTTCGAGAAACATTGGGAAAATGCTCACAGATGTCATCAATTGTGACGCGCCGATCGTTCCTCACGAATTCGTCAACTGAGCTCACCAGTTGGTCTGTAATGACAGACGGTCTCCCCGAACGCTCATCGTCGTGTGTGTTCCCCCTCCCCATGTTGAAGTTGCGACACCACCGCCGAACAGACGACTCGTCCATTACATTGTCTCCATACACCTCCTTTAATTGGCGATGAATATCACATGGGCGAACGTTTCTTGCATTGAGGAATTTAATCACTGCCCTCACTTCACAACTGGCGAAGTTCTCAATTTTTTTAAACATTGTAAACAATCACAGAAACAACACAGGCAATGCTAGCGTCACGCAACTTGGCTCAGAGAAGGCAGACAAGCCACTGAAGCTATCTGACCTCGTCCAGCGGCTACTCGCGTCGTCAGCACTTCATGCGGCACGAACGGGTACTACTTTCCGGATGACCCTCGTAATAAACTTTTGAACGCAATATGCGAATATTATCAATTCAAAGTAATAATGACGCTCATTTGTTGCTTGGATGAATGTCGTTTTGAGAAATCCTACCGGTGTATTTTTTTAATTGATTCGGTTTGCTGTTTTTTGTGTTATAGTGCAAAGGCTTTTAAGCATATTTAATTTTTTATACTTAATTTTAAATAAAACAGTTTCTGGCGTAACTTGGTGGAAAATCTTCATACTGACTTTTAATAATCAAACCACTTTACTTTTCCACATAAACTTTTTAATTTTTGCAACCCAGGTTTCGTTATAGCATAACATCATCAGGTAAAAAATAAACCTATTTAATTTATTTAAAATATTTAAAATAAACCTAATTTATTTTTTACCTGATGATGTTATGCTATAACGAAACCTGGGTTGTAAAAATTAAAAAGTTTATGTGGAAAAGTAAGGTGGCTTGATTATTAAAAGTCAGTACTTAATTTTATTTTAATTTATTCTACAATTATTTTGACATGAATACGATTTTTTATTCAATTTCATACGTAATCCCAATTAAGTAACCCTCAGTTTACGTTGAAATAATCGGGTTTGTTTGTTAACATACAAGAGATCTTATAAGCCTGGTTTCCAGTTTTCATAAGGACAAAAGCGCCACTGAGCTTGAAGTAGCCTAATATTTAAATATTCTGACAAAATGTCCATTAAATTACAACGATCACCAATAGATAGCTAATTTTACACGCTTTCAATCTAAATGCATGCCACTATGTACTGCATAATTATGGTAGGTGACATTTTTCATGGTAAAACTATTCATTTTTTAGTTCATTCCTCCATAGGGCTCATGAATAATCAGTTAATTTCATGTGATAGTATTTAAAAAAAAAGGAGAACGTGAACGTGTGTCCTTTAAAATGAAACAACAAACAATGGTTCAAACTACCTATCTAATACACTAATTTTGGGTAAATTGACATACTTGTGAATAAGGACAAACCTCCTCAAGTATTTTCATCAATTCTAATTCTGCGACTTAGCCATTACCTGCAGAACTTTCACACGAAATGTGCCGAGAATATTTCATGAAACAAGAGTGTGAGAAAAAATTCGAAGGGATTTTATTTGTAACAGAAGTACTATCCGCGAACAGTATTCAATTTCAGCCTATGTGAGATAATTAGTCTAATAAAAAACAATTCCTATATAATTAACTAACCCTGATACACAACCTAGCGGTTACTTGCAGGGTACCATAAAGATAAATTGATGGAAAACTATAAATAGACATGCGAAAAGTTGAATTCGCATTAGGATATTACATCGAAAACTTTCAAATACAAATATAATTAGGAGGTTTGTTTGAGCCCTTTCCTTCCAATTTTAGGAGTTTTAATGAGAAGTCTAAAGCAGCCACTGGGGGATAAACCATTAATCAGTGATTTGTATACTATTGCAACTGTTAAAATATTGTTTGCATGTTATGTGAACGGCATTACAAGTTGTATTTCAAGAATGAATGAAGTGTTAATGGGATGCGATTTTGAACGGTATATGAAATTGAAGAGTACGCGATTATGGACGGCGTGTGGCAAAGGACGGTGCGTAGTATGTTCTCGAATGGTGTAAACCTAGCCCACGGGTGATAGTAAATAAAATAATGTAGTTGATAATCCTTTAAGTGTCATTATATACAAGAGCTTTGTCTATCTGTTCTTCTTGTGATGCATGTATGTCCACAGTAATTTAAGATATTACTATTATGTAATGTAAGATTGTGTATTACATAGATGTAGGTGTCATGAGTGACAGCTGACCAGACTTGACCGTTGCCACCAGGACAATTGCCTAATTGCAACGATAAATTCTTAAAATAAAATAAAATGATTTTAAGTCTGAGGTTTTTATTTAGATAATTAACAGCAAAGCACCCCTTTATTGTTGATCAAGTTCAACGCTGTCATTTTACTCTTAATAAAAACGTTAAATGGAAACTTCTTCGCAGGTCAAATTAACTCTTGAGTTTCCATAAGCATAATCTAAGTAGTTAATGGGCACAAGGACCTGTTTGAGATGGTTTTCAGACAAAAATATCTCCCGTAATATGAAACCCATTACTTTCATTAATGCAAAACCTAATTTCCCCTAACCTAGGCGTAGAAAAAGTACAATATTACGGATATACGCGTCGAAGAAAAATAAAATTAACCGAAAAATTTTTTTCAACCTAATTCACAGTAGAATCACGTAAAAATACATTTTGTACTCAATTCTCCATCGTTGCTGTTTTATTTCCATTAGGCAAAGGAGACATTGAAGGTTATGTACGAGTATGAGTTGGTTTTTACTGATTTCGAGAAACTATTTTAGAAAGAAATGTCCTCCATTTTTTACAACAGTTCACATCATAAGGACTCGCGAGTTAAAACCCGTGAAAGAAAATACTAGACAGGAAGCGATTCATAAAAAGCATTGGGTATATGGAGTATGCTGTGAGACGTAGACAATAGGAAGCTATGAAAATGTGGCAGTACATTATAAATTATGCAAATAAGATGAATTGACATAGTAACTATTGAAGGATAGCTTCATACATGGTAGGTGAAGAAATAAGAGCCTGATGGATGCACTTACAAAAGGAGAATAAGGGAAAGTAATTGGACAAATTCTGAGGCATGCCAGCATAACGAAGACCACAAGTGAAGGAATCTTTAAGGAGAGAAGAATTACAAGGGGAGGCCAAGAGTGAAATTCTAGAAGAAGGTAACTGAATTCGTCAGTACAAAGAACAATGAAGGAATGGGTGTGGGCCGGTTACAGAGAGAGCTGCTGGGAATCAATCCTCTGATTAATAATTCAAATTGATGATGAAAAAATGTTTGAGAATGTTTTGAACTGAAATTCGATATTTCTTGTCTCTCTTGCAACCGTATTCCCTACTATATTTTGTGGTAACGAAATATTTTGCTAATATTTTGGACATCGTATATCTTAAGGCCAAATATGACCTTCTCGTCCAGCGTTCCAAGTAACTACGCCGGAAAAATACATCAGAAATCTCTGAGTGAAAAGTACTACAGCCGTGGTCATTTAATCCCGGATTGAATTTGAATGATTAAACGTTCACCTTGGGTGCGAAGCGGTCACAGGGCATTTCATTTGAATGCACGGAATTCCACGAACAAGACTTCTACTCCCGTTTATTATGGGCATCCTTGGTGAAAACGAGCACCTAACGCTCCACTCACTTCACGTACATTTTCATTCACCCAGTTATGAAAATAGCAGGCTATTCCTTGCAAGTAATTGTTTTTCTAGCCACGATCCAAGTGGCAATTTGGCATTAAACCAACAAGCAACGAAGAAAATAAATTAAGCACATTAACTATGCTCTTAGGCTATGGAATTAATATATATTCCCCTCGACGGACTGGGAAAACATGAAGCAGCTCGTTTGCTTAAGCTTAATTTTGAAGGTCGTTATTGTGCACCGCATATCGTGCGTACTAAAACAAGACAAGTTTTGAAACGCGCAATTCCCACATTTTTTAAAGAAAATATCCCTTCTTGTTTTTTTTTCTTCTCAGAAATAAATATCATTTTCCATTTTTTCGTTAAGAACTACAAAATCAAAATGCATCCATCAAAAATGGATATTGCTTTATAAAATATGAAGTTATGTTGCCGCACCTTGAATAACGACGCGATTGCGAAAGTTTGAACAGTTCTGTCCTGGGTAGTCCTCACTGTAGTACCGAAGAACGTGATTTATGACAGGCTACGTACGATAGTCGACAGATATAATATTGAAAAAAAGGCTTGTGGTCTGAAATTGCATTGCACAGGAGCCAATATGAAATAATTAACGTGCAATTGCGATAGAAAAACCAGCGTATCAGTAGTACAAAATAATCTAACGAGCAAATCTTTAAAGCAATTTCAAAGCGAAATAAAACCGCCTAGTTAAATGTGAATCCAATCTTGAAATTAACTCGGTTAAATCTCATCAATACTCGGGCGCTAACATCTAAAATGAAGCCAATTTTCAACCCAACACTGCAAAATCTGCCTTTCTGTGTTAGAAAGGTTTCCAGAAGGCCCAGTAAAGATGCATTCCTGTCAGCAATCGGTCCAAAAGAGACGCTACGAATGATTCTTGTAAGTAAAATCCAAGAGCCTCAAAGACCAGACTATACAAAACCGTCTCGGGAAGACCCAATAGCCAAAAAGGTTCTCAGTTGCTCTGCTCTCAGTAGATCGTAGTATCCCTCTGGCGAAGAACCACAAAAACATGTTGGACAGACACTTCTCACATTCGAATGACGATTTCGAGAAAACTTACGACTCATCCGACGAAAGTGGAGTGCGGATTGTGCTCCAGAATATTAAATAGCGTACAACTAGTTAAGAAATATTCAGTTTGGTCTAAAATAATCCGCTTGAGCTGATTGGCTCTCTATAAAAAAAAGGTGCATTTACAGTTTGGCAGGCGAGGGTATCACTAGGATTTCAATGAGGGACAGGGTGATCAGAACCCGCTCGCTCTTCCGATATTGCACTCACACTGGATTCAAAGCTACACCTGTAGAATTAGCCAAACGCTGCCGCAAAGGCGTGTGGCGGGGGTTGCAGTACCATATGTGTGTATATTATTATTAGGTAATCTACCGGTTAAGGTAGGTTTTTGGATGGACACAACTGTCAAATAAACTTTTTGTAACTCCGGACAAAACCCAATCCAGCAACCTAATCTACATCAGGTCCCTCTTCATCTCTGTGTACTTCTTTCCTCCCTTCATCCCTTCCAACATCCCTATCCTGTTCCTGCCCTTTCCTCGCTTGCCCAACATTCTCCCCTCTGTTACCCTCTTCAACATTCCACTACCGCTCAATACGCCTTTCATCCATTTTTCCTGCCTCCATAGGATTTCTCTCAACAAACCCCTCTCCTCACCCACCATCTCCAGTACTTCCTCATTTGTTTTCCTTTCGGTCCATTTCACCTTCTCCATTCTTCTCCACACCCACATTTCAAAAGCCTCCAATCTACGTCTATCCTCTTGCTTCAGCGACCACGTTTCCGCGCCGTACATAGCTACGCTCCATATCAGAGTTTTTACGAGTCTTGTCTTAACATCTCTACCCAATGTCCCCGTCATCAACTCCCCCCTCCTTGAGAAAGCCTCCTTGCCTAGCGCAATTCTTCTCCTTACGTCCCTTCTACTTTGACCGTGTTGGTCCAAAACACTTCCGAGATTTGAAAACTGTTTTACCTGCTCTATTTTTTCCCCGCCTATTTTAATATTTAGCTTAGCCTTTTTCTTCACGAAATCCCACCATACGGCGGACAAATATTCTTTCGTATGGAAATACGGAAAAGCGAGATAGCGCTAGCGAAGAAAAACTCATTTATTCCGCATTTTCGGTGACCAAAACACCTTTCTCTGGGGAAAGTAGGAACAGTTCCTTTTTTCCCCAGAGGAAGGCGGTTTGGCAACCGAAAAATAGGTATATGCTAATGTCGGGTCGGTGGTCCAGAGGTAAAGCGTTGGGCTCCTGACGAGGCGCGGGTTCAATTCCCGGGCATCTCCCTCTGGGCACCCCCAGCTCCATCAAACTGTGTGATTTTTTTGGGTTACCAGATAGTCTTGGGAAACCATAACCGGTACAAAGAAAAGAACTGGCCTCCCTACCCCGATGTTTGTATTTCACACGCCGTCGGGCTTAGTACATAGGAAAACACATACACACCTGTGTTCGTCTTTTATGTGTTTTCCTATCCCATTTCCTTGTATCTATTTCCATATGAAAGAATATACATATATATATATATATATATAAGAGATATATATATATATATATATATATATGAGATATATATATATATGAGATATATATATATATGAGATATATATCTATATGAGATATATATATATATATATATATATATACATATTCAAACTTGAAAATCCCGCCATACGGCGCACAAATATTCATTCAAACATAGAAATAGATATAAGGAAAGGGGATAGGAAAACACATAAAAGGCGAACACAGGACATGTGGGGAAGGCGGTTTTTGAGCAGATCACGAAAGTAAAAATATTTCCTTATCCGGGATAAGGAAATATTTTTACTTTCGTGATCTGCTCAAAAACCGCCTTCCCCACATGTCCTGTGTTCGCCTTTTATGTGTTTTCCTTTCCCCTTTCCTTATGCCTATTTCTATGCTTGAATGAATATATATATATATAACACTTTTGTCACTTTTTTGAAAATCCTACGGATGTGCACAATAATGTAAATGGACTAGTCGACACAAACATAGAAACAGGAACACATAAAAGAGGGACTCACTGTGTCTCGAATTTCGGTGGTGCAACCACCTTTCTCAAGAGGACTTACAGGAACAGAACTGCTCTTCGAAAAAAGAAAAGAAAATTCGAAACCCAGTGAGTCCCGCTTTTATGTGTTTCTGTTTCTATGTTTGTGTCGACTAGTCCATTTACATTATATATATATATATACATACATACATATATATATATATATGTGTGTGTGTGTATATATATATTATAAATATAAATAAGTGGGGTATTTAGCCCTTTCATTCCTCCCCTTGAATACGCCCATAACTGAGTTCGGGGAATTGGTGAAACCTGCTTTCATTTTCAATTCCTCTGAATGCCAGTTTGGGAGGCTAACGCCCTTCACAAAATGCCTATTCATACTCCCCACAGTTGAACATTATTGGAATTTTTTTCGCTGAATACCACGTGTCTATTTCAATCATGAATCATTACCACATGCATAGTTACACAGGAAACAACCTTGCATATCAGAGGGTATTTGTAATCGGATGATTGCATTCCAGACATTTTTAAACCGGACAGTATTAAAGAAAGATCGCAGATTTTATTTATCTTGTCATTTCTCATTGTAGAATGCTTTTTTCAGGTTCTTTTCATTTGTTTAGGTCTTAATTGAAGGGCCCAAGTGTTCCGATAATTTGGCCAAGAAATGACGTTAGGGAGCTGTTTCACCCACCAAAGATATGATTTCGCCGAAGTAACACGGTAGTGTTAAATAGAAAAACTTGGACAGCAACAAACAATATAAGAACACATAAAAAGAACACTCACACGCTATTTCTTAATAATTTCGACGGAATTTAGCCCCGTCTTCCTCGGAAGGAACAGTAGTACTGCCATAACTCGTATTTAATTCACAAATATATACTTACAGTCCCTCCCATGGACTACAACCTTGTCGTGGTGGAAGGGCTTGTGTGTTCCGATGACCCCTAGAGCTGTGCTGGCGGGAGTAATAATAATTACTCCTGGAAGGGTCACCCATGCCAGATAGGTCGAAGGTTAGGAGCCAGACGAAAGGTAGTCCACGCAGCGTCTGTTCCTCAGTGAGGCGGCTGCAATGGCGTCTGACCCCAGTGGGGCGGCCATTAAGTGATGGTGTCACGTTAAAAACACTATTGAGGAAGGCAACGGGAAACCACCTCAATTATCATTCCCAAGAAAATATGATGGACACAAAACAGAAATTGAGTCCTGGCAACTGCGGGACTCGGCCCAAGGGTCCGTGTATCGTGCCCGGCAGCGGGGGAGGCAAGGCTTCCGCGGTCGTCATCCCACGAAATCCTTGCGGGGGAGAAATAACAGCAGCAGGACAGAAGATGCAGAAGAAGACGAAAGTAGTTAGAATAGGAACCTGGAACGTCAGGACAATGTTGAGGAGAGGCAAATTAGAAAATATTAAGCGAGAGATGGAAAGAGGTAACATAGATGTTTTAGGCCTCTGCGAGGTGAGATGGAAGGATAGCGGGGATTACTGGAGTGACAATTATAGAGTAATATACAGCGGCGGGGACGAGAGCCAACGAGGGGTTGCCGTAATTTTAAATAAAGGGGTAGGAAGAAGCGTAGTCAACATAGAGCAAGCGACAGATAGAATTTTACTCGTAGAGATTAAAGCAGAGCCGACGAACTTGGTCATTATTCAGGTATACATGCCACCGAGCAACCACAAGGAGGAAGAAGTCGATAGGATGTATGATGAGTTAGAGGATATCATCGCGAGTGTTCCTGCAGGGAAACATTTGATAGTGATGGGGGATTGGAATGCGACGGTAGGCGAAGGAAGAGATGGTGGTGAGGTGGGGGACTATGGGTTAGGCACGAGGAATGAACGCGGGGAGAAAGCAATTGAATTCTGCAGGAGACAGGGGTTAGTCATCACTAACACATGGTTTAGACACCACAAAAGGCGTAGGTATACATGGAAAATGCCAGGTGACTCAGAAAGGTATCAGTTAGATTATATTATGGTTAGGCACAGGTTTAGGAACAGTGTGATAAATTCGCACAGTTTCCCAGGAGCGGATGCGGACTCTGACCACAATTTAGTTGTTATGAAATGTAATGTTCGTTTCAAGAAGATAAGGCAATGGCGGCGGGCTAAAAAATGGAATTTAGAAGCAGTAAATGAATTAACGAAGAAGGAGTATCAGGAGGCTATAGAGAAAATTATGGATGACGGTAAAGAACTGAGTACTATCGAAGAAAAATGGGAATGTATCAAGAAAGGGATATTGGAAGCCGCTAAAGACACTATAGGAACCGTTAATGGGAAAAGGATAAGGAAACCATGGGTAACGGAGGAGATGATTGCAAAGATGGATGAGAGAAGAAGATGGAAAAATGTAAACACAGAGTTAGGCAAAATGAAGAACAAAGAGTTAAACAATAAATTGAGAAGGGCCACAAATAAAGCAAAAGAAGAATGGTGGAAAACGCAATGCGAGGATATGGAAAGTTTACAGAAGAAGGGAGAAATCGGTGCTCTATACAGCAAGGTTAAGTTATTATCGGGAAGTAAGAAGGCAAGATGTGTGCTAACAGTTAAAGATAAATGGGGTAAGATAATAGTTGAACCAGGAAAAATCCAAGATAGATGGAAGGAATATATAGAAACACTGTATGGTAAAGAACTTAGGCCGACAAGGTTAGACATAGAAAAGGAACATGACGTAGAAGAAGATAGCTTAGGTCCAGGCATACTCGACGATGAAATAGAAAGGGCATTAAAGGAGATGAAAGCAAATAAGGCTGTGGGGGTGGACAATATTCCTGTAGAAATGTTGAAATGGTTAGGGAAAGGTGGGAAGAAGGCCATATATGGACTGATTCGTAGTATCTATGAGGAAGGAATCTGGCCGGAAGATTTTGTGAGATCGGTGTTAGTTCCTATTCCAAAAAAGGCAAAGGCTTCGTCATGTGAGGATTACAGAACAATAAGTTTGATATCCCACGCAGCTAAAGTTATTCTCAGGATCATCAACAAAAGGGTGGAGAGTAAGGCAAATGATTACTTAGGGGATGATCAGTTTGGGTTCAGGAAAGGAAGAGGTACGCGTGATGCCATTTCAGTAATGAGATCACTAGTCGAGAGAAATATAGAATACAATCAGGACGTTTTTGCCTGTTTTGTAGATTTCGAAAAAGCGTTTGATAGAGTGAATTGGGAAAAATTAATGCGTGTATCGCAGAAAATAGGAATGGATTGGAGGGACAGGAGACTGATCCGCAACCTATACATGTCTCAGACTGCTCAGGTGCGAGTGGGGAACGGAGAGTCCGGATGGGCAGTGTTAGGAAGAGGTGTAAGGCAGGGTTGCCCATTGTCACCGGTACTGTTCAACGTATATGTAGAGGAAATGATTAAAGAGGCATGGGAAGAACTGGAGGTAGGAATGAAAGTCGGAGGGGAATTCGTAAAATCGGTTAGGTTTGCTGATGACCAAGCATTAGTTGCTCAGTCAGCCAAGGGGTTGCAAGCATTGTTGAGTGAATTGGAGGTTCAGTGCGATAAATATGGGATGAGAATAAATATTAATAAAACAAAGGTTATGCGATTTTCCAGAAAGAAAAAGGCTAAGCTAAATATTAAAATAGGAGGGGAAAAAATAGAGCAGGTAGAACAGTTTACATATCTCGGAAGTGTTTTGGACCAACACGGTCAAAGTGGTAGGGACGTAAGGAGAAGAATTGCGCTAGGCAAGGAGGCTTTCTCAAGGAGGAGGGAGTTGATGACGGGGACGTTGAGTAGGGATGTTAAGACAAGACTCGTAAAAACTCTGATATGGAGCGTAGCTATTTACGGCGCGGAAACGTGGTCGCTGAAGCAGGAGGATAGACGTAGATTGGAGGCTTTTGAAATGTGGGTGTGGAGAAGAATGGAAAAGGTGAAATGGACCGAAAGGAAAACAAATGAGGAAGTACTAGAAATGGTGGGGGAGGAGAGGGGTTTGTTGAGAGAAATCCTATGGAGGCAGGAAAAATGGATGAAGGGCGTATTGAGCGGTAGTGGAATGTTGAAGAGGGTAATAGAGGGAAGAATGTTGGGCAAGCGAGGTAAGGGTAGGAACAGGATAGGGATGTTAGACGAGATGAAGGGAGGAAAGAAGTACACCGAGATGAAGAGGGACCTGATATAGATTAGTTTGCTAGGTGGGGAGTCACAAAATGTTTGTTTGATAGTTGGGTCCATCCAAAAACCTACCTTAACCGGTAGATTACCTAAAAATACTTACAGTCCAATTAACATGTAAAACTGTAATTCAGGATAATTTGCCCGTTTCAAATCATTATAAACTACGTGTATATAGTTTTAAGAAAAAACGGTCCCCTGGGAGATTGCAACGGACAGAAATCTTTGAAAGGCTAAAATTTCCATGGCATTTCCGCTTAAGTCGTGGCGAGGGGATTTTAAATCCCCCATGTACAAGCACTGTGCCGCGAACGCTGCTTTTATGGTTATTCTAATTGGGCACGATTTTCAGATTACCATTCACGAGGCAAATTAATAATCAGTCGAGAAAAACCAGGAAGCGAGAAAGTGAATTTCCTACGGCAGCCGAGTTTATTACGTACTTTTTCTCCCAGAAGCCCCTGGCGAAGTAGTAGTGCGCTGATTTAGCCATTTTTTTCCGTCTGTTTCTTTTAAATGAAATTTTCATCCGCGGCAGGTTCACATAATGTTATTGACAATGGACTTCGTTTTGTGTTGAAAGTTAGCCAACAAAGCAATAGTTGCCATTAAAACCGTAATAGCAATATAATGACTTTTATAGGTCGGTTAAACAACAAGAAATTATCGGTAACGACATTCTGTACAACTAAAATGGTCTTTAACTTTGAACTCACCGTTGAGTGACTGCCAAAGGTAACTTTGCCAACGGCTCATGTAATAATGGGCGTAGTAATTTGTGTTTGCGCCCTCCGGCCCCAACCAGTTGTATCACAGTCCAAAGCCAACGAAGGTGGTGGGGAAAGTGAACGGTTTCATTTATTTTTATATATTGACTGAGGTGGGACTAGAAGTCTTGACGCTTAATGACACCGAATCCATTTGATGGACAAAAAATATGGCCTGATGTTTATGAAGTCTTTCAAAAGAAGATGGTGATGGTAGTATGGGATATTGAAAGAATAACTACGTTAGGCGAACAAGTGTTTTACAAGGAAGCGACAGTCTTTCGCAAACATCCTACATGAAGGTAACGATGAGAACAAAATACAAGTGAAAGTTGTAATATGGATCGTAGTCTTGCATGGAAAAAAAACTTGATGTCCGCGTGAAGAAGAATGGAGAAAATGAAATGGACGGAAAGGAAAACAATGAAGATTGTTAAATATCCCTTAAGATGTGAAACCCTGCTAAATTGTTAAACCCTGGTGGCGGCGGCTGCGAGGTAACATCCTCGTCTGTCAATCCAAGGTTCGCGGGTTCGATTCCCGCCAGGGTGGGATTTTTTCCACCTAGGGCTGGGGTGTTACTGTTGCTGTTATTGTTGTGTTGTCATTATTTTCCGATGTAGAGTCCAAAAAGTGCTATTTTCGGACCAAGACTAATAAATAAATAAACGTTAAAATTGGAAGACGAAGAAGAAACAAGTTAAGGAGAAGAGAAATTTCGGGTGAAATCCAAAGGTAGAAAAAGTGGATGTAGGAGATACTGAGAGGAATTTTGATGCCTTAAGATAAGAGCGGAAAAAGAAGGAAAAGCCAGGTAGAAGGAGGCAAATAATAGGAATTAAGGAAGGTAGACCCAAAGTGACATTTTATTCCCCAGCATTATCTGAGCAGGTTAGACCACAAAGATAAGGCAGATTCCAGTACAGATGGATATAAATATTCGTTCTCCCCTCGAATAATCTGACATCATGATAGAAAAAAATTCGTAGTGAACGTTGTTACAAGCTGGAACAAGATTAAACTTTGCGTAGGCATCTAGTGCATTAGTAGGTGCATGTGCTTATGTGCATGTATATTACTTGGTTGTGCATGCATTTGCATTCGTGTAAAAGTTTTGCATGCATATTTACATAACGTTATTTTTTGGTTTTTTTATGCAGTTCAATTCCATTTTGCGGGTGTTGTCCTACTATCGCCTTTCAATACATTTCCCTGGAGCGGTTTTCAGTGTATTGTGTAGATGTAGAAACTATCCAGGGAATGCAGAAACTATCCAGAGTAAATACTGATTTACTGTACTACGGAGTAAGGGGTTTAACGATTTATTTGCGTCAGACTGGTCCCGGATAAATAGTACAGTATAATAAGAACTCAAGTGTAACAGGTCTCTTAGGGGATTTAAGCTGGCAGCCCCTTGAAATACGAAGAGAACAAGCGAGGCTTAGACTTTTAGAAAAGATTCAGCACCAGCGAGTTTAACGATGACACAAAAGGAATTATAATTGCCCTACACTACTTACGTAGATCAGACCACAAAGATAAAATAAGGGAGATAGATTCCAGTACAGATGGATTCAAATACTCATTCTTTCCCAGAACAATCAGAAGTCATAATAGTAAGAAACCAAAAAAAAGAAGTCAAAATAGTAAGAAAAGAGTCCATTAAGAAATAGTAAAAACAAGTTCCAAGTCGGAACAAAATTAAAAATTCAAAGATTGTGCATGTGTACGTTTGTTGGTAGTTTGTGGGTTTGCATGTGTGTGAAAGGGTTGAGGCGAAAGGGTTCTTGCATGAATGTTTACCGTGTTTGGTTTATGCTCTCTAAATTTGTGGCTTCTGCATGCGTTTTTTCTAAATGACGGGTGGTGCCCTAACACCCCCCGCCACACGCCCTTACGGTGGCTTGCGGGGTATTGAGTAGATGTAGATGTAAAGTAGTGTGTACAGTCGGGGTCCACCGAAAACTTACCAATGTTCTAGCTTTTTTAAAAACTTTCAGGGAAATAGCTCATAATTAACTATTCACAAAGCTAGAAGCATATGGCATAGATAAAAATATGCGGGGTTGGATTAAATACTTTTTTAATGGTCGGATAAAAAGAGGAGTCATAGATGGATTTAGCTCAAAGGCAGTAGAAGTCACTTCAGGTGATCCCTATGGAAATGCTATCGGACCTTTTTTATTCCTATTTTACGTTAATGATATTGACTCCGTATTCACAAGTAAGATACGTTTATTTGTCCATTTTCTGATACCTTTATCCGTAATTCTGAGGACACAGACGCTTTATTAGATGACCTAAATTCTATGCAACGCTGGTGCGACACTTGGAAATTACAATCAATTTTTAAAAAGTGCGTAGTGATGAATTTTTTGAGAGAGAGAGAGAGAGCAATTCCCTCCCGAACGCTTACTGCATCGGGAGCACCTAAGCAGAAAGTGTAACTCGATTAAATACTTGGGTATTACCCTTACTCACGACCTACCCTAGGTGAAACAATTACGGAGAATATGTGGACAAGCTAACAAAAAAATAGGATTTATTAGAAGAGTACTTGGTAAATGTGATGAAAAGTTTTAGGAGAAATGTTATCTTTCGCTCGTTAAGCCTCATTTAGAATTTGCTGCTAGTAACGTATATGGGATCGGGTCCTCATAAAGTTGGATTGATTGCCGAATTGGATCGCGAGCAGCGAGAGGAGCTAGAATTGTGAAACGTTACATCTACATAATACCCCGCAAGCAGCCGCAAAGGCGTGTGGAGGGGGGTGTTAGGCCACCACCCAAAAAAGGAAAAAAGAAATACCGCATTCAAAACCAACACACACATGCAAACCCCAATCCACAGTAGTGCACACATTCATAGAAACATCCTACCATTTTACACGCATGCAAATACACATCTACCTCCCTTCACTCCACAAGCATCCAAGTGCATATGCTTAATTATAATAAATAATTGTACCTTTAGATGCAGCATGAAATTTATCCAAGATAATTATAATTATATGCATATATTGTGTTATAAAACATAGAATAGTGTATCGAATTAATGGAGAATGGATGTTGAAAATGTATTATCACCCCCATCGTATTATGGTAGGAGGGAACATGTCAGTAAAATTCGAGATTTTAAGTACAGAAAAGATATATTTCAGATTTCATTTTTCCCACGAGCATTAAGGGGTCAGGATAAAATAACATTTGTCCGACCGCGTTGGAAGGGTAGGAGTGTTTTGAGTTAGGGGTATTATGGTGTGTGATCGTTGAAAAATCCCTGCCACACGCCTTGCCACGATTTCAATTCTTATTTCCTAGATGGTGGTTTCACTACCGCCGTTTCTCTTTAAATAAAACCATTGTTGATTTAGTTACAGTTTTTCCCACCCGCATTCATGCTAACAATGACAACAATCAGAGCACAGCATGAAACTAACACAAAAATGGCGTTTTCTATTTTCTGCTCACTCTGATGCTAATTTTGCAATTTTGTTTTACTTACAGCGCCTTTCTCGTTATTTCCATTACGTACCGAAGTAATATGGTCACAAGAACAAAGGCTGAAACAAACCCAATATAGTTCATATGTCAAAAGGTGTTACATTCACTAAAGACTTAACTTGGGGGACCCATATACGTAAAGTCTGCGGGCAAGCATATAAAAAATTAGGATTTATTAGACGCATTGTCGGCAGAAGTGACTCCAAGGTCAAGGAACGTTGTTATCACGTTCTTGTAAGGCCCCACTTAGAATATGCATGTAGCGTATGGGATCCGTGTGAAAAAGGCCTCATTCGGGAAATTGAGAAGGTCCAACGCCGGGCAGCTCGTTTCGTGGAAAACTGTTACGATAAAACGAAAAGCGTCACTGAAATCCTTATGGAGTTGGGATGGGAATCATTGGAAGAAAGACGACTCAATGCTAGGTTAAACTTACTAAATAAATTCAGATCCGCATGTTTCAGCACCGAGGTCTCGAAAATTATTCGCGCTCCAACATACATTGGTCGCTTGGATCATGTGTACAAAATTCGGGAAATAGATGCCAGGACTAGCAGACTCAAGGACTCCTTCTTCCCACGGACAATACGGGATAACAACTGTAGGGTCACACTCGGAGATAACAAAAATGCCACTTGCCACCCTCGGCGTCTAGGTAACAATTAGTTAAACTCAATTGCATGCACTTTCACTAACCTCCTGTGTGTTGTGAAAACCCTTCCCGCATGCCATTAAGTAATGTATTGCTGTTTACAGTATTGTTTTCTCTTCTTTTGCTACCCTAAATTTCCACTTCCATCCCTTGTCTCTCTCCGTGGGTGTGCCCTCCTCCCACCTGCAGCGTTGGGACAAATTCCTCGTCTTGAGTAGGAGAGATTTTTATGCGGAACGTTCTTGTGGTGGTGGTAATTCGCCTGGCTACTTGCTAGAAACAGACATGCCAACTTTCAAAAATGAAAAATCGGGAGGACATGCCAACTTTCAAAAATGAAAAATCGGGAGATTTTTAGAAGTGTATCACGAAGTAATCACTTTTAATTACCACAATATTTGCATGGCACCTTAATCCCTTTATGACACTTTGCCAATTTTTAATGAATGTCACACTTTATTAACATGTTAAGCTAAGTACACAATTTGAACAGTTCATCAAGAACGTAAGAAGGAAAAATCGGGAGTCTCCCGCTTAAATCGGGAGAGTTGGCATGTTCGTGATTAATTTCTTGCTGCATCCTGGGGTAAAATTATTTGTTGTAGTTAAGCGTATGTACTTGCATGCTTGTGGAGTGAAGGGAGGTAGTTGTGTGTTTGCATGCCCGTCGAATGATGGGATGTTACGATGAATGTGTGCACTGCTGTGGATTGGGGTTTGCATGTGTGTGTTGGTTTTGAATGCGGTATTTCTTTTTTATTTTTTTGGGTGGTGACCTAACACCCCCCGCCACACGCCCTTGCGGCGGCTTGCGGGGTATTATGTAGATGTAGATGTAGATGAATTTTGAAGCTTGGAGAACAGAAATCGATTTTCGAAGTTGGGAGTCGCAACTGAAACTTCGTGAATAGACGCAAGACTAGAAATAAAGACAATTGTGTAAACAAAATCGCTATTTCATACAAATACACCCATTTTTGATGATTTTAAGGCTAAATTCATTTTTGTATTCACGAGACTTACTTTCTAACTATTCAATTATGTAGGGTCGTAAATAGCACAGAATGAATTCTGGATAACCAAGACTGGTCGCAAGCTTCAACCAAAATGGCAGTAGTATCATTTCTTCAACCCCATCGGTAGCGATTTCTGAACCGGCGCACCCATCTTGCGCTCCGGCAACACCGCGACATCGCTGCTCGCCAATCTCTGCCAACTATCGCCGTTTTCTTGGAATGGCTCACGAACTACCTGCATCCCGGTACGATCCTCCACCGCCTCCTCGACATATTCCTCAGACGGGCTTCACTTCAGGGCTCACCATCGAAGAGCATTTAAAACCTCTAATAATAAACGAGATCAGGAATTTCCGCTCGCCCGCCCGCCCGCCCACCCCCTACGCACCAGGAGACGGAGCGTGTTTCCGCGGAGTAAGTACGAGCGACCCGCAATGTTCGCCCGCCCTTGGTCCTGCGCCCTCCCAACCACCTCGAGTCATCATCCATCTCTTTCCTCCACACCCTCTCTCTCTCCAGGTGTCCTTGACTGATTCACTCACGGCGGTTGCCTAGTCGAGGGAGAGTAAACAATTATTGTGCCCCGTCCCCCCTCGTTCAACCCCCTCCCCCAATCGACCCAACTGTCTCACTTTCGCTGGAAACCTCAAAAAGTCCTTCGGTCTCCCCTCCAGGGGTAGTTCACGGCGCTGTTGTTGGCGTGTTCCGTAGATGAATGTGAAAAGCCATTTATGTAACTATACGCAAGAATGCATTGGGTATACATGTATGTTTATATATATATATATATATATATATATATATATATACACTTTTTTGGAAAACCCACAAACGTGTAATGTAAATTCACCGATAAGTCATAACAAACACAGAAACCAAAACACAAAAGAGGAAAAACTCACTGGTTCTCGAATTTTCGGTGGTCCAACCACCGAAGAGTTCTGTTCCTAATTCCTCTTGAGAAAGGTGGTTGGACCACCGAAAATTCGAGAACCAGTGAGTTTTTCCTCTTTTGTGTTTTGGTATCTGTGTTTGTTATGACTTATCGGTGAATTTATATATATATATATATAAATTCACTTTCTTGAAAATCCCACGAACGTGCACAGTAATGTAAATGGACTAACTAGTCGACACAAACACAGAAACTGAAACATATAAAAGAGGGACTCACTGGTTCTCGAATTTTCGGTGGTGCAACCACCTTTCTCAAGAGGAATTAGGAACAGAACTGAGGTAGAGGTGGGCCCGAAAGCAGTGGATGGAAGGAGAAGGGGGAATAATGGGTGAATATATATATATATATATATATAAAATATATCATCATGGAAGATACATATGGATCGGAATGCCTAACGATGAAGAAGAAAGGGGACCTGCGAGAACTGGAGAGGAAAGAAAGAAATATTTTGAGGAAAATCCTAGGACCATTGAAAAACAAAGAAAATATTTGGATTAGGAGAAAAAATGAGGATCTATATAGAACTACAGAGAAAATCACAGATAAGATGAGAAAAAGAAGATTGAAATTCTATGGACACCTAAAGCGATTGGATGAAAAGAGATTAACAGAAAAAATATTCAACCATATTTCAAAATTAAAGCACACAACAGGATGATGGTTAGAGGAGACCAGGAGGGATGCGGGAAATATTGGAATAACGGAGGAAGTGGTTGACAGCAGGGAAAGGTGCAGAAAACTAATAGGCTATACAAGATTTACTGAAGACCAACCAACACAAAAAACAAAGAGGGTGTGGACCGAACGACGAACAATAGGGGAGAAAATGAAGAAGTCCTGGGAAGAAAGAAAGAAGAAAAACCAGAAGTCTTGAGGTCATTGCGGTCCTTAGTTGGCCAAACTCAATAAAAAAATCCTCATCAGCAGCATTTCAATCCTCGGATCGGTATACTGCAGCCCTTCTACTTCTACTCTATTTAATGTCAATCCTTGATACCTTCCAACCACAGATCTTTCGATTCGCTGGGCTCTGTACGGCGCGGAAACGTGGTCACTGAAGCAGGATAGACGTAGATTGGAGGCTTTTGAAATATGGGTGTGGAGAAGAATGGAGAAGGTGAAGCGGACAGAAAGGAAAACAAATGAGGAAATACTAGGGATGGTGGGTGAGGAGAGGGGTCTGTCTGTTGGGAGAAATGCTATGGAGGCAGGAAAAATGGATGAAGGGTGTTTTGAGGGACAAAGGGATAATGAAGAAGGTAATAGAGGGGAGAATGTTAGGTAAACGAGGAAAGGGTAGGAACAGGATAGGGATGTTGGACGGGATGAAGGGAGGAAGGAAGTACACAGAGATGAAGAGGGACTTGATGTAGAGTACTTTACTCGATTGTATTTTGTTTGGAGTCGCAAGATATTTATTTATTTGATAGTTGTGTCCATCGAAAAACCTACCTTGACCGGTAGATTACCTTCAAAAATATACAAACTTGGACAGCAACAAACAATATAAGAACGCATGAAAAGAACACTCACACGTTATTTCTTAATTAAAAAACTTTACTTAACTTAAACTTAACAGTAGTACTACTGTTTCTTCTGTTGAAGACGGAGCTAAATTTCGCCGAAATTATTAAGAAATAACGTGTGAGTGTTCTTTTTATGTGTTCTTATAATATTTGTTGCATTCCAAGTTTTTATTCATCACTTCCGTGTTACTTCGACGAACTCATATATATTATTAATATTTTATTCTTTTTTATTATTGTCTCTATGTATGTATGCACGTACACGTTTCTTTATTTATTAGGTATTTAAAAAAGATAGGGAACTTGTATGGAAGAACATTATACATATACAGTATGTCTATGAACACATAAATTAAGCACGGTCAACATTTGGTGCCAGATCAATTTCATAATTTGTCGCGAAGCACGATTTCTCAATTTGTCGCTTGGGGTCGTGCAGGGTGGGTCTGCAGATTCGATCTTTATCCTCCCTCCTCCTCTTACTTCACTTCGAGTTTCCTTTGGGCTCAGGCCAAAGACGACTGGCGGTCGGGAAACATTTATTCCATTCAAGCTCGGATAATGGGCCCCAGTTGCATTTTTCCGCAAATCGTATAAAACCCGCACAGCAACCTACAGGTTGAACGCAAACATTTTTACACAGAACCTACTACAATCATATAACTGCTCCATTCCAAAAGCCTTTAGTAATATTTAAATCAGATATTAAATGCCTGGTGCAAAATATACCAAGTTTTCCACATTTTCTACCCCACGATACGATGGAAATGGACAGAAGAATGAAAAATGGATGAGATGAAATTATAATATGGAACTATAGAGACATTTTGTGAGGGAGCGAAATAGATATAATAAAGCCATTATTATTAATTTACCATTAAGGTGAACGATGTCAGCTGATGAAATAAAACCTCCTTGAAAACCTTAATGTGTGCGTTTTCATCTGGAAGGGCGAGCTCTGATCGTTAAACGGCGGTTGGCTGTACAATTTACAACCAAATCAAATTCTATGTTCTCCTATTTCCAGATGGCGTAATAATAAGTCACAACCTTCTAGATTTGTAATGCACGACCAATCGGAGAGAACGATAAATTTAAAATGCAACAAATGAATTGCCATTGTTATTTTTTTAATCAGATCGTGAGGGTTTGAAAAAAATCAGTTCAATGAATGAACAGCCCAAGGCAACAAGAAGTACGAAAAACATTATTTTTCATTATTGCCTTTTTGTTAGGTTGGTCCAAAAAGAAATCCATTATCTTTGCGAGAAATTCAAAACTTTATTAAGATGTTTCGAATTGTCCGACTTGGGTCAAATTAGTATGCACCGTTTTGTTGTATAATTTGTTGCCATTTTAAAAGTAGCTTCATAATGCCTCTCTCATAGAAGTATTGGTCCTTACTGGCGAAAAACTAAAGTAATCTATTTTTACAATCTTCTCTTGATCGCAATTTCTTATCACTCAGGAAGTTTTGCAATGCGAGAAAAGGGTGGTAATCGCTTGATACCCGGTCCGGACTATATGGTGGATGCATTAAAACCTCCCAACCAAGCTCCCGGAGTTTCTGGCGAGTCATTACAGACGTGTGTGGCCTTGCGTTATCCTGATGAAACTCACAACTCTTTTGCTGGCCAAGATGGCCGTTTCTGGTCAATCGCTAGCTTCAAACGGGCCAGTTGTTAACAGTAGAGATCTGAATTTAGTGTTTGGTCATACGGAAGCAACTCATAATAAATGATTCCTTTGAAGTCCCACCAAATACACAGTAGAACCTTCCTTGCCATTAGTCCTAATTTGGTCATCGTTTGAGCTGCTTCACCACGCTTTGACCACGATCGTTTTCGCACAGTATTGTCGTACGTGACCCATTTCTCATCCCCAGTCACCATCCGTTTAAGAAATGGGTCGAGTTCATTCCGTTAGGCCAAGGCTTCATAGATGGAAATTCGAATAATCATGTTTCTTGGTGTTAATTGGTGTGGCACCCAAACATCGAGCTTCTTTTCGAATCCAGCTTTATGCAAATGGTTTTTAACTGTTGTGTGGTCGATCTTTAGCTCCTCTACGATGCTATGACTTCTAATATGCCTGTCAACTTCGATTATTTCTGTGATTTTATCGACATTTTAGGCGACGGGCCTGCCTGTGCGAAGTGCATCTTTAACATCAAAAATGCCTGAACGGAATCGAAGAAACCAAAATTGCATGTAATTAGCTGTTACAGTATCGGCACCATAAACACCTTTCACAATTTCAGCGGCCTGGCTTCCATTTTCACCTTCATCAAAGAAAAACTGTAAAATGTACCGAATTTTCTCTTTGTTGACTTCCATTGTTAACACCCTGTAACTCACAACGGAATGGAACAAACAAAAAAACAGCAAAAGAAAATTTTTGGCGTCAAATGTCACCTTGATAACGAGCATAAACTTGAAATTGTTTGATCGATACTTTACGAGATATCGATCACCACAGCCATCTACCGAGAACATAATGGATTACCTTTTGGGCCAACCTAATATGTTGTTACATTTCCCAGGAAAGTAGCCCAGGGACGGCATTATTGCATTCCCTGAATGGTTGAGGCCTTAACTTTGTAGAATTCCATGTTTAACTTAAGAAATTAATATTATCTTTGCTTTCTACAGAAATAAACTTTATTTGTCGACTAGTTTCGTTTACACTGTAACATCCTAGTCCTGAGGATGTTACAGGTGTAAACGAATTAGTCGACAAATAAAGTTTATTTCTGTAGAAAGCAAAGATAATATTAATTTCTTAAATAATTGGATTCATTTAATTGTAATTAACAGATGAAATGGAAAACAACTTATTTATTTTATTACCTTATATTTACATGTGTTTTAAAAAATTCAAAGAAAGAGCTAAATGATCTACATGCATCAGAAAGCGTATAATGTCCCTAAGCCATTAAAATTCTCAGAACCAAAATGTATCCAATACGTTTTTGCCTATACACGTATGACGAAGTATATTCGAAGAAAAAGGGCCGTTTTATTATATTTAAATATTGGAGGCCACTGAAGTTATTGCTTTGAATCAGCAGTCGTTTTGCCTTTTCAGCGAATAGATACATATAACAATGTACGTGGAAATCGTTGCTCCCACCAGTTGCGAAGCGGGTGCTGCGATTCGACTTTTGTGAGCAAAAGGATCATCAGATGCCCAATTTCACCGGGAAATGGGCCCATTTTATGTACTTACAGTAAAGACTGAAGGAAAGGTTTAGAAAATGGTGTCGAGACTTCGCAAATGGCCGCTCAAATGAGCATGTTGAATAGTGGTGTGGCAGGTCCAGAATTCAGACCGATGAAATCGTCTAACTAGTGGATCAAGATCTGCGATCTGATCGATGATTAGTGATTATTACGCTATTGACGCGATTAAACCTCGGATACTAAAAATTGCGTGCAAACTGGGCACCGAAAATGCTTACCGACCAACTCAAAGAGCAAAGAATGCTAAGTGAACGAGCGGTTTTCAACCATTATCGACAAGATGAATATTGCACCCATCGACTATACCCTCTTCTTCCACTTGAAACGGGAGCTTGGCGGACAACGATTTGAAGATGAGGAACTCAGGACCGCCCTTATCAAAAGGTTCAATTCCCAGACGGCGAACTTCTGTTCTAAAGGATTAAAGAACCTGATGCAGCGTTACGAAAAGTGCTCAGGAGTGAATGGTGATAATGTAGAAAAGTGAAGCAAATTAGCAGAAAATTAAAACCGACAATAAAAACTTTCTCTGAAAAATATATTATTTCAATCCCGAAACGGATTTAGCTTAAAAAATAACCCATCTATAACGAGTAACTAAATGCAAACTTTATCAATTTTAATTCCACTATCCCGACAACAGCATGTCACTATTTTTTCATCCAACAAAAACAGTTTGTCGATTCTCTTCGTAATTTCAAAGTATTCTCTTTCACTATATTTTCCAACAGTCGAGAGTGACCTAAATCGTTTTCTCGCACCAGATTACGCACTGAAGTTTTATCTTATTCCATCGAAAACCTAGGAAGTCAAAAGATATGAACAGATTACGCTTTCTATCGCTTTGATGTCTTCCGCTATGCTTCTCGGGGTAGTCTTCATCAGTGATATCATTTTCTAATTTATTTAACAAAAATGAAGCGTGTGTGATCCTTTTGATTTTCCAACAACCTCCTATAATGTGTTTTCCAAAGGTCTTGTAAAATCGCTGTTATTTTGACGCATTATCCCTAATCCATTGTAATCCTCGTTGATGCCTTATCCTAATCCATTGTAATAGTTGCCCAAATGAGTGGGTAAATTACACCGATGTATGGCAATTATTACCATTTCTGATTTTCACGACACTGGTACAATATATATATGTATATATATTCCACACACAGAAACATAAAGGAAGGACACATACAGTAGATATTGACGTTTCGACGGCACCGCCATCGTATCAGAATTTGATCATCGTGATTATATATATATATATATATATATATATATATATATATATATATATATATATATATATATATATATATATATATATATATATATAAACCATAAACACAGTACTCAACCCGAAGGTCGGTTTAGTAGGTGATGGTAGAGCTCACCCATGTACCAAGCCCGACGGCGTGTGAATATTCACACATCAGGGTAGGGGGGCCAGTTCCTTTCCCTGTGCCGGTTATGGTTTCCCAGGAAGATCTGGTACCCGAAAAATCAACTAGCTTGGGTGGAGCTGCAGGTGCCCAAAGTGCCTTGCCCGGAAATCGAACCCGGGACCCTCCGGTCAGTAGTCCAACGCTCTACCCACTAGACCACCGCGACCCATATATATATATATATATATATATATATATATATATATATATATATATATATATAGATGATTTCTTCGAAGTAACACGGAAGTGTTGAATAAAAACTTAGACAGTAACACACAGCACGAGAACACATAAAAAGAACACTCACAATAATATCTTAATAGACGGAGCTCGAGTCCGTCGAAATTATCAAGATATTATTGTGAGTGTTCTTTTCATGTGTTCTTGTGCTGTGGGTTACTGTCTAAGTTTTATATATATATATATATATATATATATATATATATATATATATATATATATATATATACACACACACATAGATGATGCGGAAGTACTCACGAGAGCAATATAACCTTTGGACGGCACAATAGAACACATAATAAAACTGATAACACGTAAAAGAACACTCACATTGTATATTATTTGAGCTTTCGGCCTACTCAGAGCCCTTCTTCAGGTCAGACTCCTGTCTGACCTGAAGAAGGCCTCTGAGTAGGCCGAAAGCTCAAATAATCTACAATGTGAGTGTTCTTTTACGTGTTATCAGTTTTATTATGTGTTCTATTGTGCCGTCCAAAAGTTGTATGCATATATATATATATATATATATATATATATATATATATATACATACACTGTTCTATATTTATTTATTTATCAAAAACGAAACATAACGATTACTTCAGTGAATGCTGCTGCCGCATTTAGTTGGTTCCCAAGGGGCAAACCCGAGCAAATTTCACTCTCGCGCACTATAACGGTAGATTAATATGACTGTATCAAAATTCTTAGGCTCATACTCTGGATAAATTTACGATAACTACTCCCATAGAAAAGCATGACTTACGGGCCCTGTATATATGAAAACCGAATGTACCGAGAAGCATACGTCCACAAGAGGTAAAATAAGATAATTTTCTAAAAGAAACGAAAATTCCCCTCTTTCTCAACCCCATTCTGTCGATTATCCACAAGATCATGCTGAATAAAGTCAATTACCCCCGGCTTAACCATGCGCAATTTCTTCATTGCAGACATTTAAAGAGAAAAAGTAATTTCGCATTACATTTCCTTTGAGACAGGACAATGGTTTAGACTCTAGCCAATGTCACCACGGGGGGGATTAATGATTATGCCCAGAATCCACACAATCGTCGGACATAAATAAAGTTTTATGTGAAATTGCTTTTTCCTCTTTAAATGTCAGCATTTAGGTTCAAATTTCAGTTTAAATGAGCAACGTTTAACAGTAGCATGCCTTCGTTTGATATTATAGTGAATGGAGGGGAAATGATAATTATTTGCACTGTTATTAGCAGTACTTTAGTTGTATAGGTTAGGTTTTAATGGACCAGAACGATTGCAATTCCAAGTTCCACCTATCACGCCGCTAAATATCCTAACGTCCTCCAATAAAATAAATCTTTATTCAACTGAACGCCCAGGGTATGTCCCAAAAAAGTAATACTTTTCTCGTGGCCTTTTTCGACTCGAAAGACGTTATCCACTAAGTGTCTGTGCGTCTGAGACAGACAGTGAACATGAGGTTTAACTTCTAATTACTCCTTCCCGTTCCGCTCATCCCATTGGTTTCTGTTCGTCCCACCCTCCTCCCTCTCCCCCTTCCTCTTTGCCAATACGTTTAAAGTACTCCTTCCCCCTTCCCATCTTCCCACTAAACCTGTTGGTCCCCCAACTCCTAAAACCTTTTCAGCCACTATATATATTTGGCGTCTGTCTTGGGTGGTTTACTTTCAACCTAGTGTCGGAAGTGTTTTTTCTCTTCAGTTCCCGAAACGCGTTTTCGACGCATATCCTCGTCTGCGCTCTACTTGTTTTCAGATTCTCCCACAAGTTGGGCCCTTTGAGTGTGTGCGTTTATTGAATGCTATTGTGTGTGAATGGTCTGTGCTCCTCCTTCGTGGATAGACACAAGAGTGTGTACTTGTAGAACATCATAATACCTTTAACGGGGTCTTCCCTACAGCCTCGTGAAGGATTCCTTTTCCACCTGGAAACTTTAACGGGGTCTCACAGCCTCGTGAAGGATTCCAGACAGGATAGTGTGTGCGTGGCTGTGTGTGGTCCCTGGCGTGGATTAACTTCCCGTAAACCACCACAGAGGGTATTCTTGGTCTAGAGGTTGTGGTTGGTCCCTTACGTGGTTCCCGCGAAAACCAACACAGCATTTGGTATGACGAGAGTTGTGACTGTTTATTACGGCAATTGGAGTTTTCACCCTTATTATTTTAACCTGAGGCCGTAGAGCTCTTGATTTCCTTCTATAGTCAACCAATGTTGATTCCGAGGCAAAAATCGGTAGCCTCTTGAAACGTCTATGCTCATCTTGTGAACCGTGCCTGAATTCAAGAATCGGATAAAAAATAAACTATTTTCAGTACAGAAAATCTACTTCAACTCAATTTACTAATATTATTTCCCATTTAAATAATACGATTTTAAGTGCCATTTATTCAACACTGATTTCAGTACTAAAAATAAGCACCGTGTTGATATCGACTTTCATTTTTCGTTTCCAGCTGTTTTTGCCATTCTTCATTACATCCACTTCCCAAGAGGCCACAGTTAACGTTTAGAATATTTATATCAAAAGTAAAAACCTTTCCCCATGTTCTTGGACAAGGAAGAGTAAGCTCAGGTGCTCGTTTCTAGGAATAACGAGTACCAGATTGAAGAAGAGTAATGAAAAAAAATAACCTTGTTTGAAGTAAGGAGGAAGAGGTAGTTGCGAAGTTTAGTGCAGTTGAAAAAATTGAAAAAAAAATCGTTTGCCTCTCATTACAACTCTGCCGTCTATTACGGCTTTCATAAAGGTGAGCTGAGTCACCGCCCTAATTCATTCTTTACAGCCCATAAATCTTTTTTTTCAAGAATAGGGAAACAAAGGCGGAAAGAATATAGCGTTGAAAATGCTAGCAAATGAAAAAAGCAATGTCCGTAATGTTTTATGTTGGAAAGAATATAGGAATTTTCGTAATTTCTGAGACGTCACATGCGAACATAGTGCAAATTTCCCTCGTTTTATCGTCGATTAACGGCTCCATTCCAAAATTTTATGGCCTTTACGACAATCACTACAATCGATGCCAATCTATTAAAAAAAAACATTTCCAAACGATCACCCTTTAACGAGGTTACTTACTAATCGCCGTGAGTTGCCTCGTTTATTTCAAGAGCTAAAACACCATGATCTAAAGCTTACTCACCGACTTGCGGTTTCCCACGTTAAGTAATGACCTTAAAATTACTACGCGGAGGGTATAATAGTGTGAGTTTGCGAGGGAGTTACTCATTTCCTCCCAATGTGTAGTTTTATGACTAATTTTTGCGCGTGGAGCACATACTACACAAAGATTCACAGTCATAAATGGTAATTATACGTCAATGCTCATGATGCAACAATTAGGTTTTCGCATACGAATTCTTGTCAGAGATAAGAAAAAGTATCTTTAATGGATATGAATCACAAGATAAAACCGATAAATTCCTTAGATTTTTTTTCACTTAATTTGATGGATGTGAAATTAAAATTAAATCCTCACTAAAACACCCTAGGCATGTTTAAGCCACCTGAAAATATTGTGCCTGTGCTATATCGTACTCCATAACCCTGCAGTACAGATATTCCTGTTCTAAATAGCCGTGTCAAAAGCTACATGGTCGTAATTAGCCTATGAAACAAGTTATTTAAGTTAAAGGAATACTTCCTCTACAACTCTCGGGAAATCATGCATCTAAAAACAGTATGACGCGACACCCCAAGATGACGTGTGCTGGTGGATGTTAGGGCACGTCATTGATATATAAATATTCTGTTATAGATACACAAGTATATGCATGTGTATATATATATATATATATATATATATATATATATATATATATATATATATATCAGGGAAAGGAACTGGCCCCCCTTCCCTGATGTGTGAATATTCACATGCCGTCGGGCTTGGTACATGGGTGAGCTCTACCATCACCTTCCGACCTTCGGGTTGATTACTGTGTTTATGGTTTATATATATATATATATATATATATATATAACTTAGACAGTAACACACAGCACGAGAACACATAAAAAGAACACTCACAATAATATCTTGATAATTTCGACGGACTCGAGCTCCGTCTTCTTCGGAAGATAAGATATGACTCTGTCATATCTTATCTTCCGAAGAAGACGGAGCTCGAGTCCGTCGAAATTATCAAGATATTATTGTGAGTGTTCTTTTTATGTGTTCTCGTGCTGTGTGTTACTGTCTAAGTTTTTTATTCAACACTTCCGCGTTACTTCGAAGAAATCATCTATATATATACGTATATATATATATATATATATATATATATATATATATATATATATATATATATATATACAGTGTGATAAATTCGCACAGTTTCCCAGGAGCGGATGCGGACTCTGACCACAATTTAGTTGTTATAAAATGTAATGTTCGTTTCAAGAAGATAAGGCAAGGGCGGCGGGTTAGGAAATGGAATTTAGAAGCAGTAAATGGATTAACGAGGAAGGAGTATCAGCAGGCTTTAGAGAAAATGATGGATGACGGTAAAGAACTGAGTACTATCGAAGAAAAATGGGAATGTATCAAGAAAGGGATATTGGAAGCCGCTAAAGACATTATAGGAACCGTTAACGGGAAAAGGATAAGGAAACCATGGGTAACGGATGAGATGATTGCAAAGATGGATGAGAGAAGAAGATGGAAGAATGTAAACACAGAGTTAGGCAAAATGAAATACAAAGAGTTAAACAATAAATTGAGAAGGGCCACAAATAAAACAAAAGAAGAATGGTGGAAAACGCAATGCGAGGATATAGAAAGTTTACAGAAGAAGGGTGAAATTGGTGCTCTATATAGCAAAGTTAAGTTATTATCGGGAAGTAAGAAGGCAAGATCTGTGCTAACAGTTAAAGATAAATGGGGTAAGATAATAGTTGAACCAGAAAAAATCCAAGAGAGATGGAAGGAATATATAGAAACACTGTATGGTAAAGAACTTAGGCCGACAAGGTTAGACATAGAAAAGGAACATGACGTAGAAGAAGATAGCTTAGGTCCAGGCATACTCGACGATGAAATAGAAAGGGCATTAAAAGAGATGAAAGCAAATAAGGCTGTGGGGGTGGACAATATTCCTGTAGAAATGTTGAAATGGTTAGGGAAAGGTGGGAAGAAGGCACTGTATGGACTGATTCGTGGTATCTATGAAGAAGGAATCTGGCCGGAAGATTTTGTGAGATCGGTGTTACTTCCTATTCCAAAAAAGGCAAAGGCTTCGTCATGTGAGGATTACAGAACGATAAGTTTGATATCCCACGCAGCTAAAGTTATTCTCAGGATCATCAACAAAAGGATAGAGAGTAAGGCAAATGATTACTTAGGGGATGATCAGTTTGGGTTCAGGAAAGGAAGAGGTACGCGTGATGCCATTGCAGTAATGAGATCACTAGTCGAGAGGAACATAGAATACAATCAGGACGTTTTTGCCTGTTTTGTAGATTTCGAAAAAGCGTTTGATAGAGTGAATTGGGAAAAATTAATTCGTGTATTGCAGAAAATAGGAATGGATTGGAGGGACAGGAGACTGATCTGCAACCTGTACATGTCTCAGACTGCTCAGGTGCGAGTGGGGAACGGAGAGTCCGGATGGGCAGTGTTAGGAAGAGGTGTAAGGCAGGGTTGCCCATTGTCACCGGTACTGTTCAACGTATATGTAGAGGAAATGATTAAAGAGGCATGGGAAGAACTGGAGGTAGGAATGAAGGTCGAAGGGGAATTCGTAAAATCGGTTAGGTTTGCTGATGACCAAGCATTAGTTGCTCAGTCAGCCAAGGGGTTGCAAGCATTGTTGAGTGAATTGGAGGTTCAGTGCGATAAATATGGGATGAGAATCAATATTAGTAAAACAAAGGTTATGCGATTTTCCAGAAAGAAAAAGGCTAAGCTAAATATTAAAATAGGCGGGGAAAAAATAGAGCAGGTAGAACAGTTTACATATCTCGGAAGTGTTTTGGACCAATACGGTCAAAGTGGTAGGGACGTAAGGAGAAGAATTGCGCTAGGCAAGGAGGCCTTCTCAAGGAGGAGGGAGTTGATGACGGGGACGTTGAGTAGGGATGTTAAGACAAGACTCGTAAAAACTCTGATATGGAGCGTAGCTATGTACGGCGCGGAAACGTGGTCGCTGAAGCAGGAGGATAGACGTAGATTGGAGGCTTTTGAAATGTGGGTATGGAGAAGAATGGAGAAGGTGAAATGGACCGAAAGGAAAACAAATGAGGAAGTACTAGAAATGGTGGGGGATGAGAGGGGTTTGTTGAGAGAAATCCTATGGAGGCAGGAAAAATGGATGAAAGGCGTATTGAGCGGTAGTGGAATGTTGAAGAGGGTAATAGAGGGGAGAATGTTGGGCAAGCGAGGTAAGGGTAGGAACAGGATGGGGATGTTGGACGGGATGAAGGGAGTAAAGAAGTACACCGAGATGAAGAGGGACCTGATATAGATTAGTTTGCTAGGTGGGGAGTCACAAAATGTTTATTTGATAGTTGTGTCCATCCAAAAACCTACCTTAACCGGTAGATTACCTAATTAATTAATTAATATATATATATATGTGTGTGTGGGTGTGTATATATATGTATATAACTTTTGGACCGCACAATAGAACACAAAATAAAACAGATAACACGTAAAAGGACACTCACACTGTACATGATTTAAGCTTTCGGCCTACTCCGAGGCCTTCTTCAGGTCAGACTGAGAGGTTTTGAGGGAAGAGTGTCTGGGGAGGGGAGGGGGTGCGGAAGGTTTAGGGACTGCTGGGAAGGGAATTAAAGACGGCGGTTAAGGGTGGGAATTTTAAAGGATCGGAAATATAGGATGTATGCGGATGCGCGAGTTCTCACCTCTATGTTGGTGGCTGAATCGGGTAGGGATTCTAGAACTGTTAGGGAAAAGCATCCGTCAAATGATAGGTTGTGTGAACTTGCGTGTAAAGGGATAGGAAGAGAAGAGAGTGAAGCAGAATTACAGGAGTAGCGGTGATTGTTCATTCGAATGGATAAGGGGGTAATGCATTCGCCTGTGTAGAATGAAGTGCATTGTTTGCACGACAAAAGATAGATAATATTTTTCGAGAGGCAGCGTGGGTGCGGGATGAAGGGATACTGATGTGTGTGTGTGTGTATATATATATATATATATATATATATATATATATATATATATATATATACACACACACACACATAAACACTCATACTTTCTGAATCCAAGGAGAAAAATATTTAATTTTATCCCAATTCATCTAAAACCATAAACACAGTAATTAACCCGAAGGTCGAATTTGGTAGGTGATGGTAAAGTTTACCCAGTATTCTATATACCATATATTCGTGTTTTTACTTATGTTATATGGATATACACACATATGCCTATCCACAAATCAACAATACAACTGACTTAAATCATTCAGTAATGCTTGAGTTTGAGTAAAGTTTAACATTTTTCCTTTTTGGATTCAGAGAGTATGAGTGGAGTGGAATGAGTTCAGAGAGTATGGTTACATGAAATTCGATTATGATTGTGCATTGTGAGAGAGAATAGCGAATAAATGAATACCTCAATGATGCTATCTCTCTTATGTTATCCTTATGGATTGTGTGGCCATAATAATTCCATCCTCATGACAAGTACTTACAAGAACTTGTACACTCCGGTGTTCTGTGCATTTAAAATTCCCTAAGCCTTTCCTGATCTCTTTGTGAATCAAGCGGCCCCCTGCCTCATTACTCCAGTTTACCCGTAACGCTTAGTCTCTTCTTGTAGCCAACTTCAATATTCCATTGGATTTTTCTGATACTTCTCAAATTCCTTAATTATCGCTTTTTTCTATGAATCCTATATACTTGCCGCGTATTCCAACATTTACCTAATAAGGGGAATGTAACACATCTCTCTAACCTTTTCATTATTTCGTTTTACAATTCATCAAATAAAACCTAACTTCTTTAAGGCTGAACCGAATACACTTCTTATATCGTAAGCGTACCCAATGAAAAATTTGAGTTAAGTGCAACCCGACAAGTACGTATTTGACTTTTTTTCGAATACTTAATTCAATAGCATCTTTTTATATTTTACAGCTCTGTTCCTCTTTTCTTTCAGGCCAAAAATTTCATATCTGGACATAATTGTATTTTCCTTTATTTTTGCTATGCCGTTGCTTCTTTTTGCTAGCTGTAGGGGTTTGCTTTTTTTAATTCTTGTCCGCTCGTGTAGAGACCTCTTTTGTGTGCAATGCATAATTCGCATTTCACTTAACTTTAGCTTAATGCACCTTACGCCTTCACTCCGCACTTCACTTTCATGAGGCAAAACAACTAACTTCTGACAGGAATTACTAAGTTTATGTACATTATCCTACGAGTCTCGCATAATAAGTTAAATGGAGCACGCAGCGTAACGTTTTCAATTCGCGATCATTGATACGAACTCCATTCGATGCAAATCTCTCCCGAAGGCGCTAAAGCGACACCTTAATGGACCGTGTTCGAAGATAAGAGCGAAAAGGGGGCAGTAGGGAGGAGGAAATCTATTTAAAAAAAAACAAAACGAGGTCGAACCGCGCACGGCAATTCATAAGCGATTAAAGAGGCCTTGGTTGGGGGGGGGGGGAGGGCTGGGCTGCCCTCCTAGATCATTAAGTCGACTTTCCATCGACATAGGAGGTACTTAAATTGGTTTAATATAGCGATCGTTACCAGCAGGGAGAGGGGTTACCCTGAGGCGTGTGACATCTCACGAGATAGCAAAATTAAAAAAAGAAAACACAACTCACGTTTCGTAACGCCACGGATTCCGTCGTCGAAGGAAGCGGCGACGTGCAGTCGCGGTCGAAGCGATTGCGACATCCCACGGGCCCTGAAGGAAAACGAATTAATCAGGGTACGTGCATCTATCTAGCATTGAACGTATGAACGCGTTACGTTCGCGCACACATTCTCCCCGGCGCTCATGGTAAACGGAGAAGGAGAGAGACAGACTCCCCCGCATGACCTTTCACCAACCAGGCAGAGAACTGCTTTCATAAGTGCGAGGCACCGAGAGAGATCGAACCGACAACACTCGTACAAGGAAGCCGAGTCCTCTTTACTTGGAATTAAAGCATTAGTTAACATTAAAGTGATAGTTTCAAGGTACATTTTCATATTAGAACGGAGTGCAGACGTTGGATACGGATTCGGTAGATAACTCGATCAATCAACAGCAATAAACCAGAAGGAATAACTCGATAATAATCGAGATAAAAATAAAATATTAATGAAATTTTTTAAAAAAATCACCCTTGCCGTTCGTGAGCCACGCGATACTTGATTATGGTAGGAGGAAAGGTAAAATCACTTCAAGGACAATTTAGAGTACTAGAAATGTAACAAGAAAGGAAGGAGAAGTTGATGTACGAGTATTTCTTTGAGAGCCAAATGCAGAAATAAATTTTACGAACGGCAAATGGTTGGTAGGGTGAAGCGTGCGAAGAGCAAGTCAATAGTAAAAGGGAATCGCGGAGGAGTATCAATCGTACGTTTGAAAGGATAAGGCGGTGTAGTACTGTTAAGGGTCAGGAAGATGTGAGCTATAGGGCAGTGGTGCCGAAGGAGAGCAGTTGGATTGCGTAGTATGTTCTTGGATTGCGTAGCTGTAGATGAAGATTTCACCCTCCCCTACCTACTCTCCCAATCCCTATTATTGCCCACCCCGGGGCTAAATTTTTAAAATATTTATTTCTTATAATGCAAGTTTCGCTATTGCTTTTATTGAACAATCGTAAAATAGTTGGAACAAAAAAAAATACTTTAGCCTCTGCAGATTACTTACGAACAGAAATTTATTCTGATACCTCCGGAGTCCCGGGAATAAAAGCGAAAATAGGCAAAAGAACAGCAATAATGCAAACAAAATCGCTAATTCCACGAATTTATGCTTGGATATATTTTATTTGGATTTAAAACTGGGTTTTCAAGCCATGGGTTTTGTCAAGAGCTGGGAAAAGTGAATTACATCCAATGGGGACTACTTTGAGGATGTTGTTGTACAATCATAATCATCTCTTATTTGGCAGTCCTCGTAGTAAGTTGCTGTGGCAACTTAGGTACTTATCTAGATTAATATAGAAACTAGTTTGGTAATCATTCGAGGAGCAATTTATAGATTATATCCCTTGCGTGAATCTAATACAGGTCTCCTTTACGTTGGTGTGAAAAATACAACACTATTGATGTTTTTTTTAAATTAAACCACTTTGCCTTTCCACATAAAATTTTATATCCAAAAGCATGTTACAAAGTTCCTGAGAGACATTCCCGTCGAGGAGTTTCAGGGTGCCTTTCAGGCGTCTCAGACACGTTTCCGCATATTTTCCGCAGACACGTTTCCGGAGAGTATTTTGAACAATTTTAAGCATTTGTACAAGTACGATCAATAAATCTATATTTCCCAGAAAATGCGCATTACTTTTATATTGGATCCTGTATGTTACGTAGGATAATTGACCTACATGAGAACTCATCACAGTTTATTTACGGAAGGGAAGATACACTAAATAACAGACGAAGAAGTAACCCGAAGTGAGGGCGAAGAGAGTAGTTTTTGCTAAGGGAGACCCTTGGCAAAAAGCGAAAAATGAACGTAAGGGCAGTGTTTTGAATGAATGTCACAATTGGGATGACCGCGACGTGACCTATGAAGAAATTAAGCGATTGGCGAAAGGCGGCGATAGCAAAAACAATCCTCGGATTCACGGCCGATGATGGTGACGATAATGATTGCATTCTGGACTCCTAATTGAAAATTTGACATTCAATCGATTGGGGTAAAGCTGTGTGGATACATATGAACGTTATTTTTCAGACCAAATCCGAACCAATCAAATAGAATCACAAATAAATTCGCTCGTAGCCGAAGTTGAAATAAATTCAAATTAGGTGCTAAATGATGTTTCCATTTTGAGCCGAGACCTCTGTTAGCACATCTTAGTGGAAATGTTCGCGAAATAGTCGGTCCAAATTAAAAAAACAATTCCTTCACTAATCACTGGACCACGTTGGTGAAAAAAACGCCTCCAAAATTACTCCGGCAAATGATGTCACTCATAAATACCCGAAGAGGGAATATCAATAGTCGACAGCCTTCTTCTGCATTTATTACTTATCGATAAACACACTTTAACTTATTTGAAACAAAAAGGATCCCATAAAACAGAGGTTAGTCTGTTTTAAATCACCGTATGTCGACGTTACGACTGTATTAAACATATTCTAACTGATCGATAAGTTTAATTTTCAGAGATCGATACGCATTGTCGAGAGATACGGTTCTCTCTGTTTAAACGACAATGCCGACATGAATGATACTGTTGATATAAACGATACTGTCGACTTAACTGATATTTTCCATGAGAATATGTTAACCAAATAGCCAATAGGTCTAATATTCCACACACTACTTAGGAAGATCAGACCACAAAGATAAAATAAGGGAAATAGATTAAATACAGATCGATTCAAATACTCATTCTTTCTCCCAACAATCAGAAATCATAATAGCAAGAAACCGAAGTCACTTTAGAAATATTAAAAACATTTAATTTACAAGTCGGAACAAAATTGAGCATTGCAAAGATTTCAGGTATATTTGTAGATTCATGCGTATGTTAGTTGGTAGTTTGTGTGTTTGCATGTGTGTGGGGTGTTTGGGTACTGAATGTATACCATGTTTCGTTTGTGGCTTTTGCGTGCGGTTTTTTTCTTCATTTCGGGTGCTGCCCTAACACCCCTCGCCACACGCCCTTTCGGCGGCTGGGGGGTATTAATTAGATGCAGAATATTTACGATATTCATTTTGAGAATTATGTCAACAACATGGATAATTTCAAGAAACTGCGGGAGATGCCGCAACAGTAATTTTAACGGAGTCATCCGCTAACATGCATTTCAATGCAACAATTTCAGAGTGTAAAGGTCAAGGCGAATGATTTTTACACTCTGAAATTGTTTCAGTAATGTGGATGATATTCTGGATGCATACATAAGATAGTAATTTCGCTACATTCCTCAACTGAGATGGAATCCCTGCACATGGCCAACGACGACTATTTGGAAGGTATTTTCCATATTATGGAAGATTAATTAATATAACATATAGTACTATAAAAAAACAAAACCACAGTTATTAACCCGAAGGTTGATTTCATAGGGCTAACCGAGTACCAACTACGTGTGTAATTCACACATCGGGGTAATGGGGCCAGTTCCTTTCCCTGTGCCACACACAAAAATCACACTGATTGAATAGAGCTGGAGAATGCCATCCCCGGGAATCGAAACCAAACTCGACGGTCATCAGTCCAACACTCTAAACCAGTGAACTACCGCGTCCTATGATGTTACTGTAAATACCCTATAATTATCGCCACATCACTACATTGTCGCAGTCTCGATATTTCTTTAAAGCAGACTGTCGATAATGGAAAATGAATTTCAAACAGCCCTAAGCACAGTTGTCCAAATGATTCCCTTGAAATAGTTTTCAGCCACGTCGTTCGTCACGAAGTTGCATGGAAAATTAGCACCCCGCTTAACTTCGCAAAAGTTCAAATGATTCAAGCCTTCAGGAACACGTTATTACTGCTCCGTGTTGCCATAGAAATCCACGCAATCTCCCCCTCCCGCAACTCTTGTTTCTAGGTCTTCCCACTCCGCCATCCATCCCCTCTTTCACTTCCACTCCTTTATCGCGATCGCATGCAATGCACTCACTGCGGGCGGTAAGAAACTAGACTTTCAGTCGACCAGAAAAATACGACAGGAATGTATTTTTTTTATAAATATCAAGTTTACATAAAATTATACAAAACGTCGCTTACCAGAATTGGTGTAATGGGTACAAAATGAGAATCAATAATTAAAAAACCGAAGGTAATGGGGAATTAAATGAATATATACCAAATGCGAATAATGATCAAAGTTGGGGGACATATATTAAAACAGTTTAACAAGGTAGGAAGTGTTTTAGAAGAAAGTGGGCAAAGTAGTTAGGGCACTGCGAAAAGAATTGCGTTAAATAAAGAAATGCTCACAAGAATTAGGCAGCTGATGATGATGGGCGCCATTAGTATAAACGCAGAGAAAAGAGTAGGGAAACATTACTGCGGAAGCGTAGTATTGTATGATTCAGGAAATGTGGTTGTTGAGTCATGAGCTGTAGCCTCTTGAAGACTTTTGAGATTATCATTAGGTAATCTACCGATTAATGTAGGTTTTTGGATGGACACAACTATCAAATAAATATTTTGAAACTCCGAACAAAACACAATCCAGCAACCTAATCTACATCAGGTCCCTCTTCATCTCTGTGTACTTCTTCCCTCCCTTCATCCCGTCCAACATCCCTATCCGGTCCCTGCCCTTACCTCGCTTGCCCAACATTCTCCCCTCTATTACCTTCTTCAACAACCCACTGCCGCTTGATACGCCTTTCATTCATTTTTCCTGCCTCCATAGAATTTCTCTCAACAAACCCCTCTCCTTGCCCACCATACCTAGTACTTCCTCATTTGTTTTCCTTTCGGTCCATTTCACCTTCTCCATTCTTCTCCACACCCACATTTCAAAAGCCCCCAGTCTACGTCTCTCCTCCTGCGTCAGTGACCACGTTTCCGCGCCGTACGGAAACCACGTTTCCGCGCCGTTTCCGCTCCATATCAGAGTTTTTACGAGCCTTTTCTTAACCTCCCTACTCAGCGTCCTTGTCATCAACTCCCTCCTCCTTGAGAAAGCCTCCTTGCCTAGCGCAATTCTTCTCCTTACGTCCCTACTAATACGGCCGTATTGGTCCAAAACACTTCCGAGATATGTAAACTGCTCTAACTGCTCTATTTTTTCCCCTCCTATTCTAATGTTTAGCTTAGCCTTTTTCTTTCTGGAAAATCGCATAACCTTTGTTTTATTTATATTGATTCTCATCCCATGTCTATCGCACTGAACCTCCGATTCACTCAGCAATTCTTGAAACCCCCATGGTTGACTGACCAACTAATGCTTACTTGAGATAAGGATACCATTAACTCCATTAAAACAATGGATTTAATTAAAAAGGATAAGAAGGAAAACGAACAAAGAAGTTCTAGGCATGGCAGAGAAAGACAGAATGTTATTGGGAGAGATTCGTAGATGGTGGGACAGGTGTACGAAGGAATTCTTAGTGACAGTGGGATGTTGCAGGCGGTAAAAGAGGGAAGGTAAATAGAGGAAAGTAATAGGCTTTTGGATGAAATTGAGGGAAGTACATAGAAAGTATGAAGGGGTAGATAACAAATTACTTTAATTTATAGTCCGTTTTAATCAAGGCTTAGAAGCTTATAGCAGTGAATGGTGTTTAGGTTCATCGAAAACCTCCCATAGCACAGGATATAGCTGGAAATAATTGTCGAAACACCATACTTTAACATTATAAACGTTTAACTGTGGTACATGCCTGATTTGTCGACCTGGCGCATGTCTCACATTATACAATCTTCTTTAAGTACTTCTTCTTTCTTTGCGAGTAGCAATGATTCATTTTGCCTATCCAAATGACGCTAGTACGTAGATGGGTTAAAAATTAACGGATCGTTTTCGATACAACTTCTACCTACTATGTCTGCTAGCTCGCGCAGTCGACGATCATCCAGTATCACTTTGTGGATTTTCTTCACCGTTTCTGGAGTCGTCACCTCATTTGGTCGACCAATGCGATGTTCTCGTCTTGACAGCTCGTACGGCCTCGTTTAAACTCTGCTACTTAATATTTTAATGTTGTAAACGAAGGAGCAGACTCACCCAAAGTAGAATCCAGTTCAGCTTTTACATTGGTTGTCCTGAGGCCTTTCAAATAAAAGTATTGTGTCGCATAACGATTACCAATTTTCTCAATTTTTACAAAATGGAGAAAATTTTCCGTTCATTATTGATGGCTGCCAAACAAATACTAAAACCACGTGCCATTTTCAAACTTAAAACATATACTTTCTAATACAATATTTTTTTCAAATAAATACCGCCATCTCAGGCCGGGTTAAATTAAAATTTTGCTCTTCTGGATTTCTTTACCCTTCAAGTATTACGCATTGCACCTTGTTATCATTACTAAGAATCCCACCAAGGTAAGTTTTCACCGACGTATTAAAAAAACCTGGAAAAAGCCAAACATGGTACTTTATCCTACCACGGTCTATAGGTATGCAGGCAACCCCTTCATAATGTCTTCATAATAAGGATACAAGTGAGCCAAACTCATAATACGAAAAAATCAATGGGACGCGACTAAACCTCGATATTCGTAGGTCAACCAAGTCATGCTACCCATGACTTCACCAGAGAAAGCACGGGGTTGTGTCAAGGATGTAGAAGTTCGGTTTTGTGTGTGTACCGGCAAAGCTTTTATCACAAACACGAGGAAGAAATTCATCAAAACTTTAACAAGCATACGGAGCCTACCTTTCTACGGATCTGAAACTAGAGCGATGGTAGCGGCAGAGAAAAGAAGATGGACAGCGATGCAGATACTATATTGGCAATGAATTTTGAAAATAAAATGGATGAACACGAGTAACAAATAAACGAAGACTTCTAAGAGTTAGTGAAGAAAGAATCACTTGCAAGAAGAAGAGGAAAATTACTGCGAACATCGCGAGGCATTATTGATTCATGGATACCATAAGTGAAGGAAATATAATAGGGAAGAATTTCAAAGGAAGGCTGCAATGAATAGTGATAATCTACCAAAAGCAGGGAGTGAAAAATATCGGCCCAAGGAGAAATGAGGGAATACAGTGATATGAAAGGAAAAGGATGTTTATTGGAGAGCTGCTGCAATCCAACCCTTCGGGGCGATCGATAACCCGTGAGGTTGACGATAGTTTTTAACACAAATTAATTGAACGAACAAATTAAATCTGACAAAAAACTCTAGATTTTTTCTTCAGCCATACTTGTCATGCAAATAATTTTGGGTGAAATTCAATCATTAAAAATTTCTCATTTATTACCATTAGTACCCCAGCAGATCAGGGTGTGTTTCTGATGGACCCACACACTGCAAACTGTGTACTTATAGGCTCTAACTAACACCACACAAGACATCCTTAATGCCCTGTATGGCACATTATAGTTACTCGTTCTATAGCTTTGCATACTTCTTACCCTTCCCTTAATGAAACACACAAAAGACATTACTTATTCGAAGATATTCTCGTCTAGTTACTCACGACGATATTTCGTAGCGATTGGAAAAACTGAAATTTAGGGAACGCTTATCCGCAGCTGCCACGACACTGAACGACACATGGCCTCCAGTGTTGGCAAACAATAAAGGACACGTCACAAGTGAGTAATCGAGGTGGGATAATGTTAGTTGGATAGGAGGTAGGTTATGAGAGGAAATCCTGCCACGAAGAAGATGTTAGCAATGGAAAATAGGTATTTGATCGTACGTATTGAAGTCGGCGGGGTCATTCGCGGACGCCATGTGAACTACTCGCTAGAATAACTCATCGCTTATAAACCCCGCGGCCAAGGGAGGAGCGCTTAACGCCCACATACATGGAAGGGATATAATCGTGACGACCCGAAGAGACATTGTGATGGACATTCGCCAAATTTCCCGACGTTCCTTCAGCCTCACGCGGTTAACGGTAAACCGCTGCCGATCTTCGCGAGAAAAGTTTTTTTTCCCCACTCCCTGTCCACTGTTTCAGTACCACAACCTGACATTGAACAAACAAGGCACGGATCCATTCATTTATCTTAAATATTTTTTTTTACTTGGTAGTCTACCTTTTACGGTAGGTTTTCGATAGCCAAACTGAACACCCCAATACTTACAAAACTTAAGTCTCGCCTAACATAAAAATACAACCTAACATCCGACAATACAATAAGTCCCTTTTCATTTCAGCACACAAGCACCGATACTTCTTCTTACCTTCATTCCGTCCAAAACGTTGTCCAATTCCTACCCATTCTTCGTTTGCCTAACTTCCTCCCTTCTATCACAGTTTTCAACATCCCCTCCCCCACTATGCCTAGCAAGTCTTCGTTTGTTTACCTTTCTGTCTACTTAACTTTTCTCCGCCCACCTCCACGTCACAAAAGCCTCCAATCTACGCCCATCACCTCACTTGAATGACCAAGTCTCCGCTCCGAACAAAACCACGCTGAATATCAAAGTTTTCTCTAATCTTTTCTTAACATCCTTACACGGCGTTGCTGTCATCAACTACCTCCTCCTTTTGAAAGCATCTCCCCCTAGCGAAATCCTTCTTTTGAGCTCCCTACTACTACGATCATCTTGGTTCAAAACATTCCCAAGGTAGATGAACTGTTCGACCTTTTTTATTTTTTCACCCCACCTATTTTAACGTTTAGCTCAGCCTTCCTTCTCGAAAACCTCAATTTATTGTCAAATTTTTTTTTTGCTGTTCCAAATTCATCTCCCCGTCACAATAGGCGAGTATGGAGGGCGTGGATAGCGGACTATTAAGAGAAGGCGTTACGCATGGAATCGATTCCATGATTGGACGGTCCCGAACGCAAATATTTGCATGGAAGTTGGCCCGGTTCAACGTCCCTCGCAAGGGCATTCCCGAATTGGAAATGCGAGAGTGCAATTAGGAATATTTAGTCGGCGATGAGGGAGGAGGAGCCCGTTATATTTCGAGAAGTTTGGGACATGCATAAACAGGCAAATTAGAAAAAGTCGAAGGCGGTTATCGCAAGCAGGAATCGACTCGGAAGGAGACCCTGGATAAGTTGACTTCTACGTTTATAGTATACCAACATCTATATGCATCCACCCATGACCACGGCTGTGTTCGATTCTATAGGTGTTTCGTACCAGGTCACATGTGCCTCTAAACTGAGAGAAAAACTTGGCAAACTCAACAATTTAGAATTGATGGATTAAAATGGCCGACTTTATGCATGCGCAAAATCCATAGCTAATATTGTCGTTTTTTCATTTTAAATTGTTGATTTTAGCATTTAGCTTTGATTGGCTAATATTCTAAGGCCGGACGCATACCGGTCGTGACGTTGATTACCCATGATTCCTACTGCCCTTCCTGTTTGTGTATTGTGATGAACTAGAAAGAGTTGTGTTGTGACTAACGCGGTAGTATCCACTTACAGCGATGAGTACAACAACACCTGTTAGTGAATTTCAACCTCATTGTTATTAATGTGAGAATGGTATTATTCATATGGATATATGCATATCCCCCAGATCTAAATAATGACGATTTATGTTATGGAATGATTTTCCTTGGCAATAAATTAATTCAATAAAGCGAATTACATTACGAATAACTTATGATAAAATCAATTATGTAAACACAAGCTTCAACTATTTACTTTGGTTCGAGCTGATTAAATGCCCCCCTCATTTGATTTTACTATTTTTTTTAGTTGACCCAACCAATATTTTTTTGGTGTAGGGTCAGATACAAAAGACCTCATCACAGACTTTTTCTACAGCAAATACAATGAACATGGTTCGTGGTAGCTCTCTCTCATAATTGTAACCTAGCCCTGTAGCGGCTCTTTTCGATCTATACCTCTCTTTTAACAACTTAAAACGGTTTCCTATGCAAACATTCACTCACGTATCTCATACAGTATGGCATAGTCTTCTTGAGTAATTCAAAGACTGCCTTAGAGCATTCTCATTGCAATGAACTTCTGCTAAAGTCAATTTTTTGGGATTTCCATTACATCTGCTGGTTGGACAAAATTTGGACATCCTTCCTCTTCCTTGCTCTTATTACAAAAACAGTATCGAACTTATTGAAAATCACTGGGGAAAGAGTAAAGATCTGAAAGGATGTAATGCTGAAAAATAAATACATTTTTTTCCAAAATTTTTGGGTTTTCTTTGTTGGGTCAGGTGCTTCTGGGATTACCCTCGTATAACCTACACTGTTCGGTTTTCGTAAGGATTCCTCATCTAATCCTGACAAATACCACTTTCCATGATTGCATGACCCTTAGCAGAGGTAGGGTATTCTTCATTATTACTAGGTAATCTACCGGTTAAGGTAGGTTTTTGAATGGACACAACTATCAAATAAATGGTATTCATCACAATGGTCAAAAAACGAACCAGTTCAATGCGAGACCTTAATCATTTAACTTCTCTAGTATTACAATAAACTTCAAAAATCAATTGAATCAACTATTTATACCATAACATTAAATACATATCAATTTGTAGACTGTTTCAAAGCAAGATGCATTACAGTGTGAATTATTTTTTAAGACAAACCGCAAAGTTTAATGCTTTACCATTATAATCTCTAATTTTTAATTCTTTCCCCCAATGTTTTCTTTCGTATTATTCCTCTCTCGTCTCTGTGTTTTAGCATACCTTGCGATTCGGTTGTGTCTTTTTCCTTTTTTGAGGCAACTTAGTGTTTTTCCAGCTCCATTTTCCAAGTTCCATTTTGTTTGAACAGTAAAATATTAATAGGTATTATTAATACATTCAACAGATTCAGGCGAAATGTTGTGGAAGTTTGTCATTTGTGAGAAATCTAGGAATTAAAACCGCTTGAGGGAAGAAACAAATCAAGATTCAATATTTCCACACTCCAATGGAGCATGCACTCACGATGGTAGATTGAGAAATGGTGGCAACATTGTAATCTTTTGCCTTTCACTAATGCTAATTTAACAATGAGTCCAACTATTCGACTTTAGCTATGTGAAATCAACAATGTGACTGGAACGAATGCGACTTCAATAATGAGACCTCGACCATATTTCTTCTACAACTCGCCTTTAAACATATCTCCGACCACCTTTCCTTCTTAGCGTCGTGAACTGGCGATTTCACGCTAGAGTTGAATCTTACTATAGGAGTCACTTGGAAGGTCGACTTAATGTCGTGAGTCGCACACCCACTCTCCCATACACTAGTTCACTATCGACCCCGTCCGGGTGCGACGATGGATTAACTACTTTCCAGTCGGCCATCCGAGTGAGTCGGAATGTTTCGACGAACTAATTCATACGGAACTAATCTACAGCTACACAATACCCCGCAAGCCGCCCGCGCCGTAAGGGCATGTGGCGGGTGGGTTACTTTTAGGTCACCACCCGTAAACTAGAATAAAACTACATGCAAAACCAAATTATGATACCTCTTCACAAATATTAGTTTCTTCATGCACTCGACAAAACCTCAATCGCACGAAGGAACATACTTACACGTAACAATATTTATTATCAGGATTCGTACATTCAAATTATGCTATAGAACTGTTAAAATAATGGATTAGTTAAGTAAAAAGAATAACATGCAGGATATCGACAAATATATACATTTCCAATTCTAATTATCTCCTACGCGATTGCTTTCACGTTTATTATGATCTCTAATGGTTCGAGGCAAAAACGGCATTTTTAATCTATCCGTTCTACTATTATTCTCCCTGATTTTACGTTGGTGATATGATCTACCATAGTAGTTGGGGGCTTGTAATATGTCCTTAACTTCCTCGGATAACCAATAAACGGGGTTAAAATTTATATTAATATTATGCATCGATTTAAATGAATTATTTAACTATTGGATAAAATCAGGTGGACAGAGAAGACGACAAACGCTGACGTTTTAATAATTGATCTAGGCGAATGATTTTTACGCTCTGGAATTGTTGCATTGAAATGCATGTTAGCGGATGACTCGGAAAAGTGACTGTTGGGGCATCACCCGCAGTTTCTTGAAATTTGTCTTAGGTATAAACAGCCTAAGTGTTTCCAATTGGCTATAATCTCGTGGACTGTGGCGCGTCGCGCACGACTACGAATGCCTGTGACATTGTATGTACGATATTTCGTCACAACATCTTGTTCCTTTGAAAGCCCGAAAATTTCAGAGTTTAAATAGCTGATTTTGTGAGACTAAAACACCAAAAAGGAATGCTTAACGCAAATGATTACTTCTTTCCCCATTTGCATTTCTTAAATTGGCGACGACACGATAAGTGAGCGAATTCGAGCGGAACTTAAGAAAGAGGCAACGATACAGCGGGTCCAAAAATAAATCATCAAGAGTTAACTTACCTTTTGTCTTTCAAACAAATGATCGCACTAAAGGAAAATTCTCTGGAAAGAGTTCTGACGGTCACAAATACGTTCCGTGATTTCGCAAGTGGCACATTTCATCAATAACTTCAAATACCTAATCCCTGTAGTTTCTGGTATTCTTTGAGCGAACGTTTAAGATATGTTTCATGTCAGCATTGAATTTTGACCTTTCAAGAAACTCAGTAGCGGCGGGGACACTTGAATGGCAACTTAGACCAGCAGGTACGAACGCACGTAGCCTACATCTGCAATTTTTACGTTGTAGAGGATAGGAGTGCTTTCTTACATAGAGTGCCCTCACTGCGCCGAAATTATTCGAGTGTCCGCCGAATTCTAGGAAAATTTAGCGTACAGTTTTTTAGCCACACACCCTAGCGGTGGCATGCAGGGTACATAAATAAATAAAAAATACTGTTTTTCACTCATTGACATAAAATGAATCCAGTTCTATAGGGTGTCGGCGACATCTCTCTGATAAAGCCTTACAAATACATAATCATCAATTAGCGATAGCTCATGGCTCACGAGGAAACACTTTCTCGTGCAGATATTCACTCTTTAATTCCCATATATACACGGGAATGCCATTTTGGAAGTAGTTCTCACCTACTAGTAACACCACGCCTTTCATGGAGAGCACGTATCAGGACAATATGCGGATCCGCCTTAAAGAAACTGGGCTTCATTAAACGGGTGGTGGGGAAATGTAATGAGAAAGTTAAATAAAGTTTTAAAGAAACTGCGGGAGATGACGCAACAGTAACTTTTAACGGAGTCATCCGCTACGTGTGCATTACAATGCAACAATTTCAGAGAGTAAAAATCATTCGCCTTGACCGGGATTCGAACCCGGATCGCTCGATATCCGGCCGAGTGCTTCAGCCAGTTAAGCTACCGAGACGTCCTCTTAGTGTTAAAAGTTAAAATTTCAGAGTGTAAGAGGACGTCTCGGTAGCTTAACTGGCTAAAGCACTCGGCCGGATATCGAGGGATCCGGGTTCGAATCCCGGTCAAGGAGAATGAATTTTACTCTCTGAAATTGTTGCATTAAATAAGGTGTTATTTTGGTCTAGCAAGACCTCATTTGGAATATGCCGCAAGTATTTGGAAAATGTAAGGAAGGAATTTAACGACGGGACATCTTGATAGGAAGTTACAAGCCGTCTGCAAGAGACAAATTCGAAAGAATTTACCAATATCATAAGCGTTGTATGATTACTTTATCACTGATTCATAAGCAACAATTCGTACTTGGTAAAACGCAAATTGACCCAACTACAAGAATATCACATTCAGGTTTTTCATCGATGTAACATTATATTAGGCGATGTAGGTAATTTAGCATACAAGTACACGTTAAGGATGTTTTTTTTGTTGGCTACTCTATATCAGGGAAAAAACTATTGAAGTGACGGTTATATTTTAATATTAAGCAAAAAAACACTGCGAGGATACGAATATAATTGACATTAATCAACGGTACTGTAATACTCAACAAATTTAGTGTAAATAGATGTCGAAGAAAAATCGACGAACGAAACTGGGTTAACGTGTGTCGCCATCTCCCGCCGAATACCTCAGATAGGCCGAGATTGTTTTCGCCTAAAATATCTACATTTATTGGAAAAACTTTCTTTCGCAAATAGTCATTAAAATGTCAGAGGTGGTGACACTTCGCAATTGTGAAAGGTCCAACACGCATAACCACCGTGTCCAGAAACGTATTCCCGAGAAAATCAACATACATGTGTATTTGTGCTAATTCTTATCCGTCAAGTTATCTGTTTCGTTAATTGCGGGACGGAGCAAACCAACTAACACAAAAATGCTTCAAGATGCGTCATTCCAGGAATCGAGAGAACGCGCATTCATTTCCGGGAAAATAAACCTTCAGCAGATTCAAGGAAAGGAACTTAGATTGAATATCACGATTCGACAATTCTAAATGAAAAAGTGAGCATGAGGAGAAGACAATATACCTATTCAAGCTATTCATAGTGTTCATTCAAAAATTTATGAAATCTGGTTATTTTCGGGAAACTTACTTAATTCAACCTAATTCTTTATTGTCACTTAAAATAATCCAAGGAAGAGAGAAAAAATAGCACAGTAAGTACCAGAGAATTTGCCAAGAGAGGTCTATCAACGAAGGTTGGTATCTGACGGATCCACTCCCTAAGGACTGCCACATTTCAAATCCCCAACAAACAAGACACTAAGTACTCCAAAACTTCACCGAAGACACAATCTGAACCCACAACTACCCGACATACTGCCTTCCTTCCTTCATCCAGTCCACTTACGTATTCTTTTCCTCCCTCTACCTCCTTTGTTGGAGTTGGTAATAAGGGAGAGGAGATTACATCTCCTAAGACCCTCCAAGTCCCTCATTAACAACTCCCAACCCATAGCCACCTGCACCTCTAAAAACATCTCCTGTAACTTCTGCCCTGCCTTTTACGTGGGTGAATGCACGACCACCCTTTCCATCCGAATGAATAACCACCGCTATTCCACCAAATCTCCCACCTTCCTTAATTATCCCATCCCTAATCACACTCCTTCCCACAACCAGTTTTTTGATGACTGCTTCTCTGTTTCGGTGATTGAAACCCTTCCCAATTCTGCTAGCAGCATAGAGGTGAGAACCTGCGAGATGGCGCATATCTGGGTGATCCAGTCTTTTAAACCCCCCGGGTTGAACCAAGCCCATTGTTTTCATCCAATGCTGCCTACATTACCCCTCCCCCACCTTGTCCGCTTCCTATTGGTCCCTTGCCTCTCCTCTTCTCACCCCTCCCCTGAACATGTCCTCTCCACTCTTCCTCGAGAACGCCATTCATAAGAAGAGGGCTTCCAGGGCCTCCTCTGCCTCAGTTCTGTTCCTAATTCCTCTTGAGAAAGGTGGTTGCACCACCGAAAATTCGAGAACCAGTGAGTCCCTCTTTTATGTGTTTCAGTCTCTTTGTTTGTGTCGACTAGTTAGTCCATTCACATTATATATTTTCATATATACGAGGGTCATCCGGAAAGTAGTACCCGTTCGTGCCGCATGAAGTGCTGACGACGCGAGTAGCCGCTGGACGAGGTCAGATAGCTTCAGTGGCTTGTCTGCCTTCTCTGAGCCAAGTTGCGTGACGCTAGCATTGCCTGTGTTGTTTCTGTGATTGTTTACAATGTTTAAAAAAATTGAGAACGCCGCCAGTTGTGAAGTGAGGGCAGTGATTAAATTCCTCAATGCAAGAAACGTTCGCCCATGTGATATTCATCGCCAATTAAAGGAGGTGAATGGAGACAATGTAATGGACGAGTCGTCTGTTCGACGGTGGTGTCGCAACTTCAACATGGGGAGGGGGAACACACACGACGATGAGCGTTCGGGGAGACCGTCTGTCATTACAGACCAACTGGTGAGCTCAGTTGACGAATTCGTGAGGAACGATCGGCGCGTCACAATTGATGACATCTGTGAGCATTTTCCCAATGTTTCTCGAACAATTGTTCATGAAATTGTTAAACACCATCTGCATTATGCAAAAATTTGTGCAAGATGGGTCTCTCCTTCTAAAGAAGGAGTGACCCTGTATCTCAATGAGCTGGCGGCGAAGGACTATGCAGCAGGAATACAGAAACTTGTCACACGTTATGACAAATGCCTTAATTTGCTTGGAGATTATGTTGAGAAGTAGTTTAAAGTATCCTCTTTCAAATAAAATTTTTTATGTTTGTTAATATTTACTTTTGTGTATTTATTTCACGAACGGGTACTACTTTCCGGATGACCCTCGTGTATATATATATATATATATATATATATATATATATATATATATATATATATATATATATATATATATATATATATATATATATATATATATATTCATTCACATCGACAGAGAGATAAGGAAATGGGAAAGGAACACACATAAAGGACGAACACAGAGAGGTGGGGGTGGTGGATGTGAGCAGATAACAAATGTAAAAATATTTTCCTCGACCGGGACTTGAACACCGGATCTTTCCACTTGCCGGGCGGATGCTCTAACCTCTTAAGCTGTCGAGAAAATGTACTAGGTAAGGAGGCTTTCTCAAGGAGGAGGGAGTTGATGACTGGGACGTTGAGTAGGGAGGTTAAGAAAAGACTCGTAAAATCTCTGAAATGGAGCGTAGCTATGTACGGCACGGAAACGTGGTCGCTGAAGCAGGAGGATAGACGTAGATTGGAGGCAAGAAAGGGGAAAGGAACACACAATGTGTGTTATTTCTTTATATCTATTTCTATGTGAATTAATATTTGTTCGCCGTATGGTGGGATTTCGTGTTTGAATGTGTATTAGGCCAATGTGGCTCGTCTCTTCTTTTAGCTATGCGTGCCATGAAACGTACCGTTTTGTTCCTATATTCTATGATGCTGTATGCTTGCTAACATACTGTTCTTTCTTCTTATGTGTATTGTCTATTTCTCCTTTGGTGGGTGAAGCAGCTCCCTAATGCCATCTCTGGGCCAAGCAATCGGAGCACCTGGGTGCTTTAAAACATCGCAGATCTCAATGTAAATTAGCTTTCCTTATTAGCTTAAGTATTAGAGCATCCGCCCGGCATGTGGAAGGTCCGGTGTGCAAATTCCGGATAAGGAAATATTTTTACGCTTGTGATCTGCTCAGATCCGCCTTCCCCACCTTACCTATGTTCGTCTTTTATGTGTTTTCCTATCCCATATATTTATATCTATTTCTATGTGTATATATATATATATATATATATATATATATATATATATATATATATATATATATATATATTCAAACTTGAAAATCCCGCCATACGGCGCACAAATATTCATTCAAACATAGAAATAGGTATAAGGAAAGGGGATAGGAAAACACATAAAAGGCGAACACAAGACATGTGGGGAAGGCGGTTTTTGAGCAGATCCCGAAAGTAAAAATATTTCCTTATCCGGGATCCGGATAAGGAAATATTTTTACTTTCGTGATCTGCTCAAAAACCGCCTTCCCCACATGTCTTGTGTTCGCCTTTTATGTGTTTTCCTATCCCCTTTCCTTATACCTATTTCTATGTTTGAATGAATATATATATATATATATATATATATATATATATATATATATATATATATATATATATATATATATATAAGGAAATATTTTTACGCTTGTGATCTACTCAAATCTGCCTTCCCCACCTTACCTATGTTCGTCTTTTATGTGTTTTCCTATCCCATATATTTATATATATTTCTATGTGTGTGTGTGTATGTATATATATATATATATATATATATATATATATATATACATACAAACATAATATACATGTAAACTGCCCAGAAAAGTAAGTGGGAAAACACGTGCTACGTAGAATGGAGATGATAAATTCATGGGACAAATACGAATAGGGCGGAAGACGATTAATACGATTAATCGTACTTCGCTCGCTTCGCTTCGACACGCTGTGGAAGAAGAGCGAATGTTGGTAATTAACGGTAGATAGCTATTCTTAACGGCATGAATATGGTTCGACATTAATTAGAAGTGAAGACTGGACTGCTTTTTGATAAAATCCGTGCATGTCAGAAGAAATATTCCGTAAATACATTACTATAATGTAAACCACAGTCTGCCCATAAGCGGTTCGATTTCAGAAATCCAAATCAATAACGGTGAAATTGAGAGGAGATAATTTTTTTGGCAGAGGTATTGGAGTACCTATTGCACATCTCCACTGCCATGGCAGAAGTGAATCAACGAGTCTCTGTGGTTGTTTTTGCTTCAATATTTAAAAAGTCTTTCTTCAAGTGAAATTCTGGAATTTTAGTTGATGTATTTACATTGTGTATTCTCGTAAGCTGTCCTATTAGTGATTAAACACCCTAAAATTAGATTCACACATTCGTCAGTACTTATATCCATGTCATTGATCCCTTCATTCCCTGCAATTCTTCACACCAAATCTTACTCACCCATATCTATGCAACTGCTGACCGTTTCATGAATTTTCTCATTGACAGGGGAAATCCAAACGCCGTCACCTGATTGCTCAACAGTTTCTCATTCGTGACGGCTCGGGTAGAGCGTACTGCGAAGCAACATGTCACTGCAATTGGAGAGAAATAAATCGAATTACGTCAGGACGGAAAACCTATTGAGATCGTCAACGGGTCGAAGCGTGATTTTAGTCGTGTCAAAGCAAAAGAGGGCAAAGATTAAAATTGTAACTAATTACCTCCTAACATTCGGTCAACAATTAATACTATCATTGATACGAGGACTGCTACTTATCTTTTCAGCCTAATAATGAAAATACAGTAATTTATATTTGAAAATGGCTTTATTGTTTTTCGAAGTATTCTCAATGATAATCAATACACTTTTGCATGCCCTCGAACCAATAGTCGATTGCATTTGTTGAGCATTTCTTTGCACCAATTTGACACGAGCATCTTTTTCAGCTTTTGTCAAATTATGCGGGATCCAACTCGAGCAAATTTTTTTCACAGCTAAATTGTCATGCAATATATTATTGATACTCATAATACTAATATACAAGGAGGCCTCAATCTCACGATAAGTCAGATAACGATCTTCCTTCACTAGTTCTTGCACAGCACCAATGTTTCCTGGCACAATGACTGATTTTGGACGACCTTTACGACTTTCTTCGCTAAACGAACGGCGGCCATGATGGAATGCGTTATACCAGCGTTTCGCAGCGAAAAAGGATGGGGCTTCATCGCCAATAGTGGAAGTAAGTTGACAGATGCACTATTGTCTTGATAACCCATGTCGAAAGTCGTAAAAAATCATCGCACGAAAGGGTTCACGAGTTAACTCAATCTTTTCTCTGAGAAAATATTTTCTAATCACTGTCAACAATACAATTTATGATCAAACGACAAAATGTTCTGTTAGAAAGTTAGCGTTAAAAGAGTCACACTTTCAGATGGAAACGTCAGATGGCGCCTAAAGCACTTAGTGTCGTCAAGGCTCAAAATATAAATGGCGACCGCCATAGTATCTTTAACGCAGCACTAATGTTTTTAATGCAAAAAACGACCCTTTCGGTTATTGCTGTTCATTCTCCGTTCGGGGAAAACGGGTCAATCTAACGTAGGCCCACATGATTACGGACGCAAATCATCTTGGTAATCACCAAATCGTCGAGCAAAAGCAGAAAATCTACGATGGTTATCCTGATTTATTTTAATTCACCGCATTCACGCGATCATCCCGTAATAAGTAACTCATTTTCCTAGAGGTCAAGTGGAGGTTACGGAGTACGTAGACTTAAACGTTGCAAAAACCAAGACTTCTTTTCGATAAAAACTCACCGAAGGCTAAAATCTCGTCGTGAAGTCGATGATGTCCTTTTCTATGGATGATGTATTACTCCAGTCAGCTATCTATAAACTGCCTAGGACTATGAACTAGATAGCCTCAACCTCTCCTTCGCGAAAAATCGCGATCACTGAAAAAGTAAACTTTGCATTTTTTCATACCCTACAACCGGTTTCGACGCAAACGAAGGGTTCCTCGGACTTGTAATTAATTCCTTCAAGGATGTCATACCTATTAAGACAAAGCTATTACTGAATATTTTCTAATATTCATCCCCCACACATTTTGAAGCCGGTTTTAATGAATACTGTAGCTGAAACGGAAAATGAATTGTAGCCTCTTTCAAAGCTTTACAAGGTATCTCCGATGGGCGGTTTGCATGCAAAATATTTGATTACACGAACCCTTTCCGTGACCACATCACTTTTTAAACCCAGCTTAGAAATTCCAAAATTTAACAATTAGCCTCACATTCACCTCAAATTAGAAACATAAGGTTTTATCATCATATTCGAGGCCCTACCTTAGTTTATCCAACTGTTTAGGAAGTGACACAATACTTCTTGTTTCCATATGATTCATTCATCCAAAGTATTCTACCCATCATACAGTTATGTACGTTTGTAACGCTCCCTAAAGAGTATTAAACCATGAACACAGTAATCAACCCTCAAGCCAAACTCGACGGCATGTGAAATTCACACGTGGGGGGTTCCTTTGTCTACGGTGTCTGTGGTCTCCTACGAAAAGCTGGTCCCCGAATAATCACTCAGCATGGTAGCACCTGAGGGTGCCCATAGACGCCATCCGGAATCGAATCCGGGCTCTCCTGTCGATCGACGACGGTATTTTTTCATAAAAAAATTTCGGCATAACTAATTTTTACGAGAAAGGTCCCTTAAGTACCCGGCCTGACCTAGAGATGGCAGTAGTTGTTTGGCAATATCTCTGTATTTAAAGGTGAACAATCTATAAAGCATATGTTTCAAGTTTGAAGGCGCTACGTTGTTTATTTGCTTGGCAACCGTCAATAGTTAATGGTTTCAGTGAATTTGTGAAAATGGAGAATTCGTAATTCAGGTATTCTCCTTTAAAAACTTGTTAGTTGATAGCATATGCTGATAGTATTTGCATGTTGTAACTTGAAAGGGTTTTTGCATGAATGCATACGCCAATATGGGAGTAGGTTTGCACGAATGTGTTGATTTTGCATGTGGTTTTGTTCTCTTTTACGGGTGTTGACCTAACACCCCCCGCCACATGCCCTTGCGGCGGCTTGCGGGATATTATGTAGATGCTGATGCAATTGCTTCAGGCGTGACTTCGATGAACTGATCCATGGTTTAAAAGAACTCATTGTACAATCAATGGAACAATTTCAAAGTGTAAAAATCATTTGCCTTGACCGGGATGATTTGATTTTTTACACTCTGAACTTGTTGCATTGAAATGCATATGACTCCGTTAAAATTTACTGTTGCTTAATTTCCCGCAGTTTCTTTAAATTTGTACAATGTACAATGCTTTTGATTTCTTTCAATTGCTTAAATAATTCCGTAGTGACATTTTTATTAGTTTTCATATTAGCAATGTGTTTTTAGTGATCATTGAATGATTTAAATTACATCCTAATAAACAATTAATGAAATAATGCAATTAAAAACATTACGTATGAGTCCTTCTGAACCCATCAAACCTTGGAAACGTATCGTATAACTCGCAAAACCTCTTCAAACCCATAAACCTGACAATAATTTAAAGCCAGCCAATTCTGTAACCAAAATTTCAAGTGATATACCGTTAGCGACCTCAGGAAGGTAATTTATCGAATAAGGAGGTGATTTAGTCAGCACCTTCGGGTAAATAAATGTTCACCAAACCTAATACGAACACTCCTAATTAATTCGGCCAGCTGGAGAGTCGTGCAAACAGACGCAACGTCGGATGGATTCTCAGGGCGCAAAAAAAAGCACCACGCACGAGAACAGATGCGCCAAGCGCGAGATTTTTTTCCGAAATTAATTACCAGCAGAGAGAAAACGATAAAAAAGTCACATCACACGCTTACGTTCGTAATTCCTCATGACGCAAGAGGAGTGAGCATTAAATAAATATGCAAGGAAGACGGAAACATTTTCCAAAAGAGACTTCGCGAGAAAGGTTATCTGCGCTATGTAATATTTTTTCTATCTTCGAGCGAATAGAAGACGAGTTGTAATACACATTTGCATCTACAAGCTATACGCCCTGCAGGGTGTGTGGCAGGGGATGATTTCGAAAACAGATATGCCACATCAAAGTTGAGAGTACCTTAATAGAAGACGTACTCGTATTATAAAGCCATCGACGAAATGGAAGATATTTTTCATATTAAATTTGGATGACAGTCGATGTTGCCGATAATGGAATTTTCTCGATATCTTCGATATTTTTGACACTAAACGAAAAGCGTCACTGAAACGCTTCTGGATTTGGGGGTGAGACAAATAGAGAAGGCATTTGAGTTGGTTGAGGCAAATATGAGGATGTTAATACAGGACGGAAATGAGGTCGAGTAGGCTAGACTAGGCGAGGCAGAAACAGAAACGAGGGAATTATGAGGCAAGGCAACGGTGGGAGAACAATCAAAGAAAGAGAAGTACTTTAAGGTAGCATGAGGTGGATAGGAAAGAAAACTACACTGGGGGAGAAGGTCAACCTGATGCAAGTGTAAGTGGAAGGGAAAAGGAGAAGATTTTGAACGAAGAATAGTAGGTTGGAGTGCATGGAGAAAGAAGCCATCGACGAGAGGGTAATTTTATTTTGCCAGATGCATAAGACAGAGAGAAGTGGAGGAGGCTGACTACATTCAGTTACCCCGCACACGAGGGTTGAAAAAGCTATCAAAGTAAGATGCATATTCGAAAAGCAAGGGACGTTTTCTTAAATTTAAATATTGGCGGGCAAGAACAAAGTTGTTCGCATGCAGCGCCACCTATTGATTGTTTCCGAAGCCACGGAAGTTATTGTTTTGATCCATTAGTCGTTTGTCTGTCGGTGAATGCAGATAAACTGGCGTCATTAATTAAGAGTAGGCTGATGCCGAAGCAAGGTTTCTCTCCACCCTTCCCACACTCCCTGAAAATTCTGTACATACCAAAATATCCACCTATCCCTGGTGTATTGTAATGGTGTAAATGACCTCAGTTATGGGTCAACTCCCCTAATAACTTCTTCCACGAGGTAAACTCTACCCTCGCCTAATAAAACCAACCTTTGAGCTGATTACTGTGGTGGTTAAGCAAAGGACCTCTTTCGTAAAAAAAATGGCTTACTGATAATCATCACAATACTCGGAAGAGCCAACTCCGAAAAATGAAAGGCTTTATTGCAAAAATAATAGTCGAACGAGTTTTAATCTGACCTGGAAAGAAAGACTTCAATTCCACATTAAGCTCGTTGCCGATAAAAGAATGAAAAAGTGACGGAATGGCTGTCGTAAAAACGCAAATGAGGATTCTTTAATACCCAAATAAATTTCTTTAAGATCATCATAAATTGATCATAGAAAAAGAGACAAAATTGACATGAATTTCCTAAACAATCTTAAATTAAATATTTCGCGATTTGATTCTTATTTTGCAAAGTCAAATCACTAATTTCACTTACTCTGCGAGATAGCACCCCATGCCACATTCATTTGTGATGCTTTCACCAACATTGAACGGATTTATATGAAAATTTAAATAATCAGCCATCCCCTTCGCCTTATTTCGCAATAGGTTAGGAAACAAAAGAGACAAATAAGGAAACAGATCATCAAGTGCTTAATAATTTGAACAGAACAAGCTTATTTGCTTTCCTAATAGTTAAAAAACATGCTGCTGTTGAATTTGATTGATGGATAAATAAATGTCAGAGAATATAAAAAACCTAGGACTATAGCAATATTCAAAAGCAACAAGAAAATGTAATCACATAGCGTGAAATAGGTATCAACCTTTTGAAGGAACTTTTCCGTAAACAAACACCACGTATTCCTACCCCATGTTCTATTTTAGGATAGATTTTAGTCCAAAATAATGCGAAGGAGGAGGGACAATTTGATGCATGTGGATTCAGAGGATCGGAAAGAAGACAAAAACAAAGCAAAAGGTCAGACTGCAACAGATGAGCAAACACAAACAATATACAAACATAAAACTGAGGGATTTTTAATACCAGAAGACGTGGAAAAATTCCTTTATTTGAGAAAAACGATCAGAATCGATTAGAAAGCCAAACAAGGCATTGACGTTTTTAAAAGTACACCTGACGTTTTTAAAAAATCATCACCTGATGATGTTATGCTATAACGAAACCTGGGTCGTGAAAATAAAAAGTTTATGTGGAAAAGCAAAGTGGTTTTATTTTTAAAAACGTCAATATGAAGATTTTCCACCAAGTTACGCCAGAAACTGTTTTATTCAAACAAGGCATATTGAGAAGAATACCCCAGGCAATGAAAGTGTATCTACCAGCAGATAATGCGTATTCATAGTCATACTGTAAGTCAGAAAAAACCAAAATGAAAGCATATAGCTAAAGAATGTTTATGTACTCTAATAAGCCATGAGCAGTAATTGCGGTAAAAAGGAGTAAATCAGAGTCAACGGAAATGTGACGCAGAAGGAGAATGAAGAATATCATATGGACGGATCGAATAACTCTTGGAGAGGTTCGCCGAGGAGGGGGAAAAAGATTAAGTTAGATAAACACTGAAAAGAAGACATCACCTAAAAGGACTCATTTCCATACTCTAAAGAGAGACTTGTACTTTTCCACAGATTTTTATTATATGGTACAACGCTTTTCACCGACTTACGGCATCATCAGGTACAATACATGCATCAGGTACGTACCTGATGATGCCGAAAGTAGGTGAAACGCGTTGTACCATACAATAAACATCTGTGGAAAAGTACAAGTCTTTCTTTTTAGTATGTATATTAAATACTCCCACGAAGTGAAACCTGAAACAATGGAACATAAACGGACTCATTTCAAGATACGACGGCCTGATGAAGACAGTCGTCGAAAAGAACGAAAGGAAATGAAAAGGAATATTCAAGAGAAAAATACGCAGGCACATGACTCATGCAGAAGCCTTCAAGTTATGAAGCCATTCCATTTTTTTCTTTGGACTGGGATTATTAAATTGTGCTTGAGCAAAATATACGCGGACACTAATTGTAAACGCAAAACATAGATGGCTGTCCCGTATAGAGCAGAAGGTTCGTAAAGCTGCCGGTAGAGTGAAAAGTGGTTCCAACAATGAAAATGGCGTCGTGCAGCGAGCAAGAGGAGCATGCATATGTTTTCTACACTCGCATACTTTAAAACCCAACGAAATACACTGGATAGTGAAACATGTGCAGAGTACACAAGTTGGCCACTGCTAATCATCCTTTTGTACCAATGTCATATAATTTCCAATAGGTCACAATCATCCAAACACCGATACAAAGGGTTTGTACGAGATGCAATCAAGTTATAACTCCTCCGATTTTAGGAGGCGTAAAAATAGAAGGTGCTATAACTTGAATGCACCTCGTAAAAGCACTAATATTTGAGAAAATTTATATTCACTCCGCGCAAATCAGAATATTTGCAAGCAGACCATTAAGATAAATTCAAAAAGGTGGAGGCATATGTGGACGAACAGAAAATCAACTTGAGGGAAAGCAGAGACTATAGATAAGTCAATTAATCTCTAATAAACACCCAGAAAAGCTAATTTAATCCTAAAAGGTTAATTTACATCAGTGATGGTGGGTTAGAGTAAGATGTAAGGTGAATTGAGCAGAATGTGTCACCAATGAAGAAGTCCCGTGAAGACCGGAGGATGAAATAAAAATGTTGAAAACACTGCCAATACACAAGCTCATTGATATTTCGTCGGAGGACACGTGTATCTTCCCACTGTTTCCTGTCATCTTTTATCGGCACACACTCATTCGCTTCTTCGATGCTATCGCATTCCGCTTATTCCCCGTATCGTATCAATCCACTTGCTTGAGTTCTCCTTCGGTTCTTCCCCTCTTCAGTTTTTCCTTGATTCCTTCCCAGCAGCTTTCAACCTCATCATATTTGACCTTCTACGTCATTAATTTCGTTCCGTAACTTCTTCGTAGCCTTCCCCACGTCCTTCCCTTTCGTACTTGCAATGCTTCCTCCTCTTCACGACAAGCCCTCTTTTATCTTCATTCTCATCAATGTTTCCCTCCTCCCTCGCGCACGAGTTGTTCTTACACTGTTCCTTTAATTGCCTCCATAAGATCTTTTAGTATTGCTCACATGATAGGTACTCTTCCCTCTCCCCTAGGTTCTTTTTAAATTGATGGCCTCGGTGAATATTTCTCATGTAAGTTTTTTCGCTAAAAAGCGTTTGTACCCAACCTTAATTCGTGCATTACTCTATCCGATCTCTCGTATCAATGGCAGTTAGCTCTCTCCATGACCACCAAGTCGTGGCTAAAATTCGAATAAGTGAAGAGTTTGAATCAATTGAAACAATATATTGCCGCCACCTTTCGCTCCCGAAAACGAACAAATACAGTTGTAGTTGTATGCAAATGCAATTGCTAGTTTAAGGATGTTCGTAAAAGTAATTTTCAAAGGCATTTAATTGTTTGCACACAAACAAATTCACTGTTCCTCCACTATTCACGCCCTTCAATGGATAATTACGAGTGCCTACTTGGGTCATTATAACGTATATCAAACTCAACTGAGAGCATGCCTGTACGCGAGCAACCCGCGAGTGCCTTTGGGCATCGTAATCTAAATTATTTGAGTTGTTTTACTCTCACAGATTGTGACTAAATATTAAGATAACCGTAATTATTAATAAGTTGTCACAAGGAAGGAAGAAAATCCTATAGCCGATAAAAAATGCAGAACTCCTTTTGGTTACAGGATTTTCTTCCTTCCTTGTGACAACTTGTTCAACAGCCAATAGCTCCACATCCTCTGTAATTATTAATGGTACAAGCCTGGTGTGCAATCAGCCCCTGCCACACACCCTTGTGATGTCTTGCGGGGTACAATTTAGATAGAGAGAATGCCCCGTTGCTCGAGTATGAGCAGTCGCAGAACCCAACAATATCGCATGTGCAGTTTTTATGTTACCAACCTGTGGGTGTTACCCAAGGAAATTTTTAATATTTTGAATAACCCTCTTAATGCTATTCGACTTCCGTCTTACAAAATGGTAGCAGCAGTGTGAATGTTTACTTTCGTACGAGCAGTGGCTGGAGATCCGAGTGCAGCTTCCTTTGAAATTGATTTGTGTACCCCCTTAAAATATGTTAAACCATCTTCTTGTTGTGCTACAGGGTAGAATAGACCCAGCAAACGCTTCCCGTAGCATCAACTGAGCCTCGGCTTGCGATTTCTTCAGTCGAAAGCTAAATTCAATGCAGCGCATTGCTCGTCGCGAGTTATTTGTAGGCATACTGAACACGTTTCAACTTGCACCGTATGTCGCTGGCGAAATGAAGGTGCCAAATCAATCAAACTTATACCACATATACATTACACATTAACCTAACAACATAATGTAAAATAAATTTTTTCCACGATAAATTACGCGAATTAAAAGTTTATGATCATGCCTTTTTGAACGGCTCTCGTACTTTGCGATGGGCTCGCCATTGCCTATTCCGGTTCCATATGTACGTTGAACCCGAAAGGTTTCTGCAAAGCCACGATAAAAACTTCTTTCGTTCGCATGAAAATTTCCAATCATATTCCACGGATCAACGTTCCGAAACATGTCCAATAAATTCCTCAGCGACGACCATGCATGATTGTTCTTCGTTGTTTTTTTTTTCAAATGAACCAGGGTTCGTTCAAGCGACGACGTCCGTGAGGAAAATCCCGAACGGAGGCGAGCACGCAAATAATGGATACGTGGGTGAGAATAGAGGGACGTTACGTATGGAAACTGATGAGGAATTCGCACAACGCTGGCATAGAAAACGAAGATCGGAGTGGACTGGCTGCCTCCGGATGGCCCTTGAATCTCCGCTCACGTGCCTCCCCATCTGCCTCCGACACGCGTATCTCAAGCATTCAGCCCGATGAACGAGAGATGACGGAGATCTATCTACACCCACTTATTATCCTGCAAGCAGTCACATGAGAGTGCGGCTGGGCGTGTCCAGACCGCGAACATAATAACATTGTATTACTGAGTGTAATGTGGGAAGAGTGGGGACATGGTCCACGGAGGGCTTCGGTGAGGTACCTTAAAGGGGGAATGAAATTGTGGGCACAAGCGACCGAACCAGACATGTTGCATTTGTGAGAAGTAGGAAGAATTAATGTTTGGTGAGGTCAAACACCGAAATTAATGAAACTACGGACGATTTTACACGACTTGCCTGAATATTTGTGAAATACGGTAGGACTGATGAAGAGATCAAAAGTTGTGCGAATGTTGGGAGGAAGATTGTTGGCAGTGCGTGGAATACATAATTGATGAATGTTTGCCTGAGGAAGCGAAACTTTCAGCTTTTGAAAGTTCATTCTTCCACACACTATTTTATGGGAGCGAAATTGTGGCATTCCAGTATACACATACGAGTGCCAACTCAATGTGCAGCATGTAAGTGTCAACTCAACGTGCTCGGTGCGATGTACCCGGGGTGGGTTTTTCATAAACGTACAAATGCTGGACGAAAGACTACTGGTGTTATGTGAAGTAAACCAATGTTCGTCTGAGAAAGGAAAATTGCCATTGTAAGTAAATGAATTCCCCACATTATTGCACTGGAAGGATATGAACAGATAAACACATATGTCAACTGATTGCGTTAAGTACGGCATACATACTTTAGTAGGATTTGAGATAAAAATAGGATACGGGGCGATAAATGGGGAAAAATTGTTAAAATGTGAATTTTTTTTTGATGCACCATTCAAATGACAAGTATGAAAATAGTGTGCTTCTCTGATTTGACCATGTACAGGGAGAAAGGACAAGACCGGAACACCAAACGGACAGGTATAAGAGAAGAATAAATGGTATAATGTCCAAATAATATAATAATATCACTATTCACTACATAAAACTAATGTTGACCAGGTTTCAAAGCACTAAATCATAATATCATTTATATATATATATGTATAAAATCACATACTGTTATTAATACATAATATATTACAATGCAACAATTTCAGAGTGTAAAAATCATTCGCCTTGACCGATTTTTACACTCTGAAATTGTTGCATTGTAATGCTACACGTAGCGGATGACTCCGTTAAAAGTTACTGTTGCATCTCCCGCAGTTTCTTGAAATTTTTATAATATATTATATTATATATATATATATATATATATATATATATATATATATATATATATATATATATATATATTCATTAACATGGAAATAAATAAAAGGAAAAGGGAAAGGAATAGATTAAAGACGAGCACAGGAGAGGTGGGGAAGGTGGAATCGAATAGATCACAAGTGCAAAAATATTTCATATATATATGCGGGTCGCGGTAGTCCAGGGGGTAGAGCGTTGGACTACTGACCGGAGGGTCCCGGGTTCGATTCCCGGGTCCCTGCAGCTCCACCCAAGCTATATGATTTTTCGGGTATCATATCTTCCTGGGAAACCATAACCGACATCTTGGGAAACCATAGCATATATGTATAAATATATAAACCGGTATGTAAATAAAAGTGTTCCGGTTAAATATATATAAACACACACCGTAATAGGGAAAGGACACTTTTTACTAATGTACTAAATTTAGTAGGTAATTGTGGGATTCTTAAGAGAGTCTTTAGCCTATTATTAACAAAGTTACAGCTCAGACTGAATTGTCCGTTTAGAAGAGTTATGAAATGATACGCACAAAGAATAGGAATAGAGCCACCAATGATACGTTATAATACATTTTCACAGCAATTATATGGTTTTACGTAGTGTTTTTTTACAAACTGTTGAAGTTCATTGGGGTCTACAGCCATTATTATTGAAAGCCTTAATATTCGGTCGCTAATGCAATTATTCTACCCCCAACCCTCCCGCGAAGCGTCCTTGATGGTAAATTTCTGCCACGGGACGAGGACGGTCGTAATTTTAAATTACGGTTTCATCGACGTTTTATTCGTTTATGGCTCTATAGAACTTCGGAATCGTGCTAAAATAAGCGCAGGGATAATTGAGCAAATCCAACCAACGGCGATGGATACCAACGATTTTATTCCCATTCCATTTGATTTTCCTGTGTTGCAAACTGAATAGCGAATCAAAAGTATTAGAGGATCTAGGTTGGGAATCACTCACGAAGCTAAGGTTAAGTTAGAAATTTAAGTGCCTTATACAAATTGGAAGGATGTCTCTTCAACTATCAATCATATTGAAAATGAATACTAACCCCGTGGGTCGCAGTAGTCCAGGAGGTGGAGCGTTAGACTACTGACCGGAGGGTCCGGGGTTCGATTCCCGGACAAGGCACCCTGGGCACTTGCAGCTCCTTTTAACTACGTGATTTTTCTGGTACCAGATCTTCCTGGGAAACCATAAGTGGCACAGGGAAAGGAACTGACCCCCCTACCTTGATGTGTGAATTTAACACGCTTTCGGGCTTAGTACTGGGTGAACTCTACCATCACCTACCAAACTGACCTTAGGGTTGATTACTGTGTTTATGGTTTGTAGTTTTAGTAGATGTATATATATATACGTATATACAAATAAAATACAGTAATCAACCCGAAGGTCGGTTTAGCAGATGATAGTAGAGTTCACCCAGTACTAAACCCGACGGCGTGTAAAATGCACAAATCAGGGTAGAGGGGCCAGATCCTTCCCCTGTGCCGGTTATGGTTTCCGAGGAAGGTCACTTGGGTGGAGATGAGGTATATCAGAGAGGCTTCCCCGGGAATTGAACCCTGTGATTGATTACTGTGTTTATGGATTTTTACAAGCCCTCTACTACTAGTACTTCGGTAGGAGAACTCATGTCGACAAAATTAGAGAGATTAAGTGTAGAACAGACAGATTTAAGATGAAATTTCTCCCACGAACAATATGGGATCAGAATAACGTTGTTCGACCGCGGAGGGGAAGTGTGTATTTATGGTCAAAAATAGTCAGTGTTAATCACCCCCTGCCACACACCCTAGCGATGGATTGCTGGGTATTATGCAAGTAAAAACAATAAGAATGGAGAATTTTGATATGTGGATATAAAGACGGATGAAAAAGGTAAAATGGACGGACAGGAAATCAAACGAAGCAGTAATAGACATGACCGGGGAGAAGAGAGCGCTGTAGGGAGGAGATATCTAAAGAAGGGAGGAAAGATGGATCCAAGATACAGAGTGCGGGAACATAACTTCCTTTTTTCAAACGCAAAATGTTTTCAAAAAAGGAACTTATGTTGCCGCTTTTGATTTGCGATGAGATGTCGAAGACAGTGATGTAGAGAGGAGACGATAAATAGCTCTAGGCAATAGAGAATCCACAAGAATGACGGAGTTGATGATAAGAAACTTTAGTAGACGTGTTAGGAAAACCAATGCAACAATTTCAGAGCGTAAAAATCATTCGCCTTCACCGGGATTGGAACGCGGATCCTTCGATGTCCGGCCGAGTGCTTTAGCCAGTTAAGCTATCGAGACGTCCTCTAATACTCTGAAATTATGAAACTCGGCCGGACATCTAGTGGATCGGGTTCGAATCCCACAGTTTCTTGAAATTTGTGTCAGGGAAATATTAGGGAAAGCTTTGATTACACATGTTTTTTGTATGGCGCGGAAACTTGGCCATTGAAGAAGGATGATAAGACACATATACGGTGCTTTTGAGGTGGTGTGAAGAAGGATAGAAAAGTAAATTGGATAGAAAGGAAAACGAATGAGGAATTATTCGGCAAGATGCGGGAGAAGAAGAGGTCTATAAAGAGGAATACAAAAGAGGCAGAGAAATAGGGTGCAAGGTATATTGAGTAGTAATGGAATTTTGAAAACGGTTACATTGAGAGAATATTGGGTAGACGAGTTAGGGGGGAAAAATAACAAGCATGTTTGAAGGAGTGAAGAGAGACTGGAAATGTGTGGAATTGAGGAGAGTTTTATTCCAGTGATTTGTGTTCAATAGATGAGGTTTAGTATATGGCTAACGTTAGACTAACATAATAACAATAATATCCTAATTATGTTAAGAAGAGTTCGGTAATCAAGCGCGAAAATTTCAAGGTCAGAGGCCCCAATTTCGATTACCAGTGATTTCGGGCAATGCACCCCCAGGTTCAGTCAAACTGTGAGATTTTTCGGCACACCTACCAGATATCTCCAGCAAATTTCTGGCATAACTAGGAAAAAATTGCTCTTCCTCTCCCTTACCTTTGCTGAGTTCATTTCCTACGCCTTACGGCTTAATAAAAGGTAAGATCTACCCATTACCTCAGGTGATTACAGTGGTCGTTTTTTCATCATTCTGAATAAAATCTCCAATCGGCAAAAGAAAAACTATGGTGGCAAAAATCATTAATTAGCCAAGAAAGACGGGAGTTTTCGACCATACACGCGTGCACGAGATCAGGAACGAAGCTATTATTAATACTCACTCCCAGCCCAAGATGTTCCCTACCTCTCCCTGTTTCATGCTCCTGTTTTTCCAGTGATTTAAAAATATTGTTTTGTTTCGCCATTGCTTTCATTCGTTCACATGTCTCGAATTATCCATTCCAATATTTTGGACCAAACGCAAGTGAACACTGTCAGAAATATTTACAGGGTTCGTCCGGAAGATAAGTGTACTGAGCTCAGGAAAAAAAATTTATTGCACTTTTACATATCTTAAGCTAATATTCCTCAAAATAGGACCCTTGTGAGTCGATACACTTGTTCCAGCGGCGTTCCCATCCCTGGAACGCTCCCGCGAAGGCATCATCGGGAACCTCTCGAAGACACGTTGTCACGGCCTCTTTGACGGCGTCCAAAGTCCCGTATCACGTTCCTTTCAAACTCCTCTTTATCTTCGGGAACAGAAAGAAGGCCGGTGGTAACATGTAAAAAATGTGGATCATTTTTGCAGTGATCCGCAAGTTGTGTCGCGATTTCCAAACGATTGAGTCTTTGATCATCACTGAGCACTTTCGGCACCAACTTTGCACAAATTTTTCGCATCTGTAATTGGTCCCTAATAATCTCGTGCACTATTGTTTTTGGCACATTACACTGCTCTGCTATCATGCAAACACTAAGACGACGATCAGAGTTCAGTACATCGCGAACTTTTCGCACATTTTCGTCGGTGAGTGTCGTTGATGGGCGGTCCAGGCCGTGGTTCGTCGTCGACCTCTTCTCTGCCCTCCACGAACATCTTGTGCCACCGAAAGATCATGTTTCTGGACATGGCTGACTCCCCGTAAGCCTGGTTAATCATACCGACAGTTTCGGTAGACGATTTCCCAAACTTTACCGCAAATTTGATGGAATAACGCTGCTCCAAAAACTACGGCATCGCGTTCCGTGACGTGGGTCGAGCGTGGAGGTTCGCGTTAACAGAGCTCCTCACTACACCACAGTTCAGAGCCGACTGCCTTTTTCAGCGTCACTTGCCAACATACCTCCCTCCAATCGCAGCCCGTCAGAGCGGTGCTGGGCGCGCCTGGAGCGGCGGGAAAAAATCAGTACACTTATTTTCCGGACGAACCCTGTATACTTCTTGAAAGTTACAAGCGGCACTGCTATGTAATTCACGAAGACATTGAAGTCTAGTGCGATTTGTTACTGGTTTCTCCCCAAGCCACTACAATACCAAAGTGGCGGTGGGAACAATTCTCCATTGAAGCGAGTTAGTTAGTCCGCCGGAACGGCGGACGAGCGACAGGATATTCTGCGAAGTTACGAGATATCGAAACCGATCTAGAAAATTTCTAGGGTGGGGGAACAACACAACGTGACACCCCCACGCTTGAATAAACCCTTCCTCAATCCCACATACGTACTTTCTACCTCCCTTCATTCCATTACACATGCCTATATCTCTCCACAACTCACCTCCCTAACATTTTCATACATGTGCCAAAATCACTCTATAACTTTTTTCCTATGAATAGAGTTTAGCGTTTACGTTAAAGTTTTCAATTAATCGCACTAGTTAATAAACCGCGAAGTATTCCGCAGGAGATAATTTTATACCCGGGGGTAGGCAGGTATTCAAAAGTAGAGTCGAGCTTATAATTGATAATTCATTTCTATTTCCATAAGAGCCAAAAGAATGTCCAAATGGGAGGGGGTCGGGGCTTTCATAGACGCCTTCCTTGGATCCGCCCCCGCTCGAGATTAGAAGACAGATAATGCTAACCCTAGAGAGAAGCGAAACAAAAACCTATTAGTGACTGCGCTAAGAAAAACTCCTGAGTCGTAGAATGAAATGGAAATGGGAGTGGTCGGCCCCGAAAGTGATGGATGAAGTCTATCATCGTCACGGTCAACGATGATCGATCCTAATAGTGGTTAACCTCCACATTCTTTTCTGCTAGCCGTTTCACAATCTCCTAACTGCATTAGTTCCCCTTTGGTTTCCTCCACTTTGCACCCTCATGTACTTGTTTTTCATGGAATAGAAGACAGTTTGATAATTCGCTACACGTAGTGCTGCGGCTGGCGGATTTATCCTCAAATGAGTAGGACGATTGATAGAAAAAAAAGATTTAAAAAGCTAGTAGAGGCTAACACAGAATACATGCGCTGCTCAATAGGGCCAAAATTTAAAGCAGAAATGGAAAAAGACGGTTTTAATTGAACTAAACTACCCTATTTTCCCCTCAAACCTTAGTAATTCTGCGTGGATATACAAGTATTCCACCCCAACCAACTTGTTCGACTTCATCTTCCATAGCGATTTTTCTATCTCCCTATCTAACACTCCGGGGCCGAATGTAACCTCGTCTACGCCACAGTCCCTTACTATTTATAAACTGCCCGGACTAATATCTTTACCATTAAGCTCTTCTACGTATTCTTTCCATCGTCCTTGAATCTTTTCTGCGTCTATCAATTAATTCGCAGTCTTATCTCTGATGGAAGGCATAGATTTTATTTTGCTCCATCATGAAAATTTATATACCTATTTATTAAACGCTTCTGATTATCCTTTTATCTATAAAATCACTCATATCGTTGTACTCATATTTTCAATACATTTCTTTGGCTCCATTAGTTTATTGACAAAGACGAATTTATTGCCCATGCGGACTCTACATCCCCTACTCACACCTGAGTCTATGACATATTTGCTGTTTCACCCACCAAAGGAGAAATAGACAACACACAAGAAGAGCATCCGCCCGGCAAGTGGAAGATCCGGTGTTCAAGTCACGGTTAAGAAAATATTTTTACGCTAGTGGTCTGCTTGATTCCACCTTCCCCACCTCTCCTGTGTTCGTCTTTTATGTGTTTTCCTATCCCCTTTCCTTATATCTATTTCCATGTGAAAGAATATATATATATATATGGGTCGCGGTGGTCTAGTGGGTAGAGCGTTGGACTACTGACCGGAGGGTCCCGGGTTCGATTCCCGGGCAAGGCTCTGGGCACCTGCAGCTCCACCCAAGCTAGTTGATTTTTCGGGTACCAGATCTTCCTGGGAAACCATAACCGGCACAGGGAAAGGAACTGGCCCCCCTACCCTGATGTGTGAATATTCACACGCCGTCGGGCTTGGTACATGGGTGAGCTCTACCATCACCTACTAAACCGACCTTCGGGTTGATTACTGTGTTTATGGTTTATGGAATCGAACAGATCACAAGCGTAAAAAAGCTTTATTTTCCGGGAATGGACTGATAGGTGAGCGAATATCTCACCACCCGGCCTGTGAAATTCACAAATCAGGGTAATAAGAGGGCCAGATCCTTTTAATGGGCCTCCTATTGATTTCCCAGGAAGATTTGTTACAGGAAATATCACAATTTGAGTGAATCCGAAGGTCTCCAGAGGAATTACCCGAATTTATCACCTATAAGAGTCAAAGTAGGATAGATAATAGAAGCGTAGACATTAATAATCGTATTGATGGCACAAGTTACACAGCTAGCATTATTCTAAGCTGGTATCTGGTTGCAAGGGAGAAAAATGTTTAGGATTCCATTTATATTAGCTCTCATTATTATGAGATCCGACCGGGAAAGATCAAAATTTCCTGCAAACATTCCTAAAATATTTCTCTGCACAATCTTCTTCCCATTTTTAATGGTTCAAGTTCTTCTTCTTACATCTACTCTCTTAAGCATCCCTTCCATGCCCCGTGGCATCTTCATTCTCTACCATTCCCGTTGTTTCCTTAGCTGCTCTTTCTATCCAGATTTTAAGTCTTTTCAAGTTATCATTTCTCTGTCCATATTTAAATAATCATTAATTTTTTCTCGGCAATCATTCCTTTTTATTATAGTTAAACCTTAATAACTCGAAACTTGACACTCTGCTCCTCCTTCTAATATGTTTTGAATTTTTAATTGCATTCAATGACAACTAAAAATGTTCCGAAGAAGCTGTGTGAGTTGAGGATACTACTTCTAATTTATCTCGATCCATTCTATGTTATACCTGCTACCTATCTATTCTCCTGGCATTTTCCATGCATACGTACATATTGCCTGTGGCAATGTTTGAATCAGGTGTTAGTTATTATCAAACCACTTCTGCATAGTTCAACTGCTTTCTCTCCGCGATCTTTTCTGATTCCAAAACCGCACTCTTCTACCTCGCCCCCATCCCTTCCACCAAAAATAAGACTAGTTACATCATAACTTCAGCCAACAATACGATTAGGCAAGGACGAAACACAATCTCAAAGGGAAACGGATTTTTCCACGGGGACGGAGTTTTCCTTTGAAAATTCAGAAATGAACCGTCGAACCGTGAAATACATATGGAATGATATCAAAGCCGTTGTTGTTGTTGACTTGGATAAGACTGACATGAACTGAACTGTTAGCAATTCAATTAAGTTTTTGTTATCGGATAAAACAACTCTAATCCAAGCACCACCACAGGAGCGAAGAAAAAAAGACGACTCTCTGATGGAAACCATGGATTGGAAACGAATGTACTTGATGTCATTTTAATTTAGCCAAAAATCATAATATATAGTTTTTTTCAATTGTCAGGGCTACCTGCCATTCATGTCACCAAAACAAATCTCACGTGGAACAGCTCATATTAAGATGACAGACGGATATTTATGGAGGCAGTAAATCGGAATACGCAATTTCTTCTGAATATGAATGAAGGAACTTAAGAAAAAAATATTTACCAAAGTAATGGTGGTTTAAGTACCGAAGATAGCTTTAGGTTCAGTGGAAAGAAGGTGAATTAAAAATGTCTGCCAATCCCTGAAATATGAAGGGATACACCCACTCATTGGTCACATAGTTCGACCAAACAGCTCCATCGGTCTAAACTGTATATATACGATATACTCGTATATACAAAGTATGGAAGAATCAAGAGAGTTGATAAATTTAAATATCTAGGAGAATATATTCAACCAAACGGATTGGACAACACAGCAAACAAATAACAAATAAAAAACTGCTACTGGCTTACAGAATTACACAAAATCATTACAATAAAAGAACAATATCCATCCAAGCTAATATCAGGCATTACAACATAGTCATTAAGCCCGAAGCTACATATGGATCGGAATGCCTAACGATGAAGAAGAAAGGGGACCTGCGAGAACTGGAGAGGAAAGAAAGAAATATTTTGAGGAAAAACCTAGGACCATTGAAAAACACAGAAAATATTTGGATTAGGATAAAAAATGAGGATCTATATAGGACTACCGAGAAAATCACAGATACGATGAGAAAAAGAAGATTGAAATTCTATGGACACCTAAAGCGATTGGATGAAAATAGATTAACAGAAAAAATATTCAAATATATTTCAAAATTAAAGCACACAACAGGATGATGGTTAGAGGAGACCAGGAGGGATGCGGGAAATATTGGAATAACGGAGGAAGTGGTTGACAGCAGGGAGAGGTGCAGAAAACTAATAGGCTATACAAGATTTACTGAAGACCAACCAACACAAAAAACAAAGATGTTGTGGAGCGAAGAACAACGACGAACAGTTGGGGAGAAAATGAAGAAGTCCTGGGAAGAAAGAAAGAAGAAAAACCAGAAGTCTTGAGGTCATTGCGGTCCATAGTTGGACAAACTAAAAAAAAATATAACTAAGAAGACATGAAGAGATCAAGCAATAATATTGGAGATTCCAATTTTGAGAATTTGAAAAAAACAAACCCTACGACAACCGATTATTACACAGGCCAACAGTGATTTTGGTGCCGGAGCTTTTAATGCTGATTTAAAGAACAATTGGGGTGCTGAATCCAATTATGACACTAGTTTTTTTCCCATCAGCTATAGTTTTCAAGATATAGATATGTTGTTACTTACGTAAAAAAATCTTCTACATGATGATATGGGAATATTATATTAATAATTATTATATTAATATAATTATCAAAGAACCACGTATATTATAAACACTAGTGCATGTGGCTTAAGCATGAATGCTCTTTAATATGAAGTACGTATCAGTGGTCGTTACTAATGAAGTCGTACGATAGATGAGTGCTTCCCAATCCGTACTTACTACCCCGGTATCCCAACCCGTATAACTGGAGTACCCCGTCCGTCGGATTAGAAGATAAGCTGAGTGACCTCTGTGCGTCTGTGACTCTTTTCCTGAGGAAAAATCCATTTATCTATGATACGTACTCTACTCTGTGGTTGCTTGGTTCATCAAAGGCGAAGCTGTCTTTCAGATGAAATAATTCTTTCGCCACCTCAGACTCCTCCTGTTTGATCAGCATTGTTTGTGCTCCCTTATTTATTTTTCCAAATTCCATTATTTTAAATGTTTTCTTTTTTACACTGAATTTTTTTTAACTCTCAGATGCTGACATGAGATCAAAGAGCAGATATTTAGGCAATTAGGGATAGGTGGGTGATTTGGTAGAAAAAGGATTTTCAGGGAATGGGGAAGGAGGTTGTAGTTCTCTGTTACCCGTCGGCGACGACATTTGCACACTTTCTTAAGGACAGGCGCCAAGGATGCTTACAGTTTGAAGGCCCATTCGAAGGACAACGATCAGAAGCAGTAACGGGATACCGGGATCGTAAGTTGGGAGCGGGATACCACTGAAATATAATGCCTTCGACTGGATTCGATCACGGGCCAATTAGTGAAAAGCCAGCACCCTAGTCACATCTACACCGTATCCTGCAAGTCGTCAAGAAGGTGTGTGGCAGAGGGTGTTATGTCACCAGCAATTACACGGACGTGTTCGAAGTTTTTGGTTCGCTGTTAGATTCATCAGTCGTAGTGTTATCTAACTTTGTGTTTGCTGAGATCGCTAATTGTAAGGGGAAAGTAAGAGTCTCTGATCATATTGGTGATTCAGTCTATCTCCCTTGTCTTATCCAAATGGTCCAATATGCCGAGATAAGGAAGGATAATACTGATTTCTCGGTGTCATAAGTCAAATCGAATGCGGTTGTACCTTTCAAATAGCCTTATTCTCGCCTTCTCTCCTAGTGCTTAGGCGGCCTCCATCCTATTTCTTCTATTAACGTTCTCTTGTTACAAAGAGCGGCCCTTCTTTGCACCTTTTCCATCTCCTTAATCAACTTCTTTCCAGACGTGTTCCAAATACCTTCCGCATAGTCCAAGGTCGGCTTCACAAGTTCCAAGTAACACTTCTCCTTTCATTCTCATTACAATTTCCGACAAATCGTCGAATGAATACGAGTTTGCTCAAAGGGGCTCTACAAACGTTTAAACGTTCTCGCTCCTCGAACAATGTTTTGTGATAATGATGCCCGAGTCCCTTTATTCGTTACTAATACTGTACTTACTTCGAATTTGTCAATTTTGTACTCGGTGCTGAGTTGACCATTTTTTCCCGAAACGCCATTGTTGTAAAATCTGCAAGATCCAATCTGAAATATTGTCTAAACAACGAGAGAATGGTCCATGATCGGCTAATGACTTTATCTCTCATGAGATCACCGTGTCATCCGCAAGTATCCTAATGTTACTATTTACGTAGGATACGGTGTTACTGATGTATGAGTACATCTTGAAAAGAAAGAGGCTTAAAACAATTCCCTCCGGAACGTTGGATGTTGGATGGATGGAGTTGGATGGATAAAAATACCGAATACCAAATACAATCGGGTGGTGACCTAACAACCCCCGCGCACGCCCTTGCGGTGGCTTGCGGGGTATTATGTAGATGTAGTTACCTCTTCCGAACTCACGCCATCCATTGTAACTTTTCGTTTACGATGTCATAGGAATTCTCTCATTTCCTTCAATACCTTCTCGTTAATACCATAATTATTCATTTTACTTATCAGCGAGTCATGTTGGACCTTGTCGAGGGCTTTCAATATGTCATCCACTTGTGCATTTTGGCTCCCTACACTATTTCCCCGTAAATCATCCCGTCTTCCGCACATCACCAGCAATATTATTATTACTAATAGGTAATCCACCGGTTAAGGTAGGTTTTGAATGGACAAAACTATCAAATAAATATTTTAACCCTCCTAACAAAACACAACCCAACATCCTACGTACTCTACAACAAGTCCCTCTTCCTCTATACGTATTTCTTTCCTCCCTTCAACCCATCCCACATCCCTATCCTATTCCTGCCCTTTCCTCGTTTGCCTAACATTCTCCCCTCCATTACAGTCTTCAACATTCCACTGCCGATCAATACCCCCCCCCTCATCCATTTTTCCTGCCTCCATAGGATTTCTCCCAACAAACCCCTCTCCTCGCCCACCATCTCCAGTACTTCCTAATTTTGTTTTCCTTTCGGTCCATTTCACCTTGTCCTTCCTTCTCCACACACATCTCAAAAGCCTCCAATCTACGTCTACCATCTTGTTTCAGTGACCACGTTTCCGCGCCGTACATAGCTACGCTCCATATCAAAGTTTTGACTAGTCTTTTCCTAACATCTTTACTCAACGTCCTGGTCATCAACTCTCTCCTCCTTGTAAAAGCCTCTTTGCCTAGCGCAATTATTTTCCTTACGTCCCTACTTCTTTGTCCATTTTTGTCCACAACACTTCCGAGATACTTAAACTGTTCCACCTGCTCTAGTTTTTACCCTCCTATTTTAATGTTAAATTTAGCCTTTCTCCTTCTGGAAAATCGCATAACTTTTGTTTTATTAATATTGATTCTCATCCCATATCAATCGTACTGAACTTCCAATTTACTCAGCAATTCCTGCAACTCCTTGGGTGACTGACAAACTAGAGCTTGGTCATCAGCAAATCTAACCAATTTTACGAGCTCCTCACCGACTTTTACGCCTATATCCAGTTCTTCTCATACCTCTTTAACCAATTCCTTCACATACGACGTTGAACAGCACCGGCGACAATGGATAAACCTGCCCTACATCTCTTCCTTAAAACGGCCCATCCGGAATCTGCGTCCCACTCTTGCACCTGAGCAGTCTGAGACACGTACAGGTTGCGGATTAGTCTCCTATCCCTCCAACTATTCCTATATTCAGTCATGCTATCTGCAGGGAAATATAACCAACCGAACGAAATATTAAATGGGCAAATCGAACCGATCTCCACATGAGCGAGCCCAAGTTGACATTTATCGGGTGGGGAGGACGGATTGGGTGCCAAGACAAGCGAAGCTACCGCAATATTATTTACCTTCCTTATGCCTCCACATTCCGTTCGCAAGGATGACAAACCAGCCAGCATTCTTGGGAAAATTCGGATTGGTGGGTTAATGAAACAAACTTTAAGTTGTAATAGTAGCTAACTAGGGGTGGCGACCGACAGCTAAGGTTATTTTCACCATTAGGGAGATCGGTGTGAAATTTGGTAGAGGTAGGATGTCCAGGGAATGAAGGAAGGATGCATAGAGAGAAATGCGGCGTCAGTATTAACATATGGTATTAACGAAAGACGATCAAGGGATGACCAATTGAAAATGATATCTGACGGACGGCGTGATTCACTTTCAAAGTGAACTCAAGCAAGCATCGCATACAAGCAATGGAATGAGTTACTATATTACGGTAAAAGTATGCTACGTCCGGGAATCGAAACTACATCACTATGGTGGGAACCAGTACAATTATTAACCGTACCAAATGGATCAACAAACTTCAAAAACTTGAGAAATCTTTAGGTGTTTGGTTTTTATTGGAAGAATCCACAAGTCAGGGTAGCAGGGGGAACATTTCCATTTTCAGTACCATTTGCAGTTTCCCAGGGGAGTGTCAATGAAGGCAGTGTTGAAGCTAGAGTTTGTTCCGCCCATGCCAGTCCCTGAGGCTGCCCTGTCAGATCATTTTTTAACCCTGGTTAAACTACCACCGTAGTAGGTCAAAGACATGCCAGAAAAAGTCACCCGGAGCAGAAAACCCCAGGTGACCGACGGGAGTAGAATTATGTCCATCACATGAAAACCTTGCACAGCTAAGTTAAATAATAGTGTAATTTACATCTACACAATATACCGCAAACCGCCGCAAGGGCGTGTGGCGGGGAGTGTTACGTCACCATCCGGACAAGGGAACAAAACCACATTCAAAACCAACATATACATGAAAACCCATACCCAAAGTGGTGCATATATTAATGCAAAAATCTTTTCATTAAAAACGGATGCAAACAGATATCTACCTCCTTTAATTCTACACGCATGGAATTACATATAATATCATCTTATTAATAATTGCACCTTAGGATGCATTAAGAAGTGTATCCGATATCGTGCAAGCTAGAATTTGATCAGTTGGAAGGCGAAACTTAGGGTATAAGACCACAATAATTAAGTCTTTTGCGCCATTTGGAATACGTAGCCAATATGACAGAGGTAGGATTTTCCATTTATTAATGAAAGAGAGAAGGGAGGAGAGAAACCCGGCGTCGGCATTTGCATACTATCAACAACACGAGTCAAGGGTTCACACAATTTAACGTCCCATCAAACACACTGTTGGAACTAGGATACCACTGCAAATTTCTGTCACAGTCGGGATTTGAAGTCACGTAACTGAGATGGGAAGCCAGTACACATTAGCCGCCACACCCACCCTTCCTTCTCGCGAAAACCCCGAGCGGTCTCCCGATGGGAAACGGGAGATTTCCCGGGGACGTGAAAGACATTCTCGCACTCCGCCAGATGGGCGCGTTTTAATTTTTTTTCTTCTAAGTTTCTTTTCTGCGCGCAGAAAGGTGAGGACGAAGTGAAGGGTTTGGAAGGAGAGAAGGAGGTGGCGAGGAGGGCTTGAGAGATGTGGCGGGAACAGACGGCTCCTTGCGTGGGACGAGCGCCGAGGCGATGGCGACCATGAGTGGGATGGGGAGATGTAAACGTGGAGAGAGGAGAGAAAGGAGAGGAAAGGGTTGGAGAGGAGGGGGAGTGGAGGGTCTGTGTGGAGGAGGGCAGAGTGGGGGGGAAAGATAGGACGAGAGCGATCGCAGCGCCATCCTACTCTCCCTCCGTCTCTCATTCCCCCAGGCTCGCAGTCGATACCCAGAGGTTCGAGAGGAAAGCTCCGCAGTGGCTAACTCTCCTGCAACCGGCGCAGTCGCTTTTGAATGTGAGATGAGCTAGGAAAATATTTTTGTTTATCGCCTCAGCAGCGAAGACGACACGGGATTATTATTCACAGTAGCGCGGCAACAAGGAGTGGACTTCGGAAGATTTAAAAAAAAAGGGGAAATTGTTCAAGAGCAAAGGAAAAGAAAGACTTTTGTTGCTCGCCGTTCGAAAAGAGGACACACAGAGAGGAGTGGACTTAAAAGAAACTGTTGTTCTGTTTTGTTGCGACTGTTGTTGTTGCTGCTGTTTGAAACAGGGCAAGTTACGTCTTGCCTCTCGTCCGTGTCGCCTGCCTGTACCCAAGTGTTCGATTTAGCGCCGTGTTTAACCGCTTCACACGCAAAAACCTTTTTCGCGAAAGCGACTGCGCCGGGTCAGCCCTTCCGATGTGTGACCTGTTGCTGCCCACGGGCGGTCATTGGGAATCGGTGAGTTTTCTCTCTTTTCCAATTTTTTCTTGCTTTCCGCTTCTTGCATGTAATTTTACAACTTTTCGAAATCATCCGATGACAATAACTCCTTAAACGAACACGAAACTCACTCGACTTTAAGGTGCACGTAATTTTGGGATTAAAACCTACGTAAGTAAAGGTGTAATTTTTTTTGTCCTTTGAATAGTCCCTCTTTTTTTACGTGAGAGCGTGCCTGTGTAAAATAAACGCTTCCATCAGTCGGCAACCGCCACTGCAACCAATCTGAGGAAACTTATAAAACTCTACCGTATTTCGTGAATGTTTTGGCTTGAGTTTTTTCTCCAAGTGATGGCTCTTCTCTTCAACTGGAAACTCAAATGAGGGCTTTCTATCTGCACGAGAAAATATAGGAGTTTTTTTGCGAGACGTTCATTTGTCCGTGAAACGAGTAGAAAGTGTCCGATTCGCCAATGCCTCTGCCTAGGAGCGTGCCACCCCCCATACCTCTGCCGAAATAGGCCAACTGCGTTGCCTCCAAACTATTGTTGACGTCCGAATTCGATTCCCGGAATATAATAAGCTTGATTACTTCTCTCAACTCATGAAAAATAAAATTTTAATGAATGTACTCATTTGGAATAGGAAACAATAACGGACCTTTTTTTGTTCATTCAATGTCTGGGTATAATCCCTCGTGTCTATTTTTGTATTTTGATAAGAAATACTCCGTCCGATTGCTATCCTTAATTCTGCCATCACTAAATGTTTCTAAATCTTTCGTAATATTTTATTTGAAACTTAAACTTTCCTTAGCGTGGAAAAATGCGTAATTTTCACAAACCCTAATCCAATTCGGTCATTCATTTACGAAATCCAGTTCTTTTGCTGTCAACACTAAGGTAAGCATGCTTGGAAACTCTAATGCATATGATTTGCATGATATACTATTATTTGCATTAAAGGATAATGGTGAAAGAAATTTGTGATGCAATTTATGCGGAAAGGGGGATGAAAGGAATTATGAGTACACACGCACATATATATACACAAACACACACGTGTATGTGTGTGTATATATAAAATATATGTATATATATAAATTATAAACACAGTAATCAACCCGGTAGAGTTCACCCAGTGGTTCCTTTCCCTGTGCCGGTTAGGATTTCCTTTATAATATATATATATATATATATATATATATATATATATATATATATATATATATATATATATATATATATATATGTATATATCCGGACATACACACTGTACATACACACACATACATATAAACAAATATATGTCGATCGCAGTAGTCTAGAGGAAGAGTGTTGGACTGGAGCGCGGAGGGCCCGGGTTCGATTCCCTAGCAAGCCCCTCTGGTCATCCTCAGTTCCACCCAAGCTATGGGGTTTTTCGGTTATCAGATCTTCCTGGGAAACCATAACCGGCAAAGGGAAAGGAACTGGCCCCCCTACCATGACGTGTGAATTTCACACGCCCTCGGGCTTAGTACGGAGTGAAAACTCCATCACCTACCAAACCTATCACCAGGATTGATAACTGCTTTTAAGGATATATTTTTAAGTGGATACATTATTTTCGGGGCATCTTCCATACAATAAATGGGAAAACGGGAAGATTCCCCGAATCCCGAGTGATCCTCCCGTCCTGATAACATTTTTCGGGACTTCGGGACCACGATACTCTTTAGATTCGAACAGCATCGCTCGTACGTATGGGTGGACATGGCGAAATGTAAATCTCGATATGTCTCCCGCTCTACCTACATCACTTCACTGAGATCTTTCTTCTCTCTCTCTCGCCCTCTCTTTTCCGACGTGAGGTGAAACAAAAAGTCCAGCATCGAATTGCCTTTCCATTGTTTCTTCACCACCTTCCCCATATCCCATTCTCAGCTACCTATGGCATTAAAAGCTCCAATCGAGAGCCGGGATCGCTGCATTCCATCTCGATGTTATGCTGCAGGAGGGGAGTGAAGGGGTTCTTTTTCTCGGGGGAATGGTATATGTACTGGTTCGGCCTCGATTGAGTTGGTGTCCAGCAAAATGTTAGTGGGATGGGGGAAGGATAAATAAGTGTGGGGGGGGGAGAAAAAGGGAGAAGAGGAAGGGAGGAGAGGAAGCTGGTGGAGTGGGAATCTGGGAGTGTATACGTACGACGCAGTGGGAAACAGGTATGGGGGATCGGAGTATGAGGAGTTGGGTGGAGGGGCATAATACATGGGAGTGTGGGTAATAGCATGGTGGAACGATCGGTTTAGTGGTGGGTACGGACGGTAATGGGGAAGGGAGGAAAGGTTTTGCCTGGACCGTAGGCACGCCTAGGAATGGTAGGAAATTACGGGAGGCCGGTGAATATGAGTGAAATTTTTTTCGGGCGAAATTGGGGGACGTAGATCGTCATTTCAGGTTCCCCGCGAACTTTTTTCTTGAAATTTATCTAGCCACTGAAAAAAAACTACCGCATTTCCTATAAGAAATACTAGACGTCTCTTACGAGGCAGAAATTGCGATCAGGCGAGCTTGTTACACTCCCGAGCGAATAATCTCATAACCATTCCAATTTAAAAGACCGTGATCACTGGTAAAATAGACACCCGAGTACTCTGGTGAAGAATTTTTCGCGGTGTCGCGCAATGACGCAACCGTTCGTGAATATTCAATATATTCTTATTTGCAAAGAATTCCAAATCATCTGAACTCGGAACCGAGATCTCGGTATCACAAGAAGTAGTACAATTTTCTCAACACAATCCAGCATTCAAAAGAAAATTTAAATTTATCCAAATTTTTTCACTCCTTTAATTTAAAAAAAAATGCACTCAAAGGGGATGCCAAAACGTCACATCCAGTTGAGCGATTTTTTTTCATTGTAGTTCATTTTAGTTTTTTCAATTCATTTATTTACCCACGTAAAGACATCTTAAATACACCAATCCTCCGTTTTGATCTCATCTGAATTTCTTTAGAGATATATCCAAAATATTTTTTTCTAAAATTGCACCCGAGTCAAATGTAGGAGACTCAGGGTAGGATCTTGATCTTGAGCGAAGGAAACGAGAAGTTCAAGAACAAACCATATCACCGGTCCAATTTTCTTATTTCCATCAGAAAATACACGGGCGCCAAGCATGTCAAAAAAAATAAACAAAAAAATTACTCATTTTCTCATCATACCCCAGTGTAAGTGCAGGTGGGCAAAGTAGCAGACTAATATACTTTAAGAAAAGGTTCGCAAACATTTAAGCCGAGAAAGATAAAATAAGACGACCAGTTTTTCGGTCATGACTTTGTGGTGCCGAAACCGGTCCGGATATTTAAAAAAAAATAAGAAATTTATATAAAATTTTTGGTGAAAAGATCAGAAATGGATTTTCTTCCTGGGTAACGGTCCGTACTCCACGGAATATTAATTACTCAGCGGGATGCAAAAATGAGACCATACCGGTAGCGTCTCTTTAAGTAAAAAGCCTTCGTGAACGGTCAATAATTGAAATTTTGACATTGCAGAAAGTGCCCGCGTTGAGTATCTCAGATGGGTCATCTCCAAGTCACGTTTTCTATTTGATAATTAATGAGGCAATGTGTTTCCGTCGATTGCCCGATAAATCAAGTAGCGATTTCTTTCTCCTCACCCGTAGGTAATTTTTCATCTTTCTCGCACCTTGTTTTCCGGCTCGATGAAATATTTCAAAAAATGCCAATGAGTATTTTTGTGAAGCGCACTGAATGTCTGTGAATATATACATATCGTCGAATTCGTCGATTTACTAAAAAAGCCCCAACAACAAATACGACAGAACAGTATACAGTCAATTGTAATTGTTCGAAAAAAATATATATATTTTTAACCATACATTTATATATATATATATATATATATATATGTGTGTGTGTATATATATGTGTGTGTGCGTGTGTGTGTATATATACATCAAAAAAATACATACACACATTCAAACACGAAATCCCGCCATATGGCGAACAAATATTCGTCCACATGGAAATAAAAAAAAGAACTCAGATCTCAGTGTAAATTACGGTTCCTCGATAGCTCAAGTGGTAGCTCATCGGCCCGGCAAGTTGAAAGATCCGGTGTTCAAGTCCCAGTCACGGAAATATTTTTGCGCTTGTGATCTGCTTAATTCCACCTTCCCCACCTCTACTGTGCCCGTTTTTTTGTGTGTTCCTATCCCTTTTCCTTGTATCTATTTCCACGTGATTGAATATACAAACTCTTGCATAAACGAATATTTTTGAGTTTGGATAGGGAGGCCGTCATCCCGAAATCCTGAAACTGACTTACCCGCCGAATCGTAAAACATAATCGTGAGTGTCCTTTCTTTGTTTTTCTATGTTTAGTTAAGTTATGTGCCGAGTTTAAGAGTGTTCGTAAACCGTCTGAAACTTGATACACTAAAACTGCCTTCAATTTTCTGAAATGTGTCCTTCTACGAGTTATCTTTTTTATTTTTTTGTTCCATTGTGCCGTCCATATGTTATATTTCTCTCATGAGTGCTTCTGCTATTTATAAATATATACATAAATACATATATATATATATATACATATATCCATACACATATATATACACACATATAAATACATATATATATATATACATATATCCATACACATATATATACACACATATAAATACATATATATATATATACACACACACACATATATATATATATTCGAAAACGAAGTTTTCATAATTGATGTATGCCTTTTTCAAGGGAACTCGAAGATTTCTATGGAAATTAGAACCACATGGAACAAAGAAAGGGGAAAATACCAAATACCAATTCCAGATTCGTGTACTTAATTTCCATACACCCTTTTCATTTATAGCTCCCACCTATCTGTTTTAATGGCCTC
>CM073775.1:41442527-41548098 GCA_037158775.1 Hetaerina titia
AGGGAATCATGGCGGGATTATAAGGGATTTATGCATTAAATCTTGTGGGAAGTGGGCTGACAATGCCCTAAACACCTTCCATGCGTAGATCTATGCCTCTGCACAAAGCTTTCGGAACGACAACACGAGGGGCCGAGTAAGAGGTGACACGGTGACAGGTAGCGAACTCTCCCGGGCATACAACTCTTTGTGCTCGCGCGAGTAGCATGTTGACAACCGAACGAATGAGATGGAATATTGACCGCGTCCGTAACGGAGGAGGGTTTGCCTCGTTTTTTTTCCGCAATTCTTCTCTTTTGCTCCTCCTTCGAAGACGAGAAAAAGATTACGTGGCGACGGGGACGTTTCGAGTTAGATCACGTTCTAAAACGGTCGCGACCAGTCCCTCACGGACGACCAGTCTTCTCTCTTTCTCTCCTGCACCGTACTGCCTCTTCTCCATCCGATGGCAGGGCGTGGAAAGGGGGGTGGTGGGATGGGACCGGGAGGGAGGAGGGCGAGAGAGTAGTGATGGTGGAGTGAGGGATGGAGTTTAGGCGGAAAAAAGGGCGGAGGACGATAATTAAACCCGAAGAGACCATCCCATCTTCCCAACCCCTCTCCCTCGATGAGGTGAACGGAAAACAAGCATAGCATAATGCCGGGGAGATTGCCTCTCTCTCTCTCTCGAGATGAGAGAGGGGAGAAGAAATTTGGCCGCCCCTCAGTCAAGAAGAAAGGGCGTGATGGAGGAGGGCGTGATTAGGATGGCTGAGACCGAAGGTGGGGGGGTGGGTAAGAGTAGGCGGGAGAAAGAACCAAGGAAAGAGAAGGGAGAGGATGAGAAGGGAAGAGGAATTATGTGAGGAACGAGGAGAGAAACAACTTGATAGGTACGCTTTGTTATGTTCGGGGACGAGCCACCAAAGAGTAGAAAACAAAATGAGGAAGAACACTCGATCAAAAAATAATACCTACTCGCGTAAAAGTCATCCCGTTCCGTTAAAACATTTCCTATTTCAAACCCTCCTCCACCTGAAATTCTCCTCAACACTTCGGGCTGCGACTGTAAATGCGAAGTGAATTGTTTTTATTTTTTTTTCGGAAAACATAACCAACGACATTATTTCACGAATTTAAAAACCAGTTCAGTAAACTCTAACGGAAGAGTAAAAGGACAACCAAAACCGTTCCAAGCCGGAGCGAACGATAGGAAAGTGCGGAGACGTTTTCATTGGTCGCCAAAATGGGAAAAAGAATATGTCGAATAAAATATTTATCGGACCTAAGACTTAAAGATTTAGAAATAAACCGGACCTTATCACTCACCACCAAAATATGAGAGTCCAGCATTCATATAAAAATATTACAGGGTGAAAAGATCATCCCTTCATAATTGGAGACAGAGAGGAAAAGGTGCAATAATAGACGCAGGTTCCTTAAGAGCCAAGTTCGCAATTCATCACCCAGAAGGTCACCACGCAAATCTCTCCATCTCTCGGCGAAAAATAAAAACGGTCATGGAAAAGAGTAAACAACACGCATGGAAGATGCAGATCTCGACGCATTTGAAGAGGTTGCAACACGATAAGTATTTATATTAATGCGGAATTGTATTTTTTTTAATATGCATGCAATTCTCGATCGCCCATTAGGCGCACGAATGAAGTTTCTTTTTTAATTTTTTCGAAAAAATAAAATAAAAATAAATATTCCAGGCGGTCGGCACAAAAGATTGAGAGAGGGGATGGGATGGGAGATGGTGGAAGAACGGGTTCGGCCGGAGAAGGGTCGTGTAAGAGAGGGAAAGAGGGCGAAGAAGGGAGGGAGGACGATGTGATGGGAAGGGGAGGATGAGGTGAAGGGGGATGAGGAAGGAGGGAATGGGAGGGGCACACAGATCGGGAGACGAGATACCGGCGATGGAAACCGGATCGGGTTTTGCACTTTTTTCCCCACCTTATTATTATGCTTTATGATTTGCGTCCTCGTAAATTCCCAATCCCGAGAGCGAACAAAAAAAAAGGACGTATCCAAGGCAATTATCCATCCATCGGGAGGAAATTGTTCACAGGGTTATCCTGAGGGATAAATGGACTGACAAGATAAGTCTCTGAAACTCGCTCAGTATTCTTGAGTAAACTTTGGCATTGTTCGTTCTCCGCTTCTGTCTTTACAGTTAGGGTAGCTTGAACGTCTTCTCTTCCTCTCCTCTCTCCTCGTCTCAAGGTTAGTCCAACCCGATCCGAAGTAGGAATCAACCCCAGGCAAGTCAGACGTTATTAGCAAAAACGCTAAGCGAGTAGTGAGCCTTGCACTTAAAAATTCCCAGGGGAAAATTTTCATACCCAACCAGTAATCACCGAACGTGTTCTACGCACAGGGTTTGGCTTTGGAACTCGGCGGAAAACGAGCGGAAAGGAAACCAACTAGCTTGCTTTGCCCTGAGTGATTTCTTCGGGAAAGGTGGACAGAGGCAGCATCAAAAGAGGCAGGAAGATGGAACTGTATTTTTCTGCTGCCCATTATCTTCACTGATCGGGAAAAAGCGAAAAATTCGTCTCCACGTCCCAGTTCTACTATTCCGAAACCCCCGTTGCCATTCGCAATTTTTCTTCCTCTCGGTTTGACTGAAAAAAAAACACGAACCTTATTTTTTTTTAAATCTAGTCTCAATGTACTCATCATCGTGCCCGCATATCTCTTGAAATAGTCATCATCTTCGAAAACCAATCACCGACACGGAAGGTCGCACCTTTCGTGATTAAAAAAAAACCTTTGCAGAAAAATAAATTTCCGAAACTGAATTTCAAAAAATAAATAAACCAATGAAACTGCCGATTCCGGTGTCCAATTCAAATTTCTCGCCATAATTCAAGAGTCTTTAAGAAGGCGGGTGATAGCTTAAACAAATTTATTTAGCTCTTTTAGTCTAACTTTTTTTTCCGCCCGTGTCGTTCGTTTGGAAACAGTCCAATGAGTAGAAGGTTAGTCAGATAACCCTGGGTTCGAGAGTACGAACCAGGCCTCGAGATACTTGTGCTCCCTTGAACTTTACCAATACGTTCAGATGAATGTGTAAGTTGAGGATTCTTCGACCGTTAAGCGATCAAAACACTTGCTGACCAGTGTGCGCGCCAATTAAAAACATACTGTCGTTGTTATCTGCTTATTAAAGGTCAAAAAGTGAATTATGGTCATCATCTAGACGGATGAGAGGAGCATGGTTGTGACATATGGGAACAAATAAATTCGATGACATGAAATCAAGAATATCTTTGTACGGTCCAAAGGCTTTTCTCTTGCAAAGAAAACAAAACTAACGTGCACGCCGTGGCCTGCGTGCCTACACGTGGCGTTTGGCAGCTGATGTTAGATCAGCAGATTATATTAATCGGAAAAATATGGGTAAATGTGAAACGCTCGCATAAATTAATTGCGGTCGACAAAAACTACCACTCCATCACACATTTTTGCAGTTACTGTTGGTAGTAAATAAGGAAGGATGTCGATCGGGGCCTGCTATGAAATGAAGTTCATAGACATTTGTAGCTTTAGTTTTTTTTTATACGGTGTCTATTAGTGTTTCGTGAACCATTCATTTTAAACTTTTCGCTCGATGACTCCGTTCCACATCGTCTCGTTCTTCCGGATTAGTTTTCACGACTGATGGTTATTCCTTGGATATTATTACTTTTATATGCCCTAAAAGATGGTGGGCGAGGAGAGGGGTTTGTTGGGAAAAATCCTATGGAGGCAGGAAAAATGGATGAAGGGAGTATTGAGCGGTAGTGGGATGTTGAAGACGGTAATAGAGGGGAGAATGTTAGGCAAGCGAGGAAAGGGCAGGAAGAGGATAGGGATGTTGGACGGGATGAAGGGAGGAAGTAAATACACAGAGATGAAGATAGACCTGATGTAGAGTAGGTTGCTGGATTGTATTTTGTTTGGAGTCACAAAATATTTATTTGGTATTTGTGTCCATCCAAAAAGCTACATTAACTGGTAGATTATCTTATTAAAAAAATGTCCTAAAAGTGCAAATTTATGCATAAATGACTGATTCCCTGACGCCACACGACTTTGGGGAATATTGTGTAGATGCAGATGATATGTTACAATCGCGTATTTTTTGAGGTAAAGAGAAACCATTTAACCACATCGTCTCTCAGTATAGGATTCAATTTGCTCCTATATCTTTCGGGCGGTCCAATCTGAAAATTTATTAAGGCGTCCTAATAATTCCCTCTTTGTGATAATTGGTCTCTTGAGTGGCTGACAGGTGGTATGTTTATTCGTTGCTTTGGAATGATTCTCAACTACAGTTAGAATGGGAATAGTCTCCATTGTGGATTCTGAAATGGGATCTCTGTCTGATTGCAGAAAGCTACTACAAAAGGAGGTACACGTAGTGAACTCTTGTCTTGAGAAAGAAATCTTGAATATATCGCAATAACAACTGTGATAGATCCGGCCAATACATTAAGTTAGCGGTTACGAACCATCCTTAAGAGGAGACATGGGAAACGAATTGTGACACAGTTATATTTTCTTAGTGCGGATGTTTTCTTCTTGTTCCCCCGGGCATTTTGACAAACGCAATCAATGCCGTAGTTCCGAGAAATCTTTCTCGGGTATCCAAACCTCTTCGGATGCTTAATTCAGAGAGTTCGAAGCTCTTCCAACGACTTGAGCGTCAAAACATTGGGTTGGATAGGGTGGGGAGGGTTTGGGGTTGAAGTCGGGGGAGGGGAAGATTGCGGCACTAAATATCCCACCCCCTTCCAAACCGTCCAAGGCCGAACTGAAATCCGCGACATGAAATTCGCTCAGCATCTCCGTCGCCTTCGAATCTGGGGCGCGAACGTGAATCTTCAGAACTCGGGCGGTATAACCATGGATACTCACACGGTGGATAACGAAAACGTAAGCCTCGAGATCATTCGTAGCTGACCGGGTTAATCAGGTGGTTAACGCGCTCGCCTCTGCTAGCCTCAAAGGTCGTGAGTTCAATTCTTAGCCTCGAGCATTAGAGTTGCGACATCTCTGGTGTTTCAGTTCCTGGGGAACCTAATGACAAGCCAAAGACCTCTCGTTATACCAAGGGGGGGGGGGCGGAAAACGTTTGCTGGACGGAACGAAATTTCAAAAATCTTTTAAATATTTGAAAAAATCAATTGAGATTTTTACGGATCTTAGGATGTGGGGCACAATTCTAAAACATTTAGATCGATTGCTATTTATTGAAATGGAGTCAACTTTAGCCATATATTTGCTCAACTCATTCTTCGCCTCCGCAGATTGAAAGGTGATGATGTGGGAAAGGAAGTTTGAAATATGAAAGTTATACATTCAGTCTAAACGAACCGGTAGATAAGTTCGAGAACCGGAATGGAAAACCTCATGATAAACAATGGAGTGAAATTAAGACAGTCATGTGTGTGACTATATGGACACTTGTGATATCCCTAATTAAAAAGAGCTGTGTATTTTACCATGAATTGTTTTATTTACAGCGGCGGGACAAGTTTCATTTCACTCTAGCGAACACTTAGGTGCTAAGTTACAAATTTCCATAAGCTTCATATGGATAGGGAAATTATATGATTCTATTGATAGTCATAGAAATCTTATGCATATTTTTTGTCACTTTGCACATATGTATGATACACTGTAGTTGAAGCGCGTCGTACCGCTACCCAATAAAACTGGAAAATGAAATCGGTCTTTTGAGTTATGTACTCGTTTGTGCAGTGGACGAAAATCGCGTCTATTACACATGGTTATAGCGATAACACTAAACAATTATTTAGGTTCATGATCGGTATTTCTGGTTCCAGATTCTACGTGTTTTTTTTCTGATATTTAATGATGATTCATTATAATTTTGGCTACACCCGTGTATGTTATTTGAAGATAGTCAGGTATAACCTTTTAAGGGTTACCTAGATCTTCCACTATGGTATAACTTTAGTGAGTTCACCTTGTGCTGGGAGTCAATAGAATATCTATTTTCGCCAGTCTGAATACTGGAGAGACCTGATGATGTCCTTGTAAGTCGAAGGTCGTGCATGACAATATGTGGAAGAGAAAAGTATTTCTTTCCCGATATGAATCGCTTCCACAAAAGTGACCCCTCAAACCATTCTGTTACTGGAGAGCAGAAAAGTCAGTCTCTCCAAAATATGGCAACAATGGAGTGCACTTGAGTCGATACCAATCGATTTAAAAGTTGTAGAATTGGTATCGGATTGAACTTCCAGTTTTACGCACTCTCGCGACTCAAGCCACAAGCTCAAGTCTTTCCGTCGCTACGGTCCACCACCACCAATGGGCATCACTTTAATCTCTCCTTTCTCTTCTTTCTGGGCAGGACTGCCTCTCTCTCCATCATCACACCCCACCTTCTCCAAAATCCTCCTCCTCCCGTAACCACAATCCCCCCCCCGGGCTTAGGCCACTCCCGAACTTAATTTCCCCTCGACCCCCCTTCCCGTTCTCTCTCTCTTCCCAACTCCTCTTTCCCCCCCCCCCGCCCTTCCGGCCCCAACCAAAAACTCGCCCTTAACCAACTCTCTCCCTTCCCTCCAGTTTTCCTCCCTCCACCAATACATCAATTCCTCCACCCCCTCTCCACCCCATCCCCACCTCCTTCAACCCGTAAACTGGCTTCACGAACGACCCACCGCTTCCTTACACCCCGCTCGCACATCTTTCTTTCCGTCCGACCTTAAAAACTATTTCGGCCGCCATGACGCTCCCTTCTCGTGTGGAACTGATCGAAAAATAATTATTATCGTCCTCCTGCCCGTTCTCCGCTCAATCCTTCGGCCGAAATCCTAATGAGCGGCCGAGGGAATATTTTATGCGTCCGATGCCGATAGTTCTGTCTGTTGTGATCGCGTGTTTTCGCGAGACAAGGGAGACAATTATGACGTCTTAGCGCAGGATCGGTCTGATCTGCGAATTTAGGACAAGGGTCCTAATAATTCCCGTCGAGAGGGAAAAACTGAAAAAAAATAGTGGTAATGCCGAACACATCCTCCGCCGACGAAGGCTAGTTCCAACTCGATCTCACCGGGATCAAATCGCCGTGCCAAATTATAACCCTACATCATAATATGTAATTCGCAACCCCCATACATCTCTCTCTCCGTCCCTCTCTAAAGGATAAAATATTACTTCGCCATGTAAGGGACGATAACGACCAAATAAATATATTCCATTCAGCTTCGAGTAAATTTTTCGAGCGGTTGATATATAGATACGTATATTTATTTCTATGTGAATGAATATTTGTTCGCCGTATGGCGGCATTTCGTGTTTGAATGTATATATGTATGTACTATATATATATATATATATATTATATATATATATATATATTGTTTATCCTATTATTTCTTTACCCCTTATCTCCAATAAGACATCAAGTCGTTATCTTGAGGCTCGTAAATCACACGTCGATGCGGCAAATTACGTTTCTCTCGGTGTCCCCAGGGGGATGATTTAATGGGGGGTTCCTTACGACATAAGACTATAAAGTATATTTCGCGCCTCGAGAATTCTTACACGTTTCGGGTTACAGCTCCTCAAGAATGAAATTTTAAAAAGAGATTCGACAATTGGCTCCGTGGCTTTTTTACAGTCCTTTGGAGGTTGGAAGAGTTGACCCGTTAACTCCATGTTGAATCTACGCGGGATGGACGTGATAAAGGCCACGCGCGCCAGTTTCGTAACTACCAATCAAGATTCATTCCTTGAATCGTGAAGGTTTTTCAATCTCTGGAAAGGTATCCGTCGATTGTTTCATCAAAACCCTTGGACAAAGTGAACTTTGAGCATACGTCCAATTGATGAACTGCTGGTCCGGATCGTATTCTTCGGAGATTCGGAAATTGAAGTAAAATTCATTTCACGAGATGATTGTCTTCTAAATAATTTCCAATCACGCCGGGAATTTAATTGCTCCACATTTTGTGATCCTCTACAATTCAACAATGATCTCGAACCCATTTAAAACTAAGGACATGAAGGAAAAGTCGGGTTTTTCATTAGGGAATCGGAATGTTGCGGTGGCTAATGTACTGCATTCCCACCTTGAGGACTCGGGTTCGAATCCAGGAGGGGGTAGAATTTTTCAGTGGTATCCCGATCTCTATTTTGGGAGCTATGTGGAGAGCACTTCAAGTGAAGTACGCCGTCCGTCTGATGGGACGTTAAACTGTGTGACATCTTAATGCCTATGGTTGCGTAAGACGAGGCTAATACCGACGGTGGGTTTCCCTCTCCACCCTTCCTCCATTCCCTGAATATCTTACCCCTTGCTTATCCCTATTCACCAATCCCAAATAGCGCAAATGACCTAGGTTCTCGTTCGCTTCCCCTAATAACTACTTCTAGTACTAATATTTTGATATCGTGATCGAAAAATTAAAATGTTCACTTTTGCTTTCGTCACAGAGAAAAATTATTATTGGAAAAATTATTACGTTTAACAGCGCTAGAAATTGCGGTGACTGATGGTGAGTAAATTTCCCGATTCGGTTTCGTCACCTGGATTCGAGAGTAGAGATAATGGGGTAATGTCAACATCGGGAAGGCAAAGCTAAGCTTAACGATACCGGCGGTGGACTTAAACCGTGGAGAATACGACCGTCGTCTTTAAGTCAGTGCCCCACCGCCCAGTTCCTTTGAGATTCGGCACGACGCCGACTGCCGCGGCTTCATGGAAGCGGTGTCTTGACGCCTGGGCGTGTGCATAGGGACGGTTATCGCCGTGACAATTGCCTTCCACTCCCAACCAATTAGGCCACACGTGAAAGAGAGATAGAAAGGGAAATGGACGAAGGAATGGGAAGGTTTTTTAATAAAAATAGAGTGAAAGAAGAGAGAAAGATTTGGCTATCCAAACGGTCCCTATGTCGCTTGAATCTAGCGGGAGAAGAGACATGTATCACGAAATAACAAAAACATTTTTTGTAACCTTTCCATTGATTATTATTGCAATTATAGAATTCAGAGAGAGAGAGAGATATATTTTTTTAACCTAAAAAATTCAAAAATAAAAAAATACCAATTTTGCCAAAAGCAAATCGAAGATAAATGAAAAATTAAGTCACTGTTTCCGCATATGATAAACGAGTGCAAAACGTCTCGGGAAGGCGTTTCAGTTAGGAGGTTGGAAATATATGACGGACATTGCATCAGAGTGAGATAACAATTCAAGTACACTTGACTTTGTTGACTCTTATTGATTAAATCCGATTTTCTACCTTGTTACTGTTGGTCGTAAAAAGTCACCAATCCTTGCCAATACATGCTTATCCATGCAACTCCTTTATCCAACATAAAAGAGCTTTCTTTTAATAATGATTAGTTAGGTTGAGTTAATGAATTCCCTGTCCCGTTCCTCTCCACTACCGCATGCATAAAAAAACGTGATTTTTAGCTCACGACGTCTTTTTTAGCGAATATTAAAGCGTTTATACCGTGCAAGCTTAACTGAAATGCTATATTTTCAACTGTCTACATTAGATGTTTGGGTAAAGGTGTAATTATCACCTTCTCTCCATGAAAAAGCGTTATTCCATGCGTGAACCGAATACAGGTGTGCAGAAACGAAGAAATGGATACAAACGGGATGATCTGTGGCATACAATGCTTCACGCATCGAATGCACAGATGGGCGAAATAATTGAAGAGTTTTAATGGCATAAAATAAGTTGGGAAAACAGCATGAACGATTAACTGACAGAAATAAGCACGCTGATGTAAAAACAAAAGAATGTAAACAGTCGCAGTAGTTCTTCATACCACAGTGGTGATGCTCGGACATAAACAAGTTATCATATCTGGCGATCGCAGGAAAAGACCCGGGACGTTTTGGAGAATTCTATCGGCCATTGTGAGTATACTGAAACCTAAATAAATCTGCATATCTCTGGCGTTAAGGGCACGACAAATAAGCTTCTCGCATGAACGCTAGCAATTCTCGTAACTGTAAAGGTTAGACGTCTGACGACCTTGAGCGTGAGATTTTTTAGGCAGGGAATGAAAAATAGGTGACACGAAGCATGTTTCTCGAATAACACGTTGAGCTGACGGAAAGTTTCATCAGACGAAATGATTTTTTTATGCATCATTATTACATTAACTGACTTTGGATCGAGTGGAGGAATCGCGTCCCGTCAAATTTCTAAATCTGACTTCAAACCGGTTGGATTAATTTTCTGAGGAGAGATACAAAGCTTGATTTTCATTATATTTAAATTTTATTTCATTCAATCATCAAAGTCTTACCTTCAGAGTAAAAATTCAATTCCAGGCATTTCTCCCAAAAGCTATAGTTACGTAGTTATTCTCACCGTCTTTGTTTAAACCTGACAACTTTCGAATCAGCGACATCGTCATACGATCATCGTATGACATTCGTTTTTCTTATCTTCTTTTTCGAGAATCGGAACCACGAGGTAGGTTTAAGTTATAAGTTTTTCTAATTTTTTCTTACCAAACTACGTATACCAGAAAGCTTAAAGTTACTTTACTTCTACACGTTATCTCTCTGAACAGCTACACATTTTCAAAATATCATCGCCGTGATTCCATTCCCGTCGAAAACGCTTATATGGGGCCAGTTTGCCCATTGTAAAAACGGCTGTTCCGTTACTAAGGCTGCTTTAAGCTCGCCATCACACGAGCAGCTTCGAAATAACGCCCAAAAAACGATGAATTTCGATGGGCGTTAAACCAGGAAAGTAGAGAAAACGAATGGTTACTCACTCTTTTTGTGCACTAAACCACGCCATTTTAAGTTTGAAGACGCTTCTCACTCTAGCGGTAGTTACACAAATTCTGCGCACCGTACGATGAAGTATTATCTTATTTCTGGTGTTCCCAAAGTTTACCCGCGGATTATAAGCCAAGACCATATCTTTCTATTTAGTCCTAGTCCCAGAAACAATTTGGATATCATTGGACTTGAAGGCACCTTATATTTGCCTCTCTCAAAAAGGTAGAGCTTGGGCATATGGCAAGTCTAATGCTTTGACCATTAAACTTCGACATTATCATCAGTAGTCGGGACTACGTAGTTTGCGCCGTGACTGACTGCAACACGCAGCGAGCCATATCGACTTCCCCTCCCAACAACCTCCCATTTTGCCTTGCGCGGGTTTCGAAGCATTTTTTTCATCTCAGAAGATAGAATACCTGTTTCAATCCGAACCATCGAGTAAGTATACCCAAAGCGATGTTGCCAAACTTGGCCCCGCAACATGGCTTGAACGTACCCAATAACCTTTCCAAACCGCAGTTGACCGCAACTCGAACCGCACCGCAACAACGCAAACCGCTAATCTATATGATTACCGGGTATTCCGGATGGAGTTAATGTCACCTACGCATGTCAATAGTATACCGTGATGTGACGGAGGCGTAGTTGAAGACGTGAAGGACTACAGGACTGCCGGTCCCTATGCTTGATGCAATCTCGCAAATACACCCGGAGATATTTCACATTTCCACCAGAAGAGATCCCGACCCCATCAGAATCGTTATCCAGCTTCTCGCTTTGCTTAACGATCCAGGTGGATGACAACACGAAAGAAAAAGTCGTTGATCGCCAGTCCTATGCCGCTAAAAGTTGACTGTATACAGTAGATAATAATTAATGCGTCCACAAAAAAATATGTACGCCAACAATTTAGTCAAGCTTAGTTCAGCATGTTGACAAATCGCTAGCTTTTTCTTATGCTTTATCGTTGTTAACATATGTAGGTAAAGAATTAGTTTTCTGCACTCATTCGCACCAATGTACATCATAGTATTCGACCCGAAAGTTGGTTTGACAGGTGAATTTATGGCTCAACTAACACTAAGACCAACTGCGTATTAAATCATACCCTAACTGGGTAATAAGAGGTGAGGGTGGGGGGGACAATTGGTTTTCTTTTCCGCCCGTGGCTTCGTTGTAAGATTTGGTACCAGCAGGAACATCAAGCAGCTTGAGAGAAGGATAGGGTGCCCAGAGTTGTCACCCGGAATCGAACCCGGGACCAGTGCTCTACCCGCTGGACTACACTGTCCCTCGCACCGTCACGAAGAAAGTTTAAAAAAAGCATTAAGGAAAAATCACTTTTAACCTTAAATTTCAATCAACTTTCGGCATATTTCAAATCACTAACCACGAAATGCAAAACACGAAATGCAAAACCTTAGGCCGTTCTTATTTATTTGTTTTTAAGAAATGGCTAACGTCACGTCCCTTTCATGTTACCTCGCATTTTCGATTCCAACTCCTGTGAAAATAAATAAAATGTTTAACACGTCACTACGTCGAAGTGCGATAGAACTAATTACGTGTACTACGGGGTATTTTCTCATTTTCGTAGTCGGCCGAAATTTCCTAGAAAATTATTTTACGTATTCAGACGTGGCGTGAATTGGTTGAATTAACGCACTGATGTATTTCATCTTAGTCGGCCATTTTAGTCAAATTGATTGCAGTTCAGCGTGAGAATCCAGAGGTCGCAGGTTTAAATCCCTTCTCTGGCAAGGATGCCATGTTAATCCTTGTAGCAATTACTTTACGTACATGGCATGTGCTGTTTTATCTTGGTGAAAGGACTGAAACAGAAGTCCTTCTATTCTACTAGGGGAACAGTATCTCTGAGTCACACTTGGTCTAAAAATATGGTTGTAAACCATGCATACATCGAGACTTAAGTTGGGTGTGTAAATGTCAGTGTCTGGTCGATGGAACTCGATCAATCCGTTTCGTTGATTGGAATAACCCGTCCGATCGACTGGATGACGCAGTAAAGTTGAGATATTGAACGCGGGGAATATTAAAAAATCGATTAGTCCAATGTTTGAGGTGGATCACTCTTTCGGATAGTTACCCCTCACCCCAGCCTAATGACATATTCAGGCCTACGTAACTCCTCAAGGCTAAAGGCAAATGTCCTCTTCAAAAAAAAAATGATGTCGCCATCAGAATATTCCGCATTGAACGACCTGCAAGGACTGGTAAAACTACTCGCAACTTTTGATTAATTTCTCTCGTGTCGCTCGGAGTTCAATTCATTGGACATGTGGCGTTAGCGCCAAATCGTATCCCGTTTGGGGGACGACACATTTTTTTTGCGACAAACTTATTATGCTCAATTTGATCCGAAATCTCGAGACGAAGGATGGGAAGAGAGATGAGTGGGGAAGAGGGAATGGTGGATGATGAGTTGGGAGTAGAGGGAGGTGAAATGCGATGTTGCCAGACCGGTCCTCCGATTCCGACTATCAGTAGAGATTTCGAAGGGTGCTTACACAATTATAACTATAAAAAGGCACCACATCAAGGCACATGTATGGTGAAGGTCGAAGGCCTATACGATGGTGAACGCATAACCATGGGTATATATAGGCATAGGTGTGATAGGGGCAAAAGAGCGGAAGGAGAGGAGGCTCATGGGGCCGATTTGGATGAATTGTGGAAGGATATAAAACAAGAAGAAAGTCTTTTTTTAAGTCTTGCCTGTTCCCTTCATGCACCAAGAGGCTTAAGGATATAAAATATAACAGGAAAAATAGAAAAGGATTAATTTTTCCGAACATTTATACACAACGGATGTCTATAGGTTAAAAAAACGGATCTTCGGATATATTTTGGAAAAGAGGACAACAACAGGTTGGATCCAAGAAGTAAGAAGAAAGCCCTGGAGAGAAACAACGTAAAAACAAGAAGAAGCTACGGGAAGAAGGATCCATGGGGATTAGGCGCTTGGAAGGACTTGAAGGAAGAAGAGAGAATGAAACAGGCCCAAAGTGGACCAAAGAAAGAAATAAAGAGACATTGTGAAAAGATGAAAGAATATTGGAGGGAATAAATATATTAAGGAGAAGGAATTGGATTTTGGCACGTGGTACCTAGACGGCTCTATGAAAGAAAAAACTCCTAAAGAGAAATCATGTGCTGCCAATGACTTATCACACAAGTGTCGTTCAACAAAAAACGTTCATTTTTTTTAACACTATAATTTATTCATCCTCCAAATTTTATGGAAGAAGGGGAAAAAACGAGAAACTCTCCCAGCGTGTAGAGAGTTTCACTGAGATAATACGCAAGAGTAAACTTGTTGTATTAGACGTATGGACGAGAACCACTTCGCAAATAACACCTACGAGTACGTTACCGGACAGAAAACCACAACCAAATGAGTTGAGGAGGCAAAAAGGCAAGAAGAGACCCAGACAAAGCAGTTTGAGAGATAATAGGTGTAGGATAGGAATATCTACAGGAAGGCTGTTGAGAACCTCAAGCTACCCCAGCTCCCCCACACAAGGACAAGAGATACCGCCGCCCAAATCAGTATAAGAAAGGTGAGGAAAGGCTAGAGAGTGAATTGGATAAGTAATGGATGAGAAGAAAAGAGATAGAAGGAACATGGGAGTGTGATACCTTGAGCATATGATAGGTAGTTCAACGCTGTCCACAGGAGGCCGAAATCGATGGAGGAATTAAATGTGTTGGTCGGAGAAGACGTCGGCGGTGAGTGGAGAGGGAGTGGAATAAGGAGGAGAGAAGATATGGAGGGGGGAATTGGTCGGTGACTCGGGAGCTCGTCGGAAATGGGACGGGCTCCCCTCCCCCCATTTCTCCGGGAGGGCAGAGCGCGGAGAAAGGTGGGAGAGCGTCGGAGGAGAGCCCTCGGGTCCCAGGGGAGAGAGGGGTGGGGTGGAGAGGGCGGAGGGTGGGAAGAAACCGTTAGTTTAGAGAGGCCGCGAGAGAGCTCGCGTGTGCTCTGTGAGGAGCTGGATAGGGAGGGAGGGAGAAGCACTGTGACGACGAGTAAAAGGAGAAGAGAAGGCGTCTCTCTCTCTCTCAGAGGCAGAGTTGGGGATGAGGATTGACGATCCCAAGCAGTGGTGCAACAGGTATACAGGAGGAGTGGGTGAGGTCCGAAGAGGAGGGGGCCCAACCACCAACACATTGAGGTCAGGCATCGGGGAGTTGCTGTATACGCTAGAAGGGGGTGGGATGGGCTCGGGGGGAGGGAGAGGCAGGAGGGGGGGTATCGTGGGCAAGTAGGGTGGGTGGGCGCGCGTAGGTAACTTCAAGCCGATTGGTCGGGGCTCTATAACGGTCATCTGCAAAAGACAAGAGAGGGATGAGGGGGTGTGGAGGAGGAAGATGGAAAAGGGGGGTGGGGGGTTTAGTGAGGGAGCATAGGCGAAATTTGCCGGTAAATAGGTTGAAAAGGGAATGGGTTGAGAGAGGGAGTATCGGATCAAATTCGGGAGTGGCGGGCTCTATACAGAGAGTGTGGGCAGGAGAGGAGGAGTGGATTTTTCGTGGGTGGGCCATGCCAAAATCCACGTAATTCGCCTCAATTCGTTGGCTTCTCACGTTTCGCGTTTCCGAAACAGAAAACCAGGCAAGGTCAGACGAATGTCTCGGCTTCGTTTAACATTCACACCCCACTGCCGTGTCTTCTTCTGCGGCCTTTTTTTTAATATATATATTTTTTTTACCCCCTCTCCTCTCGTTTCGTCCGAAGGAAGCCATCGTCGTTTTATTCGGGACGCAGCGCGGTCGACTGGGACGTTATAAACATTTTTACGGCGCGGGAATAAATCCGCTCCGCTTCGTTCTTTTTTGTTTTTATTTCCGTCGCCTAATCTGATTTGGATGCTATCGAGGTGAATTTTTGTTAGCATATTTTTTTTGGAATGGCATTCGAGGTGTAGGTAAATAAACGAGCGTAAAATTTATATGCCCACCGACACAACGAGAAGTACACACATTTTGTGTACCCGATATGTACAATTAATTCACCTTTTGGGCATTTCGTGAAAGGGAGCACGGTGTTATTATCACTCCGGTGGTAGAGGAGTGGAAAGCATGCTTGAAGGATGGTAATGTAAGGTTTTAATGGCGTTTATGACAGAATTTTAGTTTATTTAGAAAAGGTCGAATTACATTGTAAATTCAGGCGCAATATGATCGACTGCTCAAAATCTTCTAAATTGGTGAAATCTCTTACGAAATACTGAACCTCTTGCATCTTACCCAGTCAGATAAGATTGTTTAAGACTTTTTCTGTACTTACACCTGGTTATGATGCGTAGGTCGTCAATAAAAAATATGTATGCTTGGAAATACTAAGTTTTTCCCTAAGTCATGATGCGCTTCCACTCATTAACGCTAGAAACTACATCGTATGTAACAATACAAAAGGTACGCCCTGCAGAGATTTTTCCGTTATATCCATTCTCAATTTTCGTTCTGGTTGAGGTTTCGGCTTCTTAAGGAGGCTCGATTTGATTTATAACCTGGCTGTCAAGGCGAAGGAATGACCTGATTTCAATCGGCTTCAACGCCACCCAACTCCGTTGCGTGGTGTTGAAGCCTACAACGCAAACCCTCCTGCATTACGAGGAGAGCATTAACGCGGAATGTAAAGAAGATCTAGGGAGAGAGAGAGCTTCAGATTCGTCGTTCAATAATCCATGAGGACTCTGCCGATCGGAAATACACGACGAGGAAATCAAGGCGATCGATCGTCCCCCTGGTGGACGATCCCGGCGGTCACGGTGACGTGCGCAGAGCGCAAAACCTCTCCATTCGGGGACACTCTCCGCACGGTCAGGACGAGATGCGACGAGGTCCGTGGGGAAGAGTTGCGAGAGGAGGGGCAAATGTGAATTCAATGTGGGTGTCGGTGTGGGGAAGGGAGGTACTCGGAAAGAGAGAGAAGGAACAACCTGCGAAACAGATGAAGGTGACGACGCGCAAAAAAAACAACTTAACTCCCTGAGGGCATCGAAAATACCTGGGCGCGTCCGCGTCTTATTGACTTTTTTCAAAAGAGTTTTCTGCCGCGGAAATAAAACGAAAATCATGGACTGGATCTCGAAAGAAAAGGATTTGCATGGGCGGGGTGTTATTTTGGCGAGGGAAACATCGGCGTTTTCATGACCGATAAAGTCAACGGAGCACTCTTTATATCTCATGCCGCCGATCGCAGGGGGAGAGGGGGTCGGTAATCGAAGGAGATGGTGGTGGGAGGGAATAAAGGTGTATTTTTTTATCTCCGCGGCGCGGAAGACAGTGTTTACGCCTAGGGTATGAAAGTCAATAAGCCATCAGCGGGGCGCCGCCCCTCTTATTGCGACGATTAACCTTCGAAGAGAACGATGTTTTATTTTCCTCTCTTTCTCATCGGATGGGATTCGGAGCGAAAAATGTCTGAACACATGTTTGCGATTTCGTTATCAGGACGAAAAATCTTCAGCCAACTCGGTCCCGCACGATGGGGACTAGAATGTTTTTCTTGAAGCGACTTACATAACGCCGTTCGTTTGATTTCCGTAAATGGAATGGAAACTCCCATGAGAAAACGCCTCCTTCTGGGGTAAACATTACCATTTGACGAAGAATAGAACCTGATTCAAGCAAAATTATTCCATTTTGGACTGGTGGGTGCGTTTGGAAACGTAACGAATGCATCCAACCTTAAAAGTCAATCCCCAGAAGTATTTTAAATTTCTGAAAAAAAATTTTACATGTCAAATGCATTAAGTTTCTCAGTTTTTAAGTGGACTGTTTAGGTAAACTTTTGCGTAGAAAACGATTAAGTTCCACAAAGTGACACCTGAGATATTCAATTTTTAAATGTAAACATATGTAACGGGACGAGACCAATATTTATGACGATTCTTCTCACCTTTAATAGGGTACTTGAATATCTCGTAGACTCGAGCTAAGTATTTACTTTCAGAAATATCTAGTATCTGTGACGTAGCTTTTTTTCAAACGAAGTTTTTTTTTTTCTTCCTTCAAGTACTTAGACTTCACAAAAAGAATCTACATATCCATACAAGACACGTCTCGAAGGTGTTTTTTACCGTCCACTAGCCAACTAGCCGTTAGCCTAGTGGTAATGTTCTCTCTAAATAAATAAACCTAGGAGTTAAAAATCTTTGACATAGCGATCCATCACGTAAGAAAAACCTTTTTTGGAAGATAACACGAATAACCTTTTGGGTTCAGTTTTCCTCACGTCAGACGGACCAGGTTTCCGTACAGCATCTCATCCGATCCAACTCGCATGCTACTTAATCTTGTGGCGATCTTTCGCACGATAAAACTCCGAGAAAAAGTACCATGCGACGACTTGGAAGAGCTTATTGAGTAGCTGTCGTGAAGACTAAATGGATATTCACTCCTATCCCTAGCCACTACAATTTCCGCGGCGTTCCTTTTATTTATACTGTCGCAGTGTTCAATCCCTCCTCGTTCCCAGTTCGCGCAGCAGCGCTCTTTTGTTATCAACAATCAAGTCGCCACGCCACGCTCGCGTCGTGATTGGTAGTTACACACAACTCTTATAGAAAAATAAGTCCTATTCAATACGATTTCCATATACGAGGCCACGTGCGAGCTGTTTTTTTTTTGTTCGGAAATTGTAAGGAAACGTCCCTCGTTTGTGACACTGAATTATACGATACGATTGTGGATTGTAAAGATTTACCAAATCGATTAGAGACCCACGTGATATTTTTGAAAAACTTCGGTCGCAGATGTTACAACTTTTAAGTCAAGAAGGAAGCGTTCTCGAATGATTTATTGTTTACGCTAGTTGCGGAACGGGACTACTTATTTCTCTCTCTTGCTCGCAAAACACACACACATACATCTGTTCACCTGAGTTCGCTCAATGTTACGTGTGGGAAGACAAGACGCTTGGGTACACGGCGAATCTCCGTGATTTTCTCGGCCCTGAATTGAGGGGGAATTCCACCTAAAGGGGAAGTCATATCGCCAGGACGATCGCCGGGATTACTGTCACGCCCGTCCGTCGCAGTCGGCTTGTCCTTTGCGTCGCACTGTAACGCGTGCGTGCCCCACCCTCCCGCCCGCTGCTGCCGCCTTCCCAAACCCCGTCCCCCACTGCGACCAAGACCTCACAGCCTCTCTCACGCGCTGGGCGAGACCATGCGAAGGTGTCGCCCGACTCGGGCTCTCGCGTACGCCCACGCCTTTTCACGCCAACCTGCTGTCCTTGTCACGCGTTTCCTTGGGATGATGATATAAAACGCCATCGGTGAAGCCAGTGCTGCCAACAGGATTTTCGCCACCAGAATCTGGGGTTTTCCATCGAAGGGAATGCCAACGATTGATTCGAGTGCATAAATACCGAGTGAGGAGGAGGAGGAGGAAATATATATTTTTTAAACTTCGTGGTTTCTTACGCACGAACAATGGGGGACATTTTAAAAAAAATATTTTTTACGTTTTCATGGTCGACGGCAATTCCTACCGCAGAGTGACAGTCGTAGTTATGTGTGAAAAATACGATTCGTTTCTCGTTAAAATGATCTCTCATACGTTCCGTGTCGATGGACCACAAACATCCATAAACACATATACTCACAGAGATGTCAATGAATACGTTTGCATAAAAATAGTCTATAAATACAATATCGTGAAGAAGTTCAGTCTCACTTTTATCCTAATTAAATAAATCATTTCCGATTACCGGTAACGAATACAACGACGTCAACCTACATCTACACAATAATTTGTTTGAATAAATCATTAAATTTTAGTTTATATACACGATCTCTTCGGTTTGTCTTTGTCATTGTATGCGTATCGTGCGATGTAAGGACGAGTATTTGAATCTGCCTGTGACGGTCCTCATCTCTCTTTTAATTTAGCTATACGTGGTCGATTCTACCAATATAACGTGGTGTCATAATTACCTCGGTGTAGCAAGGAAACTTAAATGTGTTTCTTTATGAAAGAGTGCCGTGCTCTCTTCGTGAATGAAAGGGTTCCCTCCCTTATTCCTTTTCAAAAGGCGCTATTTTGAAAATCGAATGCTGGGGTTCCTCTACGAACGCTTTTTGGTTAAATTTGTGCCTAAAGATGAGATAGTAAAATAAAGATACATTTGTGATAATTATTTGGAGGGTTATTTCACCAATTTTAAATGAATATAAGGCGGTTTACAAAAGAAAATCATTTTCCACCGCTGGTGTACTTTTCGATTTCCTACATCTCCGTGAGAAACTTTCGCTTCCAGTCAATTATTTGAAAGGTTAATCGTTTACTTTCTCGGAATGATTAACATAATCATAATAATTCAGATTATAATCCTGAAATTACGATATTTCGATTTTTCTGAAAATATCGACGCATATCGATGTTATAAAGGCTTAAGCTCTGAAAATAATCGACCACACGAACCCATCCCATCCATTTCCTGTGAGAAGTTTAACATGAACGGAGATGGGTCGGTGAAGTTTAACATGAACGGAGATGGGTCGGTACAGTTTAGGAAATAATGACCAATATGAATTTTTATCCAAATCCGAAAACTGCCATCATTCCTGAGTCCAGCAATAAATGAAAAATACTCGCTGAAAAAACAACACGCGTCTTTCACTCACTGGGCTTGAAAAAATCAATTTATGCATTCGCATAATAAAGTAATTACTGAGGGGGTTCCAGTTTTCCAAATTCTTGGGCCAACGTTTCCTTTCACTGATAATGTAGGTATCTAAATCATGTAGTGCACCTACTACTTGTACTTTCAACTTAAATTATGCAGTGCACCAATTTTTTTTTCTTAAATACGGGTGGTGCCCTAACACCCCGCCACACGCCCTTGCGGCGGCTTGCGGGGTATTAAGTAGATGTACATGTAGAACTTAACAGTCAATGAAAATGTTTTCATTGTGCTTATTTATGCCTTAGACTGTCGCTTGTGAAATTTTCTTCTGGTTCATGTCTGTGCGGCATTCAATTTCCAATTGCGAACGACGACATAAGAGAGAAAGAAATTTAACGAGGATAAATTGACCTCATAATTATGGGTAAATCGTACAATTACGTCAATAATGATAAAACAAGAGATTAACTCAATTACGATAATATTGTCCAATGTTCACTTTCGCTCATATAAACACCAGGTATAGTCGAGGTCGTATTGCGATTATATATTCTAAATTTCCGTATCTACCCAATTGGGACATGTCGAATAAGTGTCCATGGCGGTATAACGACGATAATTATCGACTGTCGATATATTGGCCTCAAAAAATCATTCATGTCGACCCGGTCGATATGACTATGATACCGCTTAATGTATCGTCGTACGCATGGCACAACTCTACCGGGGAGCAGTTCGAATATTCACGGACTTCATGCGTCTCAATTTGGCCGAGCATTTTTTCATCACGCCCTAGGGCATTTCCGCCAGCCAAATATTCAGATCGGTCCCTTAAAAGCCGCGATCCCCCCCCCCTCTCTCTTATCTCCACTCACATGACGTCTTCCCGCCACATTTCCTTCGAACCGTCTATTCGGCTATTTCGGAAGCCGCGGAGGAGGGAGAGAGAGGGGTGAGCGTCTTAAGGGAGAGCGGCCCCTTCCGTAAACACTGACCGCCCTCGTGCCTCCGCCCACGCGCGCGCGAGGATATTCGTCCTGTCACGGGGGCGGACTTGGAATGGGTAAAGGGGACGCAGGTTATGGTCCGAATACCTCAACGGAGACAGCAGGCGGTGGACTAACACACGGACACACACGTGTGCGTGCATATAATATATACATATACACTACATTTACGTATTATATTTAAAAAATATATTTCTATATATATATATATAACTTGGGATGATTGTAGAGGTCACCCTGGACTAAGCCCGGCAGCGTGTGAATATTCACACATTAGGGTGGGGGGGCCAGTTCCTTTCCCTCTGCTATTATGGTTATGGTTTCCCAGGAAGATCTGGTACCCGAAAAATCAACTAGCTTGGGTGGAGCTGCAGGTGCTCAGACTGCCTTGAACCCGGGACCCTCCGGTCAGTAGTCCAACGCTCTACCCCTGGACTACCGCGACCCATATATATATATATATATATATATATATATATATATATATATATATATATATATAAACACACAAACACTAAGCTAATAGATATTACACACACAGAAACATACTAAAAGAAGGACACTTACAGTAGATATTTAAGTTTCGACGGCACGGCCGTCGTCTGTATGTTGTGTGTGTGTATATATATATATACACACACACAACAAGTAAAGAAAGCACACAGTTGGAAACAGATTTATCGATTTACTCTGGCTCCAAACCCTTAAAAGAAAAGGTAAATTTTCTAAACATGTCCTTTCCTGGTTCATGAAACAAAACACACGATATGGAAAACATCGAATAGTGACCGATCGTAAAATATAAATAACAAATATAATTATTGTGGTTCAGTTTGCCTTTGGTGGAAAGGCGAAGAAATATCGGTTTTTTAGTCTCTGTCCATCCGAAAACTACCTTAAACGGTGAACTATCAAATAGTCGAGAATGCTTGAAAAAATATTTTCCGGTACTCGCATGAATCATTTGCCATTCGTTTCCATCGCCACTTTACTTCCTTCCTCGGGAGTGAACCCCTCGGAAGTGAAGTGTTTAGAACAGACTTTGTTCTTCTCTTCTCTCCTCAAGCTTTTAAACAAGCCAACCTTTGATTATATCCCCTTCAAACCAATTTAGACATCCCGGACGTCCATTTCAAAATATTCCAAACCAGGTTGGAGCTATACAGAAAACACTACCTGTGCTTTGTCAATTGTTCGATTCCCATTAAATCGATGGTATATAATTACGGCATTATTTTCTGCATTCGGCTAATTCGATATTGCAGCACTCCTCATTGGTCGTAAAATATAATTTATCCTCGGGCCTTTCAAATGGCGTGTAACACTCGTGAGCTTCAAAGAATACTAATGACGTGATATGAACTAAGCCTTAAAGTCTCTCAAAACGAAATGTTAAAACCAGCGATACCTTCTTGAGATCCATTTGGAAACCAATTCTTCGCTGGCTCAATGAAGAGCTTCATTCGACTCTTGAAAACATAACGATGTGAAGTTATATTTTTAAGTTGCCAATCAGGAACACTACAATGGAAAATTTTTTCAAACTGCATTCGCGAACTAAATCGAGAAAATTTACTTTTGGCAAAGCATTAATGCTGGTCGAAAATTTTAGAGCAAGTGGCGATTTCCACACAGACAAATGCACCTCTTATTGCAGCGCATTGCCTGAAAATAAGGCATTTCAAGATCTAAAGGCCGTCAACGTCAGAGATTTGAAGCAGCGTCGGTCATTGATGCGATGAGGAAAATATTTTCGTACCCCTCGAATCATCCTTTCGAGGAAGGAAGTCGTAATGAATTCCTTAAAGAATTCTTTCAAAAGCTTACTACAAAAAATAAGAACTCGATAAAAGACGTTTGGCTTAAAAACGTACCAATCACCAAAAAAATTCCAGATTAAATCTCTAGCATTAATTGGAGGCTTTTCTCTTAAAGTAATTTTGTTAGAAATGTATTATTATCCACAATCTATTACGACAGGGTCACGAAGGAATTTATCCCCACGGAACCATCAAGGTACGAGGACTTGAAAAGGCTTCAATTTTAAAATAATTAAACTCTCGCAATACATCCAGGATATTCGAAATTATTTTTTGGTGTTGTTCGATATCCATAATTATGATTACAAACTGCAAAGCATTGCAGATTGGTTGCAATCTCTAGAGACGAGTGCTTTTTTTTAGGATATTTGAATGTGGCTTAAGAGTAGAAGCTCTCCGGTAAACATAGCAAATTCCGCCATAGGTGACGGAAACGGTAGAACAGCCTTTCGAAGCGGAATAACTGCTTTACCCTACAATTATCAACCTGGCATGTGATAAGAACACTATGATTCATCCCAAGCCGAGTTCAACAAATTTCACGCTTTTAACTAAACATTTCTAAAGGCAACGAACCTTAGGAGCGACAGTGGTATCCAGTACAAAGTTTGTAACGAAAGATTAATAATCTAATTCAAAGTCGTAATTGCACATTTGTTTCTGGAACATTTTTTCTTGGACACGAAGGCCCTGAAACCTCAGATGTCTTCGTCACCTACCCGCGGTTCTCCACTGCGGCATAATGAAGGGCTTTTCGGCCAGCCTTCGCTCAGAGGCGAATGTTTATCGTTCATTCAACAAGCTCCATCCTACGTCCAGTTGACAGGTGAAGAGGACGGTTTCTTCCCCCTCCCCACTTCCTCTCCATCCTCTTTCTCTCTCCTCTCTCTCTCTAACCCTCCTTCCCCCACACAATCCCTCATCCTACCTCCCTTCAAGTCCACCTCCTCCTCCTCCCCTAATCCTCCCTCCACACCTCCTGACTAGCTGCCCACCTCAGGCACCGAAGACTGACCCGATTTCCATTCTCTTCCGAGAAAAATCATTGGCAAGCAGCAAGAGTCGACTTGTCTCGGGATGGGAGGAGGGTTGGGAAAGGTGGAAAAGGGTGGATGGAGGTTCTTGGGGATGGGTGGAATGGGGGATAGGAGCGTTTTATAAGGAATCAGGGAAGAAGGGGAAGAGTCGCCACTGGGGGATGGGAAGTATTTTCTATAAAACCTCCCCACACCACCAACCTTAAACTCCCTGCCGACATCATTAGGTTCATGAGCGTCGTGTGTCTTTAACGGTTTCAATGAGCGGCGCGCGAGTGAAGATCGTTTTATTCTATTTCATCACTATTAATTTTTTTTTTATCTGTCTGATGGGTACTTATTTGTGTGCCCATCCAACTGCGCAGTTTGCACGAATCGTTAGGGAATCCATTCGTTGGATCAATCCGAGTGGGGGGGGGGGATGTTCATCTGAATCTCCTTCTGTACTTTTTACCACACTCTCTGAAAAGAATCCTTTGGTCCATTTGTGTTTTTTTAAAGCACTTGAGAGTGCTCAGAAATTTAAGAGTTAAAACTCATAAAAAGAGTTCAATTATGTAACGTAAGTATGAGAACGTAAAATGTTGACGCATACGACGGCCTAAACCACACACGTAAGAGGGAACCGAGAGGGTATTGGAAGCTCTCAAATTTTTTTGTTTTATAGATTTTAGGGTTTTGAACAAGGTTTATAACTATTCCAGTGCCGCATTCCATTACAAATACAATCGGCAGTTATTTCATCAAGTCGATGCTCTGGATGCCTGAACTCGCCAACGTCTTTTGATGCCCTCGTCTTCTCCACGGTGACCATCTGTTGCCCAATCAAAGAAAAAGGCAAGGTCGGTCGACTTTCATGTCTCGCAAAGTTTTATTTCACTCCATCCCATTCAGTCAGCATTCACATCAACCACCCAGCTACGAATTGCGTCTGCCGTCTCCTGGTATCGATAACCAATGTATAATAGAGTTTAATCGTCTCCTCTCCCACAAAATAACATCTGCCGGACTCCCTAAAACATTCCTTCGTCTATATTTTCTCTCACTACTTCAAAATCGAACGGTCACGATTGATGTCGAAACCTACAGTCGACGCGCAAGGCTCTTTAAGTTCTAAATATTCACTCGATTCCCATACGCTATTTTCGGTGACCACTGCGGGTGTGATGATTCGTATGCTCGAGGAACGCAAACGATATGAATTAGGAGCGTTTCTTTAGTTAAAAAAAATGCAAGAGATCGGGGTACCAGGAGTGAAACATGAATGGGTCATGAAAGAATGTGGATTGGATGCGTAGGTGATGAACAAGAATGAAAGCAGCGTGCTTCACCGCTTTGGGCAAATTCAGAGAAGGGTCGAGAGTCGAATCATCAAAGAGATTAATGTGTGAGACGAAAGATTTTGTATGAGGAAGGGGAAGACCGAGAAAGTCACGGACGAATGCGGTCGAGGAGACTCTCTCATGACGACGAGTATTATAAGTCTCGGGAAGGGAAGAAAATGTCTGAAACAATAAATGAATGTCAAGGGTTTGAAAAAATATACGCAAGGGCAAGGCAGTATGGAAGACTTAAGTGGAAGTTAGTAGATTTGCCTGAAATTACTTAAAATGAGTAATAATTTATGTAAAATAAGCGAGACCTTAACGTAAAACGCGTAAAGCGAGCGAGACGCGAGTAAAAAAAGTAATGATTTATGATTTTGCCTAACCTGAAAGATAACGACTTAATGAACGTGTTTAATGCATGTAACAAAACATGTAGAATACAAATGACCCCTCTCCCCGTACGTTATGCTTTTGTTTGTACAAATGTACGTATTAAGTTTGTATCAATGTCAAAATTCTGGATACTACGTGGAGAAAATAATGATGTATCCTTTTAAGATACTTTTGCCTTTCTAATTAATGTTATGTATTTAATTTTTAGTTTTATTTGGCTCTGATAATGCAATATACAATGTTTGGCAGGGCATTTTATGATTAAAAACTCTAAAATTGGGATTATAACATGTTTTATTTGGATACGATCCGGGTTTCGTGTTCAACGTGTTCGTCAGTAATAAATAAACATTAGCATCATCATTAGGTACTAAAGAAAATACTGTGGAATGATAAAGTGATAGTTTTTTTAATTCAAAATATGAATCGATTCCTTAAAGCTACGCCTGAAACCATCAACCATGGCAATGCATCTCTTCATTTATAATTTCGGCTGCCACAGTATAATTATTTCAGAAGTGACAAACCTAAACCTTGTCTTGAGGGAATATTGTATTACGCTAATTACTGCAGCTGAGAGAAATCAACTATTACTTACATTTCGAGACAACTTGGAAATTACATTACTCTGTATTTTCAATCTTAAAAGAACTCCGTAACAACGAAACGTGAAATGCACTCTGATGTTTGTGATCGAACTGGCATTGAGTCGAGTGCGGAGGAACAATCTGGACAAGAGCGTAGGGACGGGACTTCGGCCAATGGAAAATAATTCTTTATTTTTTTTGCGATTCTGTCGCCAAAGTTGTGTGCATGAGTTGCCTACGGGAGAGTTGAGGTCGAGTGAAAGCTGGGACGTGCCCCGCGGTTCGAGGGCGAAGCGTCGGTGATGTGACCACGAGTCTCCGAAGAAAACAACTGCTGAATTAACTCTTTTTAACAGACTCTTCGGTAATTTACGTGTAACTTTACGAAAAAGAAACGGTCACTATTCAAGTTCGAACGCGTCTCAATTCATCCCAACTAGATAGAACCACTTTTACATCTCCCTACTGAATATGGCGTCTTATTTTTGTTTTAACTTCGACAAGCGTTCTTCTATAACTTTCGTCAACTTTGTTAATGGTGCTGCCATTGATTCAATAGTTTTGAAATTGTACTATAATTGTCAAATAGCCTTCACATTGATTCTACCACTTCTGCGAACGAATTAGTATACCATCAGCGCTCGTTCGTGAAATTTAATGGACCATGGGATTTTAAAATTTGTTGTTGGCAATCGCGAAACAAAATGGCGTCTTTTTCTCTTATAGGGGTAATCATACGATTTGTATGTACTCGAATTTGTTGAGATTAAATGAACCTCTTATATTAAGTTTAAACTTTTACCTAAGTGATTAGAGATTAAATTTGACCCCTACACAAGCATATTTTTTCAAACTGACAACCTTAACTGTTAGCAGTAAACGCTGTATACGATTAACGGTTTAATGCAGTCATCCTGGATTATACAAAAACCCGAAGCATCTTTGTATCTTTCCCTTTGTTGATATTAGAATAACTTTTTTTGAACGCGAATTTCGCACACTCGATTTCATCTCCTTAACCAGGAGTCAGATCTGCTTGAAAGCCGCTTACATATCCCCACTTTGGCGGGAAATGATTCATCCGACCTGCCCTAGAATTTCTCAAAAACTTTCCCTTCTCTCCCACCCATCCACACTGCCGATGCCCTTTCTGTTCTAATTAACAGCTCTGCGATCCCCCTGAAGATTGAGACCATAGAGCGAAGACGCACGACCAGGATTGTTATTTATGTGACTGTCCCTTTGGGACGTTGATTTAACGTCGTCGAGCGACATGCTAGGTCTTCCGACTCCGCGGCTTCGTACAACCTCGCTACAAGGAATAACGGTTTTCCCCCTCGACTTTTCGAGATATGTGCCTCTCGAGCAAAAGCATTGCGGAAAATCGGACGTCGGCGCCTCTGGTCTTGTCTCGTCTCTTACTTCAAAAGATCTATTGAGGTACGGTCAACGTTGCGCGCGACGACATAGTCGGCCGAAAGGTCATTATTGATGATGTTCCCGATAGACCGAAAGTTGCGTCTCTCCCCAATTCGTCCTTACTTTAAAGTGGAGTTTCATTGTTGCCATTCTTAGGGGAGGAGGGCAATTTTAATTGCTCAGACAAAACTAAAGTCACTCTCGAACTCGGATGACGTATGTACTAGTATTTAGTATTTAACAAAATACTGTACGTAGTCAGCAGTTCGACTGAACTAAATTGAAAGTTAAAAACAGGAGGGCGAAAACCTGAGGATGTAGAACAGTTCACTTAACTTGGAAGTGTTTTGGACCGAGATAGTCCTATGAGTAGGGACACAAGAAGAAGAATTGCGTCAGAAAAAGAAGCTCTCACCAGGAGGGAGGGAATCGATGGCATGGACGTTGAGTGAGGATGTTATGAACATTTTGATATGCAGCGTGGTTTTTTCAAGACAAGGAAACTTTGTCGTTGGAACTAGATGATAGGGATGGATTAAAGTCTTTTGAGATGTAATTTTGGAAGTGACCAAAGGTGTAATGGGCGGTTTTGATTAGTGATGGAATGCTAAAGAGGGTGACATAAAGGGAAGAATTTTAAGCATGGGAAGAAGAGGGATGAAAAGGATAGGCATTATTGGATGGAATGAAGGAAGTTAGAATGTGCACGGAATCGAAGAAGGTTTTAACATAGTGTGGGTATCCAAGTTTTGTGTCTTGTCTTCAAAGGAGGCTAAGAAACGAAGTGGTATAGTCTTGGCATTCATCCAAAACCATAACGTTGGACTACCAAATAATAACATTTTTTTCCTCATATTTGTGTAAATCGCCTCGTATAATCATGTAAGATAAATATCCAACCTTTAGTGCTTTTTAGTAAATCACCATAGGAATCGTTACCAGGTGTTTTTGCGTTCTTTCTTGGACATTTAAAATCTAGTCGGCAGTATTCCCAACGTGTTCTCTCCGACAAGCCCAAAGGCCATTAGTTCGTATCCCACCCCGCCCGACTGCTCGTGTTGCCACAATGAGGAATACCGCAATGCACGTCGGCTATAGGGCGAAAGCCTTGACCTTAGTCTACTGTGTGCTTATGAAGTTCCGATAGGTACAACTCGTAGTAGGCCGTGAATGCAGTGGGACAGGCTATCTTCGGCAAGCGCGCACAGCAACTGTCTCTCGGGCTCCAACCACGCCACCATCGGTACCGTCTTCGTGACTAGACCTTCGATGCAAGATCTGTCATTCCCCTTCGCAATTCCCTTTTTTTCACTCGCAAAATTTATTAATTTTTCATCCTCCCTCGAACAAACTCAAATTGCAAATGCGTTATTGTTGCCGTGGCGGCATGCGCGTTCGTGTATGATTAACGTTTTGCATACATCCCATTGAGGAGAGCCGAGACAAAGGAAAGGGGATGGGGGATGAGGAAGGGCGGTGAGTCGAAGTGGGTGCGGTGCTTGCGGGTTGGGCAATGCGGGAAGAAGGAGGTGGGGATGGTAGTTAGAGAGGAAGGTGGTTCGCGCGTTCTCTCCCCCGCACCCTCCTCCCACCCCCTGTTGTCCATTCACCACGCTCACACTCTCCCTTTCTCCTACCGCCATCGCCCCCTCGAGCCTCTTTTGTTCTTAAACGCCACGGGTCCGCTCCTGGAGGAACGATCCGATCGCCGCGACGAACGAATCGTAGTGTGTGTCTGGGTTTGGATTCCATTAATTTTTTTGATCAGTTGTCGAGTGAAATTGAGTCGATTGCTGTCACATTTGGACGGAGATCTCAACAATTATTATTATTGAAAGTCTAATGGTTATGTTTTGAATGAACACAAGCTACCAACCGGTACAATGATAATATCCCTTGCCTATCCTAACAAAACCCAACTCTTCAATAAGCCCTTCTTCGATTCCGCAAACATCCTTCCTCCTAACTTTTCATCGAAGTTTTATACTATTTATATTTGAATCGACCCCATTTTTAGCTTATAACTTAATAAACTATCCCATACGATTCATTGCAACATGGGACTATGTACAATTCATTAATAAAATTTGTACCGTGCCAATATGTTCACTTAGTATATAGATTATCAAATCAGCACGATATGTTAGTTAATTTCTCCCCTTTGAATTATTTCGTACCCATCCAAATATTTTAAACACATCCACTTCTTACAAAACTCATCGTTTCGGGGTGACTTTTTTATTGAAACGAAAAGACTCCTGGGACTCCTCGCAAAGGGAGAGTGGGTAGATATGGGCTTGTTACGCGGCCGTTGGGGTAGCCACTCACGTCAGGCCAGAGCTAAAATGACATATCGTATCTACCAGCGAACATAAAACTCCCGTCTCTAAAACATCCTTCAACCCCTGAACCATTTTTTCAAGATGGGATTATGTTTGCTGCGTCCATCATCGTTACGAGTGAACGGTGGTACGGTAATCGTTCATGAACGACTCACTTTGAAATGCCTGCGTGGACGAACTGGAGGATGGGCTTTCTTGGAAAAGATGGCCTCATGTCCCGTCAATGGCCTCTTCATTTATGTTTCCGACATCTTCCCGACCCTTCCTTTCCCTCTTATTCCCTCTGACCACCCCCACTCCCCTTTTCCTCGATTCCGTCACTCCTCTTCCAATCCACCCCTTCCCATTCTCTCCCCCTAAGGCGATCTCCAAGGATTCCTCTGACTTCCTTCCTCATTCACTTAATATTTTTTCCCACCAGTTGCAATAGATGGGGACCGCAATGTGGGGTGAAATCTGCGGTTAAAGTGATACCCATTTCGCCTGAACGAAAAACTCGCTACATCAAAACTCGATGGGATTGGACAGTCTCCCATTTCCATCCAAGAACTCGGCAAATGCTGCTGCCGTTAGATAGTCCATCCGAAGCTTCTCATTACCATCTGAAGTGACTGTTCCTCCTAGGATAGAATGGCATTGATTTCTTGGGGAACATTCCAAGTGTTACATTTTAGACTCACCGTTAATTTTAATGACGAAGATATATAAAAATATATACATAACTCATTCGCCAAATACTTCAAACAAAGAAGAATACATAAAAATTTGACGGAAATGCGATGCGTGTTTTCGTACCATTTCAATTTGAAATGTCGGCAAATAGTAATTAATTATTTCTTTCATTGCATAGGAATTAATTTGTTCAATCATAATATTTGAGGCAGAGTTCACTTATGCAAACAAAATAGATCATAATTTTTAACGAAAAAATAGCGAATATATCGGAAAAAAATGATTCAGCACACTTGCCGATGAAAGTTAAAGAAGCACAAATAATGTTTACGAGACTATGTTTACCATCCATCAGATATCATCTTTGAACTGGTCCCAGTGAACAATATGGGGTTTCGGTGTAGATTTAGGATATTTATATTTTTGACTTTATGGAATCTGTTTTAGACGGCTCCTGAATATTTCATGTTGTTTATAAACCCGATTTGATCAGTCAAACTAGAAGAAAATTGAATGAGGTCATACAATCTCATGTACGAGTTCTGCGTACGTACTGCATGGTTGGATCCCAAATGACTCGCGGTTAGCCTTTCATATCGTAACTCATTTTCCTGCGATCGCTCCTTCTCGAAACGCCATTCTCTTGCGACCTTCACTTGTTTTTCTCCAAGTTTTTAAGGCCGAGATCTCCATCCGAACATCACGCGCAGCAGCGCACCTACGTTCCGCAAAAAGCGAAATATACTCATACGTACGTTTTCCATCTCCCATTACATCCACATAATCAGTCGCCATATTTCATGCCAGAGTGAATACCTTCCGAAAAGCGTTCCACAGAGCGCTGGCGCAGGCACTGGAATAAAAAAAATATGCAATCCAAACTTCCCAGGGCTTCCCTTTGATCTCGAGGTAGGGAATGTTCGCATATGACGCATTCAAAACTCTCTCCCAGCAGCATGACGCGCGGAATCGCAAATGCGAAGTCGCGACCTCTCTCACGCCAGAGGTAACGTTGATCGAAATGCGTGTTTCATGGCGAGGCAGATCCCGCGTTTTCATAACCATATTGCGAATACTTTCACGAATCATTTCGAGGTGCGATATCACTAACGACGTTATGAGAATATCTACATGATACCCTGAATATCATCAACGTGGTATGCGGCTGGGTGGTTCATCCACCTTTGGCATGGGCAACCCCCGAAGAGTTGCGTATCACGTAGCGTACGCCAACACTTACATACCATATGATCAACATGGAACAGTCGTGAAAAATTTGAAATGAGAATATATGGTGCAAAAATATCATATCTCCGCGATTTAAATGGAAATTTAACCGAAGCTTATAATAAGAGATAATGAAAATCACCACATTTTCAAAGGTCACAGGGAATGAGGAAAACAAGACCAAGACCGTAAACCTGATTGGCACTAAGTGATAAGGGGGAAAAAATGCTGAAGTTCAGAGCTGCATCACACACGTAGAATGATACAATTCTGAATGAAGTTTCAGTACATTTAATCATGGAATGTACATAACATGTACAGAACATTTAGGTATTTCTAGCAGTAGTTTTTTAGGGGAGGTGACCGAGAGCCGAGGTCATTTGCGCCATTAGGGATGGATACGAAAGGATAAAGGGTGAAGAGAAACCCGGCGTCAGCCTACTCTTTGACGAAAGGCGCCAAGGGGTCCGCAACTTAACGTTCCATTCGACGGACGGCGTACTCAAACAACGTGCCCTCCACAAAGCACCTCAGGTAGGGATCGGGATACCACTGAATATCTACTGACTCTGGGATTTGAACCCGAACCCTCTGGGTGCGAAACGAGTAAGTTAGCCACCGTACCACCACGATCCCCTTTAGGGATTTCTCAATACAATAACGGCATATCGAGATATAATAACCGAACAATATGAGCCGAAATGTGGTGAAACTTATATCGTGGATACGGCGTGGAGTTTTTTATGGGTCGGAAAATTGGTCGTTTTTGACGCAAGAGGATAAGCGTAGATCGAAGGGACTTTGTGAGACTTGGATGTTGAGAAGAATGAAGAAAATAAATTGGACGGAAAGGAAAATAAACGATCAAGTTCTAAGCATGGTAGTGTAAGATAAACGTCTCTAAGGAGAAATTCGAAGAAGGTGGGACAAGTGGATGGATATACATTGAGAGACGATTGGATGCGGAAGAAAGTAAAGATGGGAGAATGATGGGAAAGCTAGGTAAAGGGTAAGCATTTTGGATGGAATTAAGTGAGTTAGAAAATATACAGAGCTAGGGGGGAAATGTTCGGCTCAACATTAGTCTGGTGTGTATTCACTCCCCACCACACACCCTAGCGGTGTGCTGAAAAAATACTTTAAAAAAAATATTAAAATTGTCGATAGTTCTCGATGAGTGAAAATACATAAGCGAAAAACTTCCAAAGATTAAGCTTCGGAACCGATGTCGGGAAGAGATTTATCTGCCGCTAACCCACCTCCCCTGAAGTCTTAAGAGACGAACTGTCATTACTTGGAGGGAAAAAAGGAGACGGAGTGGGAAGGAAGGAGTGATTGGAAGCTGGCTGGCGTCCGACCTTCGATCCTAATGTAATCTTCAGAGCCCTTCGACAAGATGGCGGCGCCTCGGTCGTCTTTGATACTGGCCGGCTATCTGCGCTAGGGTCACGACAAACAGATACGCCAATCTTTTCACATCTTTTTTTGTTCCTCATCTCGCATGCAGCGATACGAGAGTCTTTACTTCATCTCCTCCAAAGGGGTTAACACATTTTCTTATGTCGCATAAATTTCGTGTTTTCGTGAACATCCTAACGTGCGAAATTATGTTTTTTTTTTCTTTAAGGAGAACGTTTTAACACTTATTCGGCGAGTATCACTAATCGTCGTCGCGCGAGAAAATGGAATATCCTTGTTTACTTCAAAATCAACCCAAGAACGGGGAAGTTTTTTTTTATTTCGTTCGTGCTTCAATCTTTAATGCCCCGTTGCGTTCGACGTGCGCTTGGCATGCCTTTCACTATGGCACTTGATCGTAAAAAGAGTAGAATTTAATGGTAGGCTTTAACGAGTCATTTTCAAAAGATAATCTCATTCCGATTGGTTTCATGAAACAATACGAACTTTCTGTCCACGATTTAAAACGTTATAAATCACGCGACCTCACCCTGCCGTTTTCATTCTAAATCCTCGATGATTTACTACAGTTCGTGATTCTGGCTTGCGACGGAAACGAACGGATATGCACGAACTGCAAAGAAATCAATAAAATTAGAGTGGGGCGAGGAAAGAAAATAATTTGTCCATGCAACCATACTACATCGGACCTTGCTGGTTCTGTCGCTGATCTTGATTATTATCATCGGATAAAAATGGTCCTAAATGATCAAAATTCAAACTTGCGAGACTTGGAATACCTTTTGTACCTACATGTAGATCATTCTAAATTTGGAAGACCGTAATTCGTATTTGAGATTCAGTAGGACGAATTCATGCTGTGAGATTCTCCCAACGGTCTTTTTCATTACATCTACATCTACATAAATACCAAAAAAAGTGTGTGGCAGGGGGTGTAACACCAGGAGGAAAGGGTAAGGGATGAGAGGGTTGGGGTTTATTCAAATAGTTAGGGGGAGGGGAGGAACTTGTATGAAAACAAATATAAAAATATATATCCACGCGCAGATTTTTTACATTAGCATCACTTCAGATTTTCTAGCAACGCGTAGGTAAGATCATTTCCTAAAAATATTTGTCGTGGTGGCATTCGATGATTGACATTCCCTTGGGTTGCAATGGTTTTGTGTATTTCCGGAGATAGACCGAAATGCCTGCGAGAACATATAATACGCCAACATTGTGATTGTTCTCAAATTGCTCCGAAAAAATGAAGACAGAATTTTGCCATCGATAGTACATTACATGCCATTCGAACCATTCAGCTGAAGGACTAACGAAGTCAAAAGAGTGGTTTTAAGTTATTTCAGAAACTAAGTCCCTTTTACTTTTAACTTCCTCCGTACTGACCACTCCTTGCATTCCCATCGTCCTGTGTCGTCTGCACCCCCTTGTCTTTGAGCGCTGAATACGCAATGCCTAACAGAGTAGGTCACTAATTTGTTCACAACGGTGAAAAATCTGACCTGAGGAATGAGAATGGTATTTGTTTTCACCTAGGCTATGCTAACGAAAATGCGCTCATTACTCACACAAGTCAAATAAAAAAAGAGTACAATTAATTCGAATGGATTGTGCTCACCATGACACGTGTCGAAAACAGTTCTTATATAAGTAGGTATATACATTCTTAGGCAATAATATTATATATATATATATATATATATATATATATAACTTTTGGACGGCACAATAGAACACAGAATAAAACAGATAACACGTAAAAGGACACTCACACTGTAGATGATTTAAGCTTTCGGCCTACTCCGAGGCCTTCTTCAGGTCAGACCTGAAGAAGGCCTCGGAGCCGGCCGAAAGCTTAAAAAATCTACAATGTGAGTGTCCTTTTACGTGTTATCTATTTTATTCTGTGTTCAATTGTGCCGTCCAAATGTTATATATGTATACACACACACATACACAGCGGGTTTTCGTGTTTGAATGTTTATGCGTATATTAAGTATAAATATATTCAGATATAAGTGTATATGTATACATATATCCGCTTTTGTTGAACGGACTGTGGACCCTCGGAAGTGAAAACATTGTCGGAATCGGATCCCATTCAGTGAGCGGTCGAGGGGTCAATCGTCCGGTTATTCCCGGGCGAAAGCGACGCCGACGCAATGGAAAGTGTTTTCACCCCGGAGAAGAAAAGAACCCGGACAAGAATAGACCACGTCAGCTGCTTTGCACGTCAAAGTTTCCGTCAAGGAGGAAATCGCCGGAATCACTGGTGCGCGAGAGAGAGGGAAGGGAAGACGAAAAGCTCTGGATTTTATCAAGGCGCGGTCTACTGACCGGTCGACACCCGGAACGGTGTTTTTGTCAAACTCTCTTTCACTCTGAAAAATTATTCTCGGGAGTTCTAAATCAATCGAGATGGATTAATGATCTGCCTTGTTTCTTAATTTTACCTACTTAGTGGTAGTTATCAGGGTAGGCGATCTACTGCTATGGTCAATTTCGCCATTTTGGGATGGGTGGGTAATTTGATAGGGGTAGGATGTCCAGGTTATCGAGGAAGAAGGGCCGATAGAAACCCGGCGTCGGTTTTGCCTCTTCTTTACGATAGGCGCCAATGGGTAGCTTAATTGAACTTTCCATCCGAGGGACGGCGTACTCAACTTGAAGTTTTCACCACAAAGAACGTCATGTAGGGATCGGAACAATACTGAAAACGACTCCCGAGATGGGATAGATATAAAAACTCTTTAATCGGGTGAAATTGAGACCATGAGGTACCTTCTTCTTGGGAAGCCAGTACAATAAATACCGCACCATTCCGATCCCATTCTCCTCTTTAATAATTTATTTTATTTATTTATTTTACATTAGTCTGAAAACGGCACTTCGACCTTTACATCGGACTTTGGACATAAACATAAGAATTTGACAATTATTATTACATACATCCAAGCCCTAGGTAGATGAAAAACCACCTTGGTGGGATTTGAACCCGCGATCTCTTGGTTGGCAGACGAGGACATTAGCTCGCCGCCACCAAGCCCAGCATACTATATAATAAATTCAAACCTGTCGAAGGCGGAATCCTTATTTCGCAAAGACCTTTAAATGCTAGAAATATCGAAATTGCGATGCATAACGATCAACTCATTCTCAAGTAAGGCTCTTATGAGGCCTTAAGAGCCTTTGAGAAGCAAAGAGAACATTATCCTCGCCATATCTTGCGTGAAATTTACACTTATACATGAACTTTTCCGAAGGGATAATAAAATTTCAGACCAATTTTGAACAATATTATTTTTCAGAATAAAATTGTTCAATGGGTTCAAATATCACCCATGGTCTTGAATCTCTGTTGCTTGAAAATACTTACTCCCCCTGATAGAATCGTAATTTTGAAAAAGAAATCATTTCATGGCTCTAGATTTAATCCTAAGTTCACGCTAAGTTCACCTCCCCACCCATTTATCCAAGGTAGAAAACTTGAAAGAAAGTTGTCCCCCCAATATTCCGTCTCCGAGGAGTTCTACTACGCCCACGCAATAATAACCGTTAGGCCGAATGTGGCGTCGCCCGCGACGTTGACCTTAATTTTAATACGAAGATTGTAATCCAGAACCTTATGAAAAAGGTTCACCGGAAAAGTATGACGGGTAAGAACGCGATGCGTGTGGCTGAGGTCCACGATAAGCCCGAGCCCGAAGTTACACAACGACCAACGACGCAACCTAGTTCCTCGAGTCTTTTGCAGAGTTCCATCATACCCACGCCCATCCCAAACTCCCCAACACCCCCTCCCGGGACCGTAAAGAGGGAAAGCGTCTTTAGATATTTCCTTGGGGTGGGGAACGAGAGGAGGGAAACAATGGTCGGACTCTCCTGTCTTGAGGTGGGGAGGAGGGCGGCCCGGTATTTCCCGGTGCGAGCGGGACGAGAGAAGGGTCCTCCCGAAGGTTTCCGCAACCTTTTAGCTCACCCAGCACACGAGTTTCCTGGAAGACTTCATGACGAGAACGGCTGAGTGATCTCGGACGGACGGAAATGGAAAGTGAGAAATTTTCCCGAGCTTTACACTTCGCGCGCCCTGGCACGAAGGGCAGGCCGAACGGAAAGAAAACATCATTTTATTAGCCCTAGAGAATCCGTACGATTTTCCACAACCCCTCCCTCCCACGCCAACCCTTGGGTGTTTCAGACGGGGATCACCTCCAAATCTGAATTACACCGCCCATGTTGCACGTCAGTCTTAAGATTAGTAATTGAGGATTCATGTGACTGAAACGAAAAACTAAACGTTACCTCACCACAAACTGCTTAAAGTGCACACTACCGTATCTATATTTTCACTATTACATACTACAAGAATGCCAAGGAGATCGGCATGGTGCAGTTGGTAACGTACTGACTTCCCACACTGAGGGAGGTTCGAATCCCGGAGGCGGTAGATATTTTTCAGTTATATTCCGATCCCTACTTGAGGTGCTGTGAGGAGAGCACTTTAGAGTGAGTCCGCCATCCGTCGGATGGGACGTTAAACTGCGGACCCCTTGGCGCCTTTGGCTAAGAGTAGGCTAGGAGGAAGCTAATGCCGGTGCCGAGTTTCTGCTGTCGGTCGCTTACCCTAAAACTACTGCTACTAAGATTGACAGACGAGCTTCTAGTAACGGAGAAATGAAAGCTCAATAACGAAGGCTGAAAAAATATCTATTAGATCCGCGACCCACGACATTTATCGCTTGCAAAAAGAGTCAATACTTAATAACTGTATTCCAAACTAGACATAATGAGTTTCTCTCCATATGAGGAGCCTCCCACTGCAGAACAGTGGGTATTTTTTTTTAATATCTTCCTATCACTGAGATTGTTAGGGACACTTGACAGCAGAACCGATCGATATGAGGAATATTTTTCCTTGAGCGCAATTCGAGAGCAAAGCAGTAGTAAATATAATTTACGATAAAACTATCCTAAAACTATATACTCCTGAATCTCATTAATCATCGCTCAAAAATTACTCCAAATGTCTGGCAATATATAAACCCCGGACCGCACGCCATTTACGCGTATTGCAGTATAAGATGTAAATGTAAACATCTATGGAAAAAGGTTCAGCTCCAACTTATAAATGACATTCAGCTGACGTAGTTTAATCTTCAGCCTGGGATTCTATCCCTACGGTAGTAGATAAGTATTTTGCCCTTAATATAGCTGTTGTTTGTATTACCTCCTTTATTTGAAGTACTCTGCATTTTCATTGGAAACTATCCTACAAGCAAGACTTAATAATTGATGTTGACTCCCTGGAGTGATATCATCCCCTGCCACACACCCTAGTTGCGGTGTACTGGGTGTTGACAATTTAATCCTCGGGCAATCTAATCAGAGTTTATCACATCACAGTTTTACATCTGCTCATATTCGCTGCACTCAATCTAAATCGGAGATCAAGTCGACTTCGTAAGAATGCCATTCACCGGCTACAAGACCTATTGAGACCCAGCACGTGAAAGATAACATCGTTCTCTTTCCTCTGCCCATCATCGGACCCAAATCTCTTCCTCATCTCCCTCTCAAACCCACCCGCTCACTCTCCGATCAGGGCAATCGAGGGGGGATGATTCTTCGACTCCCTTCCTTTCCCTCCGTCTCTTTTTGTTGAACCATAAAACTCCCCTTCATAATCATCAACTCGTCTCGTCAAAGCGTCTCAAGGCCGCTGCTGCTTCAACTCCCTAAAGGAAGATGTAGCTGGGAGTGGATATCTCCCAAATCGCACCACCCCCCCTTCACCTTCCTCAACTTGGAAGAAGCGCGCACTAAATCCCGAAGCATGGGGAATGCTGGAAAATAATTCCGGGCGATCTGACAGAACACGATCGACGTAGTGTCACTGAAGAATTACGAATATATCCGAAGGTGGGTAATCATAGTGTTTTAGCGAAGGAAATGTTAATGACTATTGACAATTGTGTGATTCCAGGCGTTCTTTTCTTTTTCACCCTTATTCATCGCCAAAAGTATTACAATGTAATTTATTACCCAATTAATTTGGACAAAGACAAAAACACCGAAACACACAAAAAAGGAAAGAAACTCACATGGTTTCGAATTTTCGGTGGTCCACGCCACCTTCCTCAAGGAAGAGAAGGACATAACTCTATCTATATATTATATATATATATATACACACACGTACATACATATAATGTTCGCCGACACAGCACTAGCATTATTCACATCCGTGAGGCTTTCACATAAGTTAAATATAAATATTCGTTTTTATGGTCCCCAAAGTAGAACTTGAGGATAAAGTTGAAGTCTGTGTGATTGTAATTTCTTAATCAAGTTATGTATTAATTTTAATTTTTTGTCCGGGTTGCATCATACTAGCGCGCGAGATTCTGTTTACAAATCCTCTTATTGCCTCAGCGGTATGCTTCGAAACAGAAGCAAAATAATCAATGGACATTTAAATATTTGCTTCGCCATCTATGAATTTCAACAAACATTAACTTGCATTCGAAATTTCGACCAAGCGGCATTTCATTTCGTTTCAGTAATGCGTGGTGCCCGTAAAAAAAGGAAGACTATGAAAGGCGTACAAAGTAACTTATTTGTTTCCTAAGTAGGGAAATAGCAAAGGTTGAAAATAAGAAAAATGTTCCACTAACCCGTGCTTAAGGAAAAAAGAAAAATTCCCCGAAAACCTCTGAATTTTTTTTTTCAAACATCAAAAAAATTCAAACGGTGAAGATAATCGACTTTTGAAGGCGTCACCACATGGATGACCTAAATTCCATTCATGATTCACCCAAATGTATTATGCCTGATGCAGCAATCCTATGAAATTTTTCGCGTGAGAGCGTAGAAAGTTTTTTTTTGTGATTGGGAATGCCTATGCGTGAACGGCAGGGGCGAAATTGTTTAAGAATATAAGGAAAAAAACGTCAACATTAACTCGAGACGAAAATTCAAATAGCAAACGGACATTTACATGTTTTCCAAGATTTTCCGGGTCTCCCACCGGGTCCACGTTCGCAGGTTTGCCGACGTTTCGATGGCCGAGTCGTCCATCGTCTTCAGGGTAAGTCGTAACTCAGTTTTTGGCCGTCTTATATAGTTTGATAGACCTATAGCTTATAGATGGACGACTCGGCCATCGAAACGTCGGCAAACCTGCGGATGTGGACCCGGTGGGAGACCCGAATAATCTTAGAAAACATTATTCTCCGGGAAACTACCAGATCATTCTGGACATTTACATGGCATGTGCATTTTGGAAAAAAAATCATTATTTTAATTTGTGGAACCATCTCGAACAGGAATTTGGCTGGATTGGCATGATTTTAATTAAACCCTAGTTTCACTGTTCTTCTAGTTGTTAGTACCTTGTCTCGCATGCACATAAGTGTTTTTCTCTTAGATACCGTAGTGTACGTAGCTGTAGTCAACATAGCCTCCATCATTTTCATATTTTAAAATTTTAATTGAGAAGTAACATTTCAAGCAAAACTTAATTTTGACGATATAGGCGTGGACCAATCCCGGCCTCACACACCCCTAGCTTGCAGGGTGCCTAGCTCATGTACCAATTTCAGTACTTCTCCCCCGATTTTGAAGTATTGTAACCTTTTAATAGTTTTTAAGTTTCCACTCTCTCTATAAAGCATTCTCGCGAACATCAGAGCGTTCTCCGAGGTGTCGCACGGTGAAAATAAAATGGCGTGATACTTATTCCGCCGTAATAATTCAAAATATATTCCATTTTACCGTACGGCACTTTCCAAACGGGAGGAGTGGGATTGGAGTGAATCATAACTACTCCCCCGCTTGGTTCGAGAGAAATCTCACGCCCACCGCATTAGAACCTCAATAAATCATCCCACCGAAAGCTTCTTACTTTTCATTTGAAGTCTATAGAAAACTTGGCCGCCTTTCAAAGAACAGTAATTACATCTCAAACGGGCACTATATTCTCCACTAGGGACGGTTAAAATGCTCATGCTATCCTGAGTAGGTACTCGAGAACATTATTCCGGCGGACTTCAATTACCCCCCCCCCTCCCCGCTCCTTGGAAAATGAGCACATCCAGCTGCCGCTATAAAACTCGGGGAGTTGTTAAAAATTCAAATCACATCACAAACGTCCGCGGGACTGCGATCGGATGCCAACTTTTCCCCTCGGAGAAATCAGAACACGTGACACCTGACACGTAGGCAGCCCCCAATGGACATCGGCACGAGTGAGTGCACGGAGGCCACCGTCACATCGGGAGACTTCTTTTTCTTTCTCGGGAATGGCGGGAGGGGGTCAGTGAAGAGGGGGAGGCGAGCGGAGGGTCTCTTAGATTTGCTTCGACCTACTACTTCACATAGATTGTCTACAATAGCAAGCCACCGAAAGTTGCCATGATGACTCAAAACTCGCGGAACAAATTTGTGGATTTCATACGCGGAACAAACAAAAAATACGACGGACAATCCCGAGGGCACTCTGACAATGGAACAGCGGACACCCATGATAAATCGCTTGGGGGAAACAATCTCGTGGCATCTCGTGGTCGAATATTTTCGATCCAATGCTCCGCATGAAAGCCACGCTCTGATATATCTGGACACGACATTTTCTACGAAGTCGCTCAGACAACGATAGTAGCTTCATATAAAGTGACAACCTTATAGAAGCCTCTCAGAATAACCAACTACCAATCCCACATCCACCCTTAGACAGAGGGAGCGCATCTCACGGTCCCTTGTCCAACTGTAATTAGTATACGACGGAAACACGATTACTTCACGATGATAAAACTTCGGGATTGAAGTAATATTCAAATAAGAACCCTGGAGAATGGAACCCGCGATCTTTCGTTAGCCTTATAAAAAAAATTTAAGTGCGAGGCTATCGACTGCGTTAATTTACGACAAATAAGCAATAAATGGAATTGCGCAATTTGGACTCATTAAGAGTAGTGAAGAGAGATGGGATTTGTGGGTGAATAGCGCGTGGATCAGAGGGAAAAAAACACTGTCGAGTTTTCATCCACGCGAAAGAGTGGAAGTTCTGGTTTCTTCCGAAGTACGCGCCGCTCATCGCCAGATTTCCTGAAAGCAATTGACGAAGCGAATTCCCTCTCATTAGGTTTCTGTCGTTTCAACTTTCTACTGTTGTCCGTTTCGCAACCTGGGTATTTCGGATTTCGCGATCATCATTTTCAACTGCCAGCACTGAAAAGCTGTAAGGACGCCATGTAGAATGGAATCACCGCGCGTGAAATAATCCTTGCATATTCCCAGGGCGTGAGGAAAACAAACATATCGAGCATGTTATGTCACAAAAAGATATTATTTGCTTTGAAGTGAGGATGAACTCCCCCAACTTCAATTAAGCATAATCCGAAACGACTCGTAGGGAAAATGTGTTTTTGATCACGCGAGCGAACGAAGAAAATTCAGAAAGCTCATGAGTTACGTTCTCAGAAGTCCCTGTCGTCCAATTAATCCGTTAAATACATCTTGAGTCGAAAAGTATGGGTGATATATGCTCTTTTTTTCAAAACAAACGAGAAATTCCTTAATTTCAATCACATACGTGGTCAAAGATTCGGTGTTCAAAGATTTTCCAACCGTGAAGAAGTTATGTCGGCAGTTAATGGCTATTTTGAGGAGCAAGACGGTTCTTATTTCAAAAAGGGTATTGAATTTATTGAACATCGCTGGGAAAAGTGTATAGAGCTGAAATGAGATTATGTTGGAAAATTAATACAGTTTTTTTCCAAATTTTTGTGTTTTCTTTGTTGGGACCGGTACTTCTGGGACTACCTTCGTATGTAACGTAGAGATGACATCGCGCGTGTACCCTTGGTTACCGAAAAATCATTTCGGTATAGATTCATAGGTCTATTTTATTGTTCTATTTTTTTCATTTCCTCTCGTATTGATTCTAGAAAATGAAAGAAAGAAAAGAAACACCGAATACGCTCGATTCGTAGACCCCTTAGATTCTTGTCCTTAATGAACTAACAGCTTGTCTCGTATGCATAGGGAAGTGTTTCACACTTAAATGCCGCAGTGCATCTTTAGTTATCATTTGACTACGTAGTTTGAATTATTTGGCACACTTATTGTAAATCCCAACTTCGAAAAACTTCATTTCTAACATTGCATGGCTCGTGTTGAATTATCTCCTGCCACACACCCTTGCAGTTAGTTTCGTGATGCCATGTAGATGTAGCTTTTACAGTTTAACCATTACCAAATTCGGGGAATTCCTCGATTGTATTCTAAATATTCATCGCCAGGAAGGACGTGTTGTCGGATTCAGCGATTTCGTTCCAAATTCTTACCCTTCTTGCTATTGGATAAGGTTACATTCAGATTCCTTAACCAGTCCCTTAGGAGTCTACAGAATCCCACTACGTACTAAGTCCGCCGAAATTCACGCGCGCCCTGGTGGAAAAAGTGAACGTCTAACGCCGTCATCCTCTCTATCCTTACCGACGAGATAATTCAACCGAGATCGGGAGCGTGTAACTTAAATAAGCCAGTCCCTCTCAAGGAACTGGAACACTTGTTGTTGCATCTGCAACAATCCAACCACGCATGGCGTCATCGCGCGGTCCCCTATGACGTCAATCAGGAGGAGATCCCAGGAGGCAGTCTCATGTGTGTTCGACACTGGGGGAGTTTGGTTTGGTTCTCGTTCCACTCGTTTCACCAAGACGTCAAACACCTCCTCCTCCTCCTCCTCCACCCACCCACTCGACGAAAACACGCGCGGGACATAAAAAAATACATAAATAAATAAATGCCCACTTGTGTTTTCCCGCCGACCCTCTCGAAATTGCGTCCGGGTTCCTCCATCGGGTGAGTCTCACTTATGACATTCCATGAAAGGGTCGAGGGTGGTATTAAAAAAAAAAGCGACAGTGAGAAACGCCTCTCTGCACTATGAATAGGGAGTAGACACCAAGAGTTTTTTTTATCCCCGTCCTAGGAACTCTCCTAGACCCGTGAGAAAGTCATTGTTTCGCTTCTCTTTTTAGGACTAGGGGAATGGGGTGGGAGGGTTTACGGTCGGAAGAATGTGGGGTGGGAGATTACCCTGTGAATGTTTTTTGTGTCGTCCACCCTTCCCCCACCCTGCTCCCTCCCTCCTTTCGGACTCTCCTCCAGCGCCGCAACCCTTTTGACGTCACTGCGATTGAAAAAACTTCTTGAATCACTCGCTTTCTCCCTTCCCGCCATGCACCGCGCAAACGGTGAGGGGACGTAGCTTCTCGGAACTGAGGCAAGATGGATGGAAAGAGCTTTTATCCCCACCCTTAGGAAACCAACGAGCATGGGGAAGGTCTTGGGTTAATAGGCTAGGGTCGTCGTAGTCAGGGTTGCCACCTGTCCCAGTGCGACATAGATCTTTAATGAAGCCCGCAACATTCAAGAGCTTTCCGAAATCTGGAAAAGAAATGCGAATGTATAGCGTTGTTCCATTAACGCTATACGTTCGTCGCACAACACTAGACCCGTTCCTTTTCGCATCTGTTCTTTATTCATTATCCAAGATACAGTCATGACTTTCGACGACATAATAAGAGCGCGAGTCGGCGTTTCCGTTTTAATTTTTATGAGTGTGTCACCGCTTTTACAATTCCCGAAGAAGATACTTTGCCCCCTATCTCTAAACTACGAAGTCAGTTAATCAACTATTCCGCCGAAGGAAACTCGAGCGTAAAAAACTTGTGAATGACGTTAGATTGTCGTAATTCATCAAAGAGCAAAAGGTGTTGTAGTGTTTGAAGAGGTATACCCTATGAGGCATCTTTGGGGGTGGACAAGAAAGGGATCGGCTTAAGTATCAGACACGTTGGCTCTATACTAAGTGATTTTTCGTACATACTTTGGGAATCGTTTCAGTAATGAGTAACCATTCATGGAATGAAACACTGACAAGAAAGATGAGCGAGAAAAACACACTAAATGTGAAATAACAGAACACCCCGTGATAAATTATTTTATATTAGTTCTATTTTATATCTAAAAAAAACTACAAAAAACATCGCTCAATTTAATAGGGAATAATCATTGCTTAACCAAATATTCTGCGAGATCAACTTTTGTAATAAATCACGTATACGAAATCATATATTTAATTATTATATTAAATATAAAGGGTAAATTCCTCCCTTGAAGACTCTTAAGAAGGTTGCACTTTCCTAAATGAGACGTATTAAAAGAGTACAAGCTACATATGGGACACGCAAATTAGAAGAATATGCGATTCAGCCTCAAGAAAGGTAGGTTTCACTACACGGGCTGTACGAAAATATAATGAAAACGTGAGAGAGACATATAGGTGTTCCTACGCTTTAGTTAGGCCATGGAATACGCGGCAAGTGTTTAGGTTACACGGGAGAAAACATTGAGGAATCGGAAAAGGTTCATATAAAATGCGATGAATTGCCGGTATGTTGGAGGAATTATGTTGGGAGACCCTTGAGTCAAAAAGATAAGACCTTGGCTATTTGAAAGGTACACGGCACCTGAGTTCTTCAGCGACACCGGGAAGATTATTACGGTGCCAAAATATACTGGTAGATTCAACAGATCGACATAAAATGAGTGAAACACCGTTGCAGAGAAAGTCAACTCCATGTCCTTCCATCGCAAAATACACACTAATTTTTAATTGGACCCAAGCGCCCGGATGTATAAACTTAAAGACCATAATTCAATGATTTAGTTTAAGAAAATCATTGCTCGGTATATACAGCGATATGTGTATGTGAACGTGTGTGTACATATATATATATAATATATATACGTATATCGATGATGTGGAAGCACTCACGAGAGCAATATAACATTAGGATGGAACAATAGAACACAGAATAAAATAGATAAAAGGTAAAAGGACACTCACATTATAGATTTTTTAAGCTTTCGGCCTACTCCGAGGCCTTCTTCAGGTCAGACTGAAAGGTCTTTGGCGCGGAATAGTGTACGGGGAGGGAAAAAAAGAGGCGGGAAGGTGCAGGGAATTCTGGGAGGGGAATTAAAGACGAAAGGGAAGTAAATATACATATACGTGTATTTATAGAAATTTCTATACATACATATTTTTTACACGCACATCCACGCACACCGAATACATTACCTAATACTTTTGCATGCACGGCTGTTGCCGTAACATCTCCCGTCACAAGCCATTGCGGCGGATTGGGGGGTATTGTGTGATGTAGATTTACGAGTAGAAATGAAAATCTAAGAGGTTCGCGAACTGGCCTTCATATCATTTGCACAAAAATATCTCAAGTGACTCAGTTCTCTGGGATGCGTGCGTGTTTGAGGATGCATTAACAAGGATTGTTAAAAATCCTTAATCCTCCATTTAAAGCATTGAGTACGCAAGATATTTAAAAGGAAAACAAAAATTAAGGCACCGAATGAATATTCAACACGAAGAGTCACGGGGCGGATTATTTTCATTGATAAAACTTAATGACTACCAAATCAGCATAACAGTTGAACTTCACAAAATGGCGCTCTTGGAGTGCAATAAGCACACAATTGAGCGTTGTTCGTGGCCGTTTATTGCAATGGAGTCGGACTTAAAACACAAGAGATTTTAAAGATTACGTGGCCACCAATAACAATGTAAAAACAAAAAGAATGATCTTGAAAACGAATTCCACCTCAGCTGAAATGAGTTGATCAAAATTCATAGCATCACCCATGACAATGGACAAAAAGCAAAATAAAATGGTAATTCATATTTATTGACGGTAGAGGAAGCGGTTACGATAGGTTTTGGATGGAGACACTGACTAGCCACCGCTACAATTACGTGCATTACAACGCGACACCCTGCAGTGAAATGAGTCTTCAATTCAATTCCTCATACTCACTTTCTGCCTCCCTTCACTTCGGCCGGCGTGCATTTTCTTTTATTATTTCTATAATGATTCCTTACAATTCTTTCCCCTTATCTAAGTTTTCCAAATTCGATCGTCATCCAAAATGCTCTGCAGCCACCTTTTCTGTCTTCTTCGAATTTCAGCAACAAATTCTCCCTCTCTCCTTTTCACCATGCCTATTTTTCATGAATTTCGTTTATGATGCGTGAAAAGTTTCAAAACATATTACGCAATTCTTTCCTTTTTCATATTACCATGAGGGCCCATTAATGAATACATAGACGTATACAGATATATAAAACAAAAGATACACTAAAAACGTATTATTTTCAATCAATGCCTATGAGCACGAACACATACGTATATACTGACAGAAGTTCAAAGAAGCTACGGGATATATATATATATATATACATTCAAACTTGAAAATCCCGCCATACGGCGCACAAATATTCATTCAAACAGAAATAGGTATAAGGAAAGGGGATAGGAAAACACATAAAAGTGTTTTCCTATCCCCTTTCCTTATACCTATTTCTGTTTGAATGAATATATATATATATATATATATATATATATATATATATATATATATATATATATATATATATATATTTGATAGTTGTGTCCATCCAAAAACCTACCTTAACCGGTAGATTAGCTAATAATAATAATATTTATTTTTTGTTACAAAATACACTAAAAACTTATGTTAAATAAGGAATGTGCTCTTCTAATTATATTTAAAATTTGGTGCCATAGAGTCAAATACAATAATATAGAATGAAAGGACATTGAGTCACAATTGCGTATAAAAATTGGACACCGTATATTACTTAAGACCGCGCAAGATTTACGAAGATGAAAACATGATGTGTGCATAGCGTGGATCTGATTCTCGCTAGCAGATTGTTTTCCCCGGATCTCACACATGGTTAGAACTTCTCATTCCCAACTTTTTTTTTCGAGATTTCCGGGGCTTAGGGATATTTTTTTTAACAGCCGGAAGCGGAAGGAAGGTTTTGATCACTCTCATTTGCGCCGGTCAGGCCATTAAACTAAACACGAATTTTCACTAAAGCAATCTTCAACCCGTTCCAACCACAAAACCTTAACTCAAATGCGGGTCAGATCCTTGCCTTCTCCTGCCCTTAATTACAATTTCTTTTACGAATCTGACTTTTAATCCGACCGATTCAGTCCCGTGGTAAAGTTATTTATCTAAAACTAAGTAATAATTATTGAATGAGTTGATTGATAATACCCAAGCAAAAATGGTTTCTAAAACAAGACGGGCAAAAGTCGAATGGTTCGTAACGATTCCCTATATATTTACCGGCAAAGATTAATTAAATAAATAAAAGAGATGACGTCACTTTAATTAGTCCACACTTAGAGTACACGGCAAATGTATGGGCCGCATCAGAAAAGTCTAAATTAAGGTAACAGACGAGGTCCGAAGAAAATCCGCTAAATTTGTGAAAAGTGGTTATGATAAAAAGTAAGTGTGACGGGGTTATTGGGGAAACTAGGATGTGAACCTCGCCCGACACGAAGAGAGAAAGCTAAGTTAGAAAGGTAGAAGTCGCTCAAGTTTACTTCTGAGGGAATTCTCAGGGCTCTACACTATTGCGGTAGTTGAATCAACACGGATCAAATAAGGGAAAGAGACTCCACAACTAATGGTATTAAACGTGTGCTAAATCTTCCCTCCCGCAATTCCCGATTGTAAGAAAACCAAGATTGGTCTCTCCCGAGAAGAATATCATTATTAATAAAAATAGTATGTTAAACAGTTTTATTTTAACAGTTTTCAACTGCCATCCTTGTTCCCAAAATTTCAAAGAGTACCTAAAAATGTATAATTGAAGTCCTGTGACCCAACTTCCCCTTCTACCACGCCCTCACGTGGGAACTCGTTGGTTTTGGACTTGGATGAAGGTATGCAGACTCAAGAAAAGGATTGAAAATATCTTGTGGCAAACAATAATCCATTTCGTACTTTGATCCTCCCGAATGAAGATCGTCTAACTTACAGAGGCATCTAATTGTCGGAAGGGGCGAATGCAAGCGGTGGTCGAAGCGTCGGACCCGGCGGAAACTTCAACGCCTGGGTAATCGCGTCTCCGCGCCAGCGGGAAAGATGCCGCTGCCAGACACCTTCCCTCTCCCCTCCATGCATCTCTACCCCCACCCACCATCCCCCACACCCTTAACGCGGAAGGGAAAGTCAGGACGAGGAGGAGATGGTGCGGAGGAGGAGCCAAGATCAAGGAGGAGGAGGAATGAAGAGGGTGGGTGGGAGGACGTAGGGAAAACCCAAACGTGACGCTGACTACTCCCAGAAGAAGTCACCTTGAGAAAGTGGAGTGTGAGGTTTAAGAGATTGGGAGGGACGATGGGGGGAGGGAATGAGGGAGGAGAAGGGGTGGGGGGAGAGAGAGGTAGAAAACGAAGCGAGAGGTGAGTGTGAGGAGTAGTAGGGGGAGGGCCAGCATCTCCCACCCCCAGAGGGTTAAGAGTGAGAGAGGGGTGAGGTTGGGAGGTGGAGAAAAAAATTCCCGCATAGGTGAGGAAGAGGTGTGGGGTGGACAGGTTGGAGAAGGTAGAGGGGGTTGGGAGGTCGATGGTGATGGAAGGGAGAAGGGGGATGGGGAGACGAATGAGGAGGGAGGGAGGCTTTCGAGGTCACGCGCCCTGACTGCCTAAACATTTCGCCTCACCACCGGCAGAGGTCTCCCTCGGTGGGCTTCTCCACGCAGCTCTCCGACGGCGCGAGGTGATTTTGCGTCGGAAGGGAGATATTTTTTCATCACCGAGAATGCCACGAAATTAGACATCGATTTTCCCGTGACAGATTGAAATGTACTTGAAAATAAGTGAAAAGTAGGAATGAGGAACTAATGTCATGCGGAAACCCAAAAAAATAATCAAAAGTTCACAGACCTTACATATATATAAAAATATTTTTTTTTCAATATTGTGATTCTTTACCTTTAATAATACCACGCTATCAGTTTGGGGGGAACGAAATGGGTTTTTAATCATCGTGGAATCAACAAATGAATCCTAAACAATTGTCGTGGGTCCCAAAAAATTTTTGACAAGCACGAAAGACACAATCTTTTGGCTTATATCGAGTGCTTTTTTTTCTAATGCAATGAAATCCTCGATGAAGATTATACTTTCATTTCACCAGTCACCATTTCAAAAGAATTACTATTATATTAAGATTATTGAAGTTTCATACAAAATAAAAACGATATATAAGCATAGAATAACACACCGGAAACGTTAAAACGAATTAATCAAGCCGTAATCGGAAACTACACGTCACTCCTTTTCCCGAACTTGTCTGGACAAGCATCTCGTCCGGATGAAGAGATTGAAAAGCACGAAGTGGAGATGACCTCATTTCCGAAGACTGCATCCTCTGCACGGCTCTTCCCCTTCCCCCCTCCCCATTTCCTCTCGCCACACGTTGGATTTTGAGTCTTTTCGGTGGAGGAATCCTTAAGTTTACGCTCCTTTAGCGTGCTCTCCGCGTCTTTGTTTTGCGGGTCGGAATTGAGAGGAAGACTTTCACGGCGGCAGCAGGGTTTTGAGAGAGGGAGATGAGGCGGAAGATAAGCGCGGGCGAAGAGGGAAAGGGGAGGAGAAAAACGTGGCAGCACTTCCCCCCGCCACCCCCTCCTCGACAACCCTGTAAAAATAACAGGGATGAAATGCATCATTAAATGGGAAGAGGGCTCCATCCGAAGTGACCTTGCCTCCCACCTGATGGCTCCGAAAGAATGTTCACCTCAATGAAAGTCCCAAAAATCTTCTTTAAGGTGACAACCTCGAAATATCCTCGGGAGCAAGCCTTAACGAAATCGGCGAAGTTCTGCCCCGGGGCCCTCACGAGTGCGACGTTTCTCCCTCTCTTAACAATTCCGACAACATTCAGACAAGCGAGTTGGGTTGGCAGGGAGAAAATGGCAAGCACCTCCTTATTTTCGAGGCACCAGTCCATGATAATGACGTCCGATGCATGAATTTTGACGGCCGCTCGGCAGACATTGCTTGGACTCCGAAATAAAAAGGAACTTTTGACACTTTTCTTTCAATTATCCCTTCCCGCAGATTAGAAATAATACCATTTGAGCGAGATCCATTCCTGGAAAACTAATCCCTCCACTTGACTGATGAGCATCAACCTGACAGGAAAATGGAACAGCTCGTGAATAACTGGGATGATATGTGCATGTAATTGTGACTGCGCAAGAATCTGGAAGAATCAAAGAAATGAGCCTTGAATTTGTGGAAGTTACAGATGAAGACGTTTTATTTTGTAATTTTTTTCTACGCTATCTCCCTCCGAAAATTGCATTTTCTTTAATCAAGTTTCCTTGCGGAAGACATACAACCTATTACATGAAGATTACTCGTTTTATTCGCAAGTCCAAACTATTCTCAGATAATGTGGTTCAAAAAATTGTGCTAAATCAAAAAGACTGATAATTTGACCGAATTAATTCATCGGAAGTGGCTGGAGTTACTTCGTTCAGACAGTTTAATTTGCTAATACTCACACCATTAGGTTTTCTTTTCGAAATTGCACACACTACAATATTTAACAATACCATAACACCAAGCCCAGTTGGCGATAGTGAAAGGATTCATGCCATCGAGCAAAGAAAAATAAATGTTTTAACAGCTGTGGAATAAAGATAGGATGCTAAGCCTTAGATATGGAAATATTTAGACTCATGGTAAAGGTGTCTTTTTGAGAGTTTGAATTTCAAAATCAAGTTAATCATCTTAGCCATTTCACGAGGTAGAAAGTGACTAGATGGAGAAAGTATAATGAAGGTTTGCTGTTCATAATTGAGAAGCAATTTTTTGGCTTGCCGACTTGAGAATGACTCACGCTTGATTCCGGGAGAAAACGATTAAATTAAAACACTCCTAACACGATGAGATGGAGCGGGATTAACGTATTTTCGTTACTGATTAAAAATCGGTTAAATTGTGAAGATATTCTGCCATGTATACATCGATTGAACTGACAAACACCCAAAAGAAAAGCTGTTTTCCCTGATTTAAAGAAGATTTATGAAATGGAACGTTTAAAACGAAGGGAAAAAATGTCAGGATATTATAGAATCAATTATTAATGGTAATTTTAATATATAATCTGTTTTTTTGATTACAACTATACTTATAAAATTAAATTCAACCTATACCGAGTTTATCATGCAATTATCCAACTAAAGCATGTGTACATCCTCTTTATGAATCCATACCACATTTCATAGGAAACCTAACGCATCCCAAATATATTGCACATAATATCGTATGTAATTATTAGGTATTCAAACGACACAATAGTAAATGATTAACTTTTATTTCAAAACTTGGGTTTCAGATGGTGTAATCACTGTGCCTAACCCTCCCCTACAATGAATTACGATATGGTTTCTAAGGATCTGATGCTTACTTCACAAATATTTTGGATTAATCTTCATGAGTTTTATACTTAGTCTAGTCTTCAGTTTCATCCACTGTGGGCATACGAAAAGAATTCATCCAGGTCATAACATATTAACATTACGCCGGCATATAATGAATCAGTAAGGTTTTATTTTAACCTCGCCAACCGTAGTGAGCGTGGCCGGCGAATATGAACGAAGTGAAACGATATTCGAATGTATGGGAGACTGTAAAAAAATATAAAGTTTCATTCGGCATGAAAAGCAGCCGTGGCCCGATCACGTGCGAGCGAGCATTGTCCTTCTGACCATGCGAAAATTCGTCATAAGCCAACCATCTAACCCTTCCCATTGTCTCTTATTACAGATGGCCCAGACAGTGCCGACCGGCTCCATGGACCTCCCGCACCCTGATCTCTCACACTTCGCGGCCGATTCCTTCGACCTGTCCCTCCTGCCCCCGGACGAGTGCGACCTCGTACCCTCGCCCTCTGCCTCCCTGCCAGCCCTCCTAGCATCCTGTGATTCCCCGCCGGCCTTCCACGCCGTCGCCACCCCCATCTCCGCACCCACCCTCAGGGAACTCCTCCTCGGCTTCGAGGACTGCGAGAAACACCCAGAGGGAGCCGCGGCACACCTACACCGCGGCGGAGCACCCCAGAGCAACGGGCCCAAGTCCCCGCTGCCGGCACACCTCGAGGACTGCCCCCCACCTCTGTACCTTTACGGCGAGCCGCCGTCCACTCCGGAACGGCCTTCGACGGCCTCCTCCTCCCCGGCCCCGCCGTCCCCCGCCCCGCTCTTCAACTACTCCCCTCTCACACCCGTCAGCACGCCTCCATCCTCCGCGGCCTCCCTCCAACCCCCCACTCCCAGCACCTGCTCGCCCTTAACACCGTGCTCGCCAGCGACATCGGTGGCCGACGCCACGAACCTCCGGAGGCTCCTGCAGACGGAGTCGACCAAAGTCTCCAAGCCGGAGGCAGCAGATCCTCCTCCGCAAGACCACCGCCTCCTCCGGGAGGTACTGAGAGACACGAGCTTCCAGCGGAAATTTAACCTTTGGCCGTTCGGTCTGGCGGAAGTTAAGGTGGAGGCGGTGGACGCCGCGGAGGAGGAGTCGGGTTCCGTCGGGGCTGGGGTGTGCGGAGGCGCGGCCGGAGGGGACGGCATCCCGAGTGCGGTCGTCGAGATGGGGAACGCCGCCCAGCAGCTCGACGTGAAGATGGAGGAGGAAGACGAAGAGCTCGAGGACGATGCGAGGGAGGAGGCTGATCTGGAGAGAATCGAACCCATGCTCTCCATGGCCATGGAGCAGATAAGGCGGGACGTACAGGAGACCTGCAAAGTCCTCGGGATGTCACCCGGTGAGTACACGGAGATAGTGTTATAGAATATTGCGTGGAATGTGACGATACAAAACGGTTACTTTCTGGAGATTACAACGGTTGTCAGTTGTGTTCCGAAAGTACTTTCCAAAACCAACACGTGTTTTAAAATGGATATCGATCAAGTTCCTGGGGTGAATATGTAAGGTATTTGTGATGCGTAACGCCATCTCGTCAAGCGCCATTAATTAATCAAATAGACCATTGGCATTTGTTGACCAAAGGGTCTTATAACCGTTTAAATTCACATACGAAATCACAATCATTGGCTACCACCTCTTACCTTTCACCTATTTTGTGCCAACAAAAGAAAAGGATGTGAGAAGAAAGTAAAATGTGTTATGCCGGTAGGATGTTGATGTATAACCTTCATCTATTTTAAGTGTCCTTCGCTGTTAATCAATAGGACTTCATTTCAAAATATCCTCAAATAGTGTAAATTAAAAGATCTAAGAAATAAAGGCATATAAAGCAATAATTTCATCGCAATGTTTCAAAAATTAAGTCCAAACTTAAACATATTTGATAGCTGGCAAAATAGGTTCAAAACTTTCATTATATTGATCTTTTAATTAAGGGGTCTGTAAAGAATGCCGGACAGTCGAAATTTTAGCCAATTAAAACTCAAAATATTGGCCAACTATAAGTACTCATTCAAATTACGGAAATCAGTCATTGAGGCGTAATTTCACTCACAAAAAAAGCACGAATGCTGTTTTTTTCACTGGCGAGCTATTAAACTTCCAAAAACTTCCTCAAACGAGTATTGAAATTATCTATGTATCCCTTGAAAGGGGAAAATGCATGAAATAAATCAATTATTTACATTAGCTGACATTGGTGGGAAATAGCGCATAAGAAGTATTTGAAATTTAAAAAGAAAACGTCTCAAGACTTTTTTGATTCTCCCCTAATGATACTGCATGGGAAAAACCGTCGTAGCAACAATTCTGAAGCAGGAAGGGAAAAGAGCAACGAAAATTATTACCGTGCGAGCAGTGCCCTTCAAAATCATACAAAATGCCCGCTGAAACCTTCAGCGAGTGTCACAAACGAGAAATGTAAGAGAAAGGAATGTTGGCCCGATAAAAATAAAAGAGCCACGTCCAGCAAGGCCATGACTTTCGAAAAAGATCGCCCGCGAAAACAAGCCACGAAATATCCACGCAGGGCTGCTAATCGTTTTCGCTTCGAGATTGGTGATCTGAGACCACAGCTCGGATTAAAATTTCGCAGATGAAATCATCCCGAGGGAAAATTCTCCCCACTTCGACTAATTCTGGTTTTGTGAGCCGAAAGAGTTATAGCTCACGCGATATCGTATTCTTCACCGATGAGATAATTTTCGGTCAAGAGGAGGTCTAATTTCCCCAAAAAGTCAAGGCTATCTACCTTTGACGCCCCTTCCCGTACCTAGTTGTTCAACGTTTTATGCAGGACAAGGCGGAGTCTCTTGATGTGCCTCAATGAACTCATTCAAAAGAACAAATCCATACACGATCTCAGACATTCATGCGATCATCACTATTGAAATACCAAATAAATATACCTCTCCTTCCTTAAAACAAAAATAAATTTGTTTTCTTAGCCTGCTTAGCATTTCGGAATTAGCATATAAGTATTACACGCGATTAAGTTTTGTACAACTGTTCTGTGATAAGATATATTACTAATAAATAGTTTCATTTTATAAATAGCTTAATGAGCATTTGCAAGGAGCATTTAGAAAGCTCCGGAACGATAGCTTTTGAGAAAATATTTCAGGACGCTTAAAAACAGTCTTCGGAAACGCGCCTGGGAGCCAATCAGTAGACGGCAGTCATCAGAAAAGTGTAGGTATATTCGAAGGGATAAAAATAAATGGACAACATTCCACCTTTATCACACATCCATCCGATATCTACCGAGAAAGGAAACGTAGAGAGAATTTGAAAATGCCGAAAACAGTATTCGAAAACACGCTTGCGAATTCAGCACACATCTTGTGAACACCAGTCGTGAAGGAAACAAAATTCACACGGCTTAGCGCTCTTCGCTTCGGCAAAAAAAATGAAAGGGCATTCATAGCAAACGTGAGAAATCCTTCTGAATGCGTTTTTATGACAATGCCATATCTCCCTCGCAAATTCAGACCCTTGCAACTTAACCCCTTCCCTAATCAACCAGGGTGCCCTGGGCACAGGGAAAACACACACACGTACAGAGTACGTGTATATGCACGTGGAAAGGGTCATTAAGCGACCATATCAAACATTGGCTAGCGCTGGTGTAACAAGAAAATCTCTCTATGTATAAATATTATAAATGTATATGATTTATATATATATATATATATATGTAACGAGTTACAAAATGTTTATTTGATAGTTGTGTCCATCCAAAAGCCTACCTTAACCGGTAGATTACTTATTATATATTTTTATACATATATTTCTATATATATATATTTATATATATATATATATATATATATATATATGCGGGTAGCGGTGGTCTAGTGGGTAGAGCGTTGGACTACTGACCGAAGGGTCCCAGGTTCGATTCCCGGGCAAGGCACTTTGGGCACCTGCAGCTCCACCCAAGCTAGTTGATTTTTCGGGTACCAGATCTTCCTGGGAAACCATAACCGGCACAGGGAAAGGAACTGGCCCCCCTACCCTGATGTGTGAATATTCACACGCCGTCGGGCTTGGTACATGGGTGAGCTCTACCATCACCTACTAAACCGACCTTCGGGTTGATTACTGTGTTTATGGTTTATATATATATATATATCTTACATATAATATATGCATATATATATATTGTTTATATATCCTGCAAATAATGTATATATATATATATATATATATATGTAAATCTGCTTATATATATTTCATTAACATATTATTATCGAAATGAATACACAAATACATATTTATTTAAAGCCCTTTCTGGAAGCGGTTACAGCCAAATTGACGCCCCAAAATGGCGACCGCCACGCACACATGGACGGAAAATTTGGGAGGAGGGAAGAGGGGCATCGCCCTGCTCAGCGCCCGCCGCCGGTTTCTCACGCGGACGGGCGTCGTCTTAAAGGAAAATCTACTCGATGATTCTTGCATTCATTATGACAGGGCGGGGGTGGATGGGCGATCATATTCGAGCCGGAGACACAGAGGTTTATCGCTGTCACAGGTCGACTTTTCATCGAAGACGGAAACGTTATAAAAAAATTGCGATTGGGAAAGGCAGTGAAACAAACGGGAGGCCGAAATATTGCTGAAACCAAATTTGCTGAAGTTTTCGACTTTGAATTATTTATCAATTTATGGGTGCATAACTTGGTTTTATTTAGCGCTGTCTATATTCTTCATTATTCACCCAACCACCTTAAAATCTTTTCACTTATTCTTCAATATTCTCCCAAACACCACACTTTCATTCTTTACAATCTTTTATTCTGTTTTGTCAAAACAATATACGTGAACATAAACAAATAAACTGTTAGATTGTTGGGTAAATGTTTTCTAATCACGTGGCTTATGTTTTCTGCAGCCAGATTTCTCTCCTTCTTGAAGAAATATTGTTCCTATATTGCTCCTTTTTCCTCCTTGCATCCTCCCTCGCCAATTAGTAATAGCGCTAACATCCCAAAGAACGAAATGTTTGAATAAATACTTATGTAATTACAACTTTTTAAACTTTTTCGAATAGTGGAGTTATGTAGATGCAATAGGAAAATACGAGGTCGAATGGAGGAATGTTATTTTATGGATAGATGAGGAGATCATTGAGGATAGAGTATGTAGAATTACTACGCCTTGCATTACCCGTAACCTATTGCATATATTCCTTGATTAATGCTCGCGGTACAATGCTGGTCACTTTTGGTACACTTTCACGAGAGAAATTAAAGCCTAGTTAAACCTACTTAGACCCGACTTCATTGAATGAATAAGTTCTAAATAAGTTAGCATTCCTTGTAAAATGGGATAAGTCCTTTGAGATCCTTAAAATAAGGCCTTTTTTTTTACTTTGCTTGCCCCGGGTTGGAATATCTGGAGAAGTATGTTCCGGTAAAGACAAACGTAATAATTATGGTTTAACTAATCAAACACTATGGTGGCTATTGAGCTAACACGGTTTTGTGATAGGTGATATTTTTCTTAAGAAACAAATAGTCTTTGGCAGAAAGAACTTGAAAAAAAAAGATTTACCTCGGAGAGTCGAATCCCATGATGTTATTTAGTATCCGGCCTCTAATTGATCAAGTGACGAAAATGTAAATTCGCGCCATACATTTCGGAAATGGCGGGAATATCTCCATTCGTTTCTCAGTCCCATGGCGCCCTCTCGGGCTCTCTAAATGACGAAAGAAATACCTCTTCCATCCCCTTCTCCCGAGAGAATATTGGGAGGGAGGATGGAGAGAGAGATGGAGACAAGGAATGGAAATGGAGAAGGGGGTGTGTGTGAGTTGGACGGTGGGGGAAGGGAGGGAGATGAGGGGAGGAAACACTTGAGACGGCGCGCAGAGGTTTTTAATTGTATGCGAACGAGCGGGCATCTTATTTGTTTCGTCGTTTAGCATTCAGGCGAGTGGGCGTCGGAAGGATTCGCCCTACCCGCAAGGAAAAAAAATAATAATAAAACCATCGCGTGTGCATTTCCATTCTGTTCTCCGGTCCCCGAAACTCGCCCCCCCCCTCTCACTCCCCTGCCAAAAAATATCTCCAAACTCCCATCCCACCCAACCCTTCCCCCACAAGGAGACACAAAACCACCCCCACCTCTCCCATCCCTCACCCCCCCACCCTCGAATGATGCAAACCGGTTTTTTTATTAAATAGAATGCGATTGCCTTTTAGCAGAAGCAACAGTAAACAAGCGAGGGACTCGGGCGCACCCCAGGGAGAAGGGAGGAGGAAGTGAGAGGGGAAGGGAAAGAGAGTGGGTCCGATGGTTGGATTGTAGTCGCGGGGAGTGGTGCGGTCTGTGGGGGCGGGCGGGCGCTGAGGGATGGGTGATCCCTCGTTCGGGGTGGGGCCGAGGGCGTAAGATGGGTGGGTGGCGGTGGAAGAATCGGGCGTGGCACCCCACACCCCATGGGCAAAACCGAGAGCACTGCCGCCCGATGAAGGGGGAGATAGTCCCGCGAGAGCATAAAGGGGGCATGTCGGGGAGGAGAGGGGGGACCACACCCTACCTCCAAGGACGCCCTTTTTTTTCTCTCTCTCTTTCTCTCCTTTCCCCCACACCCTCCACCCACCCACCGGGGGGTGGGAAGGGAGAGAGGGTGGGTGGAACCTCCTCGGGGTAGCCGAAGGTGGCTGGGGGGAGGGCGGTCAAGAAAGAACCGCTTCCTCCCCCCTCCGCCCCCGAACCTTACTCATTATTACTTTTGGCAAGAAGGGGGATGGGGGTGGAATTGACGTGATGGGTGTGGGAGAGTGGGCGGAGGAATTGTGTCGCTCGGGAATTTTTTCGGCGGGTTCAAAAAAGTAAAAAAAAACCAAAAAAGGTTTTCCATTTCGCCAGTTAAAGGGAGCGGAGAGAAAGACAGCACACTCGTCTCTTATGGCGCCATAAAAAATCACTGAGATAGGGACAAGCCCATGGGTGTACATGATCGGGAGGAAAGGCATCTGTGACCCCCCCTCCCACCTGATTGCGCTGTTTTATTCTTGTCCAAGTAGTCCAGTTCTTGCGTTTCAAGGTAGGGCGATTGATCACCGCGACGAAACTTCACGAGTAAAAAGATTGAAAGTAAAAAATTTACGCGGAGTACATTTTAAGTATTTCTTATTGGTGAATGGTAGTTCCGCGGCAGGTTTTGCATAAATTTTAGAGTTACTTCAAAGTACTGTACGTCAAGGGAAAGGTTCAAAGTCTTCCTCAAACGAATTTTTTCCCGAGAACTCCAGGAATTGCTATTTTCATTAGTTATGAACATCTACTCAATGTTTTATTTCTTACTGCCTAGTACATATTTTTTTAATGTTTGTTTTTCCAAAAGACCTTCCTTCCTCCTGCAGAGGAAGGAAGGGAGTAAATTTTTCAGACAGCTTTAAGACAGGCAGCATTTACGAAGATGTGAAGAAATAAATAGTATTAGTGCGAAGAATGAGGAAGTTCTCGCAATAGTTAGAACTAAATAATCGTCAGAAACGTATACCTTTCAAAAGGTAGACTACCTTGAATGGAAATGGAAACACGTGCGGAAATTGTCAAATACTGGGTAGGGATGGAACACAATGTTTGCACAGTTCGGTGCTTCAAACTCAGGAAATTCGCAGATTTTCCAAATGAGTGAAGTTCTCTACTAAAGAGTAGGAGGATGAATAACTGTGTAAAGTACTTGAAACTCCTGTGACTAAACTATGCGATCAATATCAATCCATCTATAACAAATACTTAGACACCTTATGTGTTAGGATGCGATGCATACACAACGCAATCCTTTTCGATTCTCATTCATCCGGCGACTATTGCTTTTGCGTGTATCTTCAGGAGAAATGTTCGAGAAAAGTGTTCGTGAAAAATATCCGACGGTTCAGCGTATCTACGTGCTAATTCCCCACGTCCGCAGAAATGTCTTTCAATCTCGTAGCTAAAAACATCCTCCGAGAATCGCCGACAATGTATTAGTAATTTCATGTCCGCTTGATGACTTAGAAGTATCGCCTTGCGTAAGAATCCCTCTTGTATCACGGCAGGGGGACAAGAGTCACTCGGGAAGTCACAACGCCGCTCGATGCTCATGGTTCGGCTGGAAGTAGTAATGATTCCCCGCGTGGCCTTTGACACAAGTCACTTGTTGGAGGACGGCTTCCCAAGCTCCCTACCTCGTGTGTCCCTCGTGGATGTCGCGTAATCTTTGCCCGACCGTGAACGATGAACTTGACGTTATCTTGACCTCTTGACCAGGGCGCTCGGAGTATCTGTTCGATTAACATAATGCGTGATTAACGAGGCAGATTTGACCCACATACCAAAGCTATGATTTAATGCTGGATCCAACCGTTTGTTTTGCGGAAATTTTTCATAATCTCATTTGTCTGGAAAAGAAATCATGGCGGAGGAGACCAGTCTCCATACTTTTCTCGAGGGTCTATAGGCACTTGAAGATAAATGATACAGACGCAAGGGAGAAAAACCAAGATTCAGACATCCATGCAGCTCATGTTCTAATTGCACAACTGGACAAATTCTAACAGTTAGCGCATATACCATATATACTCATAAGCTTGGATCCAGACTGTGGAGCATAAAATTCTATATCTCCTTTTTATCGAAGCTGAAAACATATGATGATGTAAGTTATTAAGAAGAGGGATAGAGCAAAGGGAGGCAGTAATTACAGAAAGTGAGGGTGTTGGAGTTTTATGCAATAAACAATGAGTGTGCTAATTAATTAAGTTACTTTTGTACCCGAGGATTAGAAATGGCTTGTAGTCAATGTTTCAGGCTCCAGTCAAGGTTCGAGATGTTAACACATGTGTTCCATTAGGATAGTTACTAAACGGATTTGATATGATGAAAAACTAGTGAGACGATTAAACAATGATTTAAATGGCATATTCCCAAATTTCATGAATGATTTTCCATTCAAAGATTCACTTTTGCAGTCGCATCGCTGATATGAAGAGGTGATCATCATTTGAGATGCATGTATATTAGAGGACAAAGCAATTTTTGTCACAGCATAGGCAATTCCTTCACTTAATGATTCATTCTTAAATATCATATGGAATTATGAAGATTCTTTCATAAACCATGAAGCCGAGAGAATATGATCGAAGTCAGCTGTATCTTTTTGAAAATTACATATTGAAAATAGAAGAATCTAACCTTCATCTATGAAAATACATAGCGAAAAGAAAATTTTCTAAATGCTGCCCATAAAAAATAGATTTGCACCCATCCATGTATACATCCAAAGAGTATGCATTTTATGCATAAATATTAAGCTAACATAACTATAAATTCATCCAATAAATAATTATATCACCGCAAAACATTAGTGGTTATTCTCTCAATCAGCTATGTCATCCACTAAATTAATATCATAATTAACGCCACATAAATGAACTGAAAGTAAAAGTGGTAATAAATTTATGGTTCTTATGGCAAATATATTCAATTAATGTGGTTTTGGTCACAAGACACAAAGAGCTTCATTAGTGTTTCCAAAGTTTATAGGAATTACTATTTCTTATACAGGCCACTTTCCAATATTTACACTCGGGGAGGGATGAATAATATTTCAGCAGATATTAATAAGCTAGAAACCTTGGGAACCTATTTTTCCATTTTCCATTATATTTACTATATTCTTTTCTTTTTTCTATGCACTTTGTCAAAGAACTAAATAACTGCAAATCCATCACATTAGAACAAGCATGTTTGATTTATAGCATTACAGACTCAACATGTCAGGAAAAGGTGTGAAAATTTCAAGTTCACACTGGGTAATATTATCATAGTTTTCAATAATTAGTTTTGCAAAAGCAAATACCTTGTGGAGACTTGAATTTGAGGTTTTCCTTCTCTTCAGAACCGTCCAACTGGAGCTCGGCTGAAGTTGGATCTTGGCTTCGATGGACTCTTCTCCACTTCTCTCTTCCCCCAGATGCAATTCCTGAAGGAGCATTCAGTGACCTCGATGGGGTTGCCCTCTCAGCACTTTCTGAGGAGGAGTTCGTAGCTAGGGCATCACAGGTAATTATTCCTGGTGTGAACACCTGAAAAAAACACTCATTTAGCCCCTGGAGAAGAAATCCGTTCAAATCACTACTCTACCACATTTACATAAAAATTTGGCACTCTCATAAAAAGAGTGATTGGCCATGCAGATGAAATAAATTCACAGCATTCAAAAGATGTCCCTCAATAGAAATATTCCAAGTTTCTGGGAGACCTGAGATTTTTGTTCAGTTAAATATGTAAATATTAGCATATTATTTTCTAATGAAAATACCATGCAATACAAACAAGCCTGTACATACCAAAACCATCCAGAAAATAAATACGTCCATTCTTTACTCAGCAACAAATAAACCTCATTGATATTAGAAATGTTATCATTTTCATTGCTGATATACCAGAGTTTATCATTATGATAAATTCCACCATGAAAAAAACAAATCTAACCATAATCACTTTGAATTTACTCATTACCCTGGTCAATAATTCAATTGAAATAAACCAGACGGTGCCATAGATTTAAATTTCTACATCTAACATCTGAACTACGTTAAAAGTCTAATGAAAGAGGAAAAAGAAGCAAAATTTATAGTTAAAAAATACCTATGACATAATGAATTATCTTTTAATGGCAGTTCAAACATCTATAGATTTACAGAAGCCCTCCATTTTTAAAATATCAAGTTAGTTAATATTTATTAATACTAGCTTATATTATTACCAAGTAAATGACTGAATGTAATTTTCATTCGCTTAAAATTATAATATATAAATCATATCTCTCTATTAATGGGTGTCATATTGTATATACTTCCTTATATGTATATGTCCATATACATGTACACATAAGGAAATGCTCCATGCTTTTTCGCAGCATGTCCATCTTTTTTCCTTTCACTTCACTTCGATTGCTTATATAAATAAATCTTTTTCTGTAGTGTGGCTCCACCCTTCATGCTCAGCTGGAGATATGGAAAGCAGCTGCTGTTGTTACTCCAAAGGAAGAAAGCTCACTTGACTGGAGTTGTGGTTCGACCGGGGATGTTTCTGAAGGTAATTATTCATTCATTTTAACAGGCCTAGTTTAATCAAGTTTTAACAAATTCATAACAGCATAAAGATTTGACTTGTGTCTACGAATTTCCTGTAACGTATGTAAATGCTAGTAGTTATGTAATCAGAACCCTAATTCCCCACATTGCACTTGTATTACATAAGATGAAGAAAGATATTTATTTATTGCTAGCATTTGAATTGAGATAAAATTTGCTACTATGCAGCGTTTTCATAGATAAACCATTATTACTACACTAATTTATTTAGTACAAAATCAAAAGTAATGTGAATAAACTATAGTTCATTGGTAGTCTTGATTGATAAATCAAACTTTTAAAACACACTCAAGTAGTGTATAAAAATGTACCACCAGTCCATGGAATGTTGTTCTAAAGACAAGATTACACCATCATTGGTGTCACATTGATTTTTGGAGATACTGATGCAAACTGGAAATATTTATCCCAAAGATGAAGATCAATGAGACCTGTTATTTCAGACCAAAAAATAACAAATATTTGTTCTTTGAAATTTGTGATCATATGAATGAAATGATGTCAATGAAAAAATGTAGTTCTGTGAAGGTTACCTATACATTTGACTAACACAGCCTGTCATTTTTTTCCACTATTGCAGAGGAGGAAGAGGCTGGTATGTCACAGGCAAGCCCCCAGACAGAAGGCAGTCCATCAACTGGCACGAACCGCAGCGGGTCTCACATTCACCTATGGCAATTCCTCAAGGAATTGCTTGCCCAAGGCAATTCATATGGTGCATGCATCCGTTGGCTGGATCGCAGTAGAGGGGTGTTCAAGATTGAGGATTCTGTGCGAGTGGCAAGGCTATGGGGTCGACGCAAAAACCGCCCAGCTATGAACTACGATAAGCTGTCGCGGTCAATTCGGCAGTACTACAAGAAGGGCATAATGCGCAAGACTGAGAGGTCACAGCGACTTGTCTACCAGTTCTGCCATCCCTACTGCCTTTAGAACACTCTTTAAGCACTCAGTCCTTGTTACAAAGTCCCATATCCCCTTTATTTAATTATACTTCTGCACAAATTGGAGCAACGCCTATCCTTCACTGAAAGGACAGATTATGTTGCACCAGTTGATGTGTGGGAGGCCAGTGTATGCCAATTTGGCACCCCGAGTAATAACTGTATCATACATATATATATATTTTTTAATTTTATTGTTCCATTTCCATTACCTATATCCCATTTCCCTATATGCTCCTATTAACCTATCAATGAACACTAATATATATATATTTTTATAAGATCTAATATTTAAATTCCCACTTTTGGAAGGTAATTTCCATTAGTGAGGAGAAGGACAGAGTGCTATTGATTTAAATCCTTATTGTTGGGATCCGTCGCTGTCGACGTACATCTCTTATTATGTGAATTACTGGCGAGTACGTCTGATGACAGCCATGCAACCATGTGTGCCAGTTTTGGGCACCGTCGGATGCTAAGGCAGTCGCAACCGAAAGCCGGTGACTTTTAGTCCCATATATCTATGATATATCTCCCAGTACGTTCTATGAACAAATTTTTATAACTTGTAATAGATGTTTTGCTCTGCATCTTCTGCAGATCTCTCAAGTGAGAGACTGTCTGAGGTGAAGCAGATTTAGTTTTAAGTTAGGTATATATCCATGTTGAGGCAGAGTCACTGCCGAGATTAACTTTAATGTCTCAATGTGCTCTCAAAATGAATGAAAATTAGTGTAATACTTATCTGAGTACCTATCTTTATGTATTTAAAACTTTTTGATCTGTAAAGTTTATTATTGTTACTAGTGTATTAAGAGAACATACCATGAAAAATATTAAAATTTTGTTATGGTGGTGTTTTTAAGATTTTTATAAGCAATTATTATTATGAGATAACACATGTTACTTCACAACTAATGAAAAATTATTGAATATGTTAATATTTTTGGTGATGAACTGTTCTATGTGAGCTATTTCAGCATGAATAAAATGGCAGAGTACAAATCAAACTTTTTTGAGTTTCATTCCTATCTTTAATCACTTAAATTTTATATTAAACCCCAATATTGAAAACATAGGTAGGTTTTTACATGGGGAGGATTAGCTATTCTTGGATCCCCTAACATATTGAATGCTGTCCCAGAGTCAATTATTTCCTCCCAACCCAGCAACCAATGATGAGTTAAGAATCATCACCTTCCTTCACTTACTAGGGCAAACTTTATTACCTACATACCTCAATGCAATCTCCACTTTAATACCTTCATACCTCAATGAAATCTCCACTTTCTTGCATTAAATATCAGTACAGGAGTGTAGAAACGGAGATTATTTTTAACCCAAATTATTATCATTTTCAAAACAAATGTACCCTCAGAAATACAGTAAGGGCTATATCCAGGGCTGACTCTGCTGAAGGGAATGTTTACATTCATTTACTAACCTTACAAAAATAACAATTCAGTAGCCTACGGTTGAGTCAAAACAATTTCAATTTTCACTCAAAGAGAGGGGGAAGACAGAAGTGCCTTCGCCACAAATATATCAAAAAAATGAAATATTAGAGTTACTTCTTTGTAGTAAGCACATGCAGAATGTCCAAATGACCAAAACACTGCAGAGAGCATTCTTTACAAATCTAAATTTCAGATGAGATGTAGAAATGTTCACATTATGCTCTAAACCACCTTAGGTGGACAAGCAAATTGGTTGTGGGATTTGAAACACTGACCCAATCATAATTTTTAATTTATTTGGCTTCCTGCCATGATTTATATAGAGCCTTGTGCATGTCATCCATTACAAGTTAGTATTTGTTTTAAAATATGAATTTTGCTTTTTATCAATGAATGAATAATGAATTGACTATTAGATGTGTGTGTGTTTAAATATACACTAATACATTCATATAAAAAAACCATAAACACAGTATTTGGTTTGGCAAGTGATGGCAGAGATCACCCAGTACTAAGTCCGACGGCGTGTGAACATTCACACATCAGGATTAGGGCACCAGTCCCTTTCCCTGTGCCGGTTATGGTTTCCCAGGAAGATCTGGTACCCAAAAAATTACAGAGCTTGGGTGGTGCTGCAGGTGCCCATAGTGCCTTACCCGGAAATCAAACCTGGGCCCTCTGGTCAGTAATCCAATGCTCTACCCATTGGACTACTGCGACCCATAAATACATATATAAAAACTATATATACTCGTATATTTATGCATAAACACACACACACACACACACATTTCTATAAATATATATATATATATATATACTACACATAGAAAAAATATATACAGTTCACCCAAAATCACACAGCTTAGAGGGAGCTAAGGGTAAGGGTGCCCAGAGGGACTTGCTCAGGAATCGAACCCCTGCCCTCTCATCAGTAGTCACACACTCCACCCCTGGACTACCATGCCTCAAACACACACACACATATATATATATATATATGCGTGTGTGTGTGTGTGTCTGTACAACAAATAGCTGATAACTACTATTTCAGCAGAAATATCTGATAGCTATTTTAATAGCACAAACAACTAACAGCTACCCTAAGACATAACATAATGGTTTAAGACAGAGGATGTAAGATATCTTTGGAAAAAACTTGCCACATATATCTTGATTCCACAACTTGTTTCTCTTATGCTTCTAATTGGGATCATCGAGAATAACCAATATTTGAAAAGCATAATCTCCCAGCAGTCATCAGCAATTTTTAAATTTAATTCTGCAGTAACAATGGTTGACATTACTCCTCTATGCAATAAACAAACACCAAGAAGAGTTAAAAGTGTCTCCTATAATGCCAACCCTTCATCAGGAGCTAACTGCATTAAAGTTTCCTCCAAAAATTCCAAAATTTCTGTGAGCATATAAAAAACATTAAATATGTAAGCATTTTCTCTCAAAATTCCACAAAATGTTTCCTTACAGTTACACCACTGATTATCAGTTACAGAGATAACTCTTGGCTGCATGTTAATCCCATTTACTAGGTTTCAAATGCTTAAATGTAATGAGTCTAATTTTAGGATCAATGGCTTTTCTTGCTCATTAATACTTATACCTGCTCTTATGATGAAATTAATCTTAATTAACACATTTATTTTTGTTCATTTTTCAACCTAAACTCTGAACATTATCAGAAGCATTATTGCTACATGACATTATAGAATATACTTCCACTTTCTACATGCTGGAACATTTCCTCCTATTTACTATAATAACATACTGAATTCCTGCAACACAACTCCACAGGCAAATTATCAAAAATGTGTACACCAAGGAAAGAAAATGAGTTTGAATGACCTCGAATATAACCTTTATTTAAACCATATACTATGATAAGCGTCGAGGGAGCTCTTTTCCTTCCCATACATATTTAATACTTTATGGAGTAAAGTTGATGTAATGTGAAAATTATCACATCATGTGTAATACAGAAGCAATAAAAGTTGGTAACATTGTTAGTAAATCTACAATGTTCGTACTACATGTTTTTAATTTACAAAAATACAATTGTTGATTTTCACAGAACGATTAAAACAACTTTGGCCAGTTCTATATTTCCTACTTACAGATAGTTGTATTCACATTTACTGTCAACATTCCTCCATCACATATGATTCCAAGCACACACACAGTCATCAAAGTACATCAATTTCCCAATAACAAATGAGTAACTTATTCCTTAGTTATTAGGCTAGAGGAGATTTGTAGGAAAATTTTCAGGTTTATTCCATATATTTTATATTCTTAGCTTTAAGTAAAAAATTGGGAATCCCATATTCTTGCACGTTAAAATTTTCATTCAAGTAAGCTGCTCAACGCACTAGCAATTCTACAGCTTACTTCATGAGTGGTCACTATAACAATATAATTTCTCATGGCATATATTAACTTTACTAATAAATGTGTAATGTCTAAATATGGCAAAGGTTTTATGAGACATTGAAATTTACGTCTTCCAAAAATATCTTCAAAGGATAAATTTCCATGACCTACAGGGTCGATACTATAAGCCAGGATGATGTATAAAATTGAAATAAGGAACCGAATTATCACCTATTGCACAACTTATGTACATGGGTTATCGTCAAGGAGGGAGGAATGTTCAATTAATATCTCGTATCGCCCTTTGCCTTGGCAATATGTAAATAATTTAATAGAATAAAACCCCGTATTTGTGTTATCGGATTTGACGTTCCGTAATTTGCAATATTGTTATCACATACCTTACAAATTAATATTTTTTCCAATAGGTGTGGAACCCCGTATTTACACGATTTCATTTCCAGTTTTCCCGCCATTTGCTGGATTACAAAATGTCGCGTTCTTAAACAGTTACTCATGCACATCAACTTTCATAAAAAAACTATTTGAAATTCTTTCCAACATACCCACTTTGAAAAGACAAGAGAGGGCCTTGGTATGAACGTATTTAACGAAGAATTTGAACATGGCGGGCCCTAGTGACAGATATGTGAACTACTTAGACTCGTAATCTCAGTCTCCCACGAACATATCGTGCTATGAAATGTGTACAATGTACAACTAGGGGTTAGTTACGTAATTTTTCAATTGTAATAACATATTATTGAAACTATTCTTATCGTACATAAGTTGCACATATGGAGAATGAAAATGATTTTAAGTTTTTAAACTTACTTTATCACGTAAGCACCACACTGAATGAAAAACAATATTGACGTTGGACAACTTTGCAGTGGTCGAACGATTATCTTGAGTCAGGTTTTACTCAGTAACGTAGAGTGAAATGCTGCTCTTTAAGTTATAGATAGTCTAATATCCCCGTGAATTACGCAATCATAAGAAAAGTATTGCACATGACTACAAGATTGGGAATCGAAGATTTCACGTCGTCCACAGGTTGGTTGGATATTTTTTTTAATAGGCACAATGTTGTATATAAGGCTGTGGGTGGTGAAAGTAGAAATGTTGACGTCGAAATTACACCTTGGTGGAAGGTGTCAGAATGTAATAAACTTCTTGAGGTCCGTAGCCCAAAAGGTATGCAATGCAGACAATACGAGATTATTTGTTAATGTGCTGCCAGTAAACACACAAACAGTTTCAGATGGGAACTAAGTCATGGAAGGTTGCCGAGCAAACAAAGACTTGCTGCCTTATTAATCACAAATGTTAATTGAAGTGAAAAGCTTCAGCCACTAGTGGTTGTTAAATGAAAGAGTCCTATGTCAAGTATGTAAACTTATTGCCTGCAAGGTATATAGATTTTCAAAAATATGAACGACCTCAGAAATATTTTAGGATGAGCTTCATGGTCTGGATGCTAAAATGGGGTCTCAGAACAGGAAAACTTTGCTGCTAATTGATCAGTCCATTCACCAAGGTACACTTCAGAAGCATGTTAAAACTTTTTCCTGCAATTTGTACAAGTGAGCTCCAAACACTGGATTTGAGTATAATACCCTCATTTAGGGTGCATTATGAAAGAATGACTCTACAGAAATTCATTTCTCCGCATGAACGTGTAAGGAACATAAAGGCAATCAAATTGAATATACTGGATATTTTTTGCTACATAATATCATGGACTTGTAATATACAATGTAATAGACAAACAAACTACAGATTCTACAATGTACAATTGCTTCAGGAAGGTAGGATTTTATGTTGAGTGTGATGAAGACATATTTGAAGTTATTTGTAATGATGCTATAGACAATTAATTAAGCACATCAAAGGAAAATTCTCCTTTTCTCGCTCTTTGCATTTTCCAGCATTTCACACTTTTTTCTGGGGTCTCAAGAAGAGTGTAAATAAAGGGTTCTACTGAAAAACTAACGTTTCCAACAAAAGAGCCAATGCCCATTAATGAAACATGCCATCCAATTAAGAAAATTATCTTTCTGCAGTCCAACTAACAAGCAAATAATCATGAATACATTTTCCAATAGTTAAAAAAAAAACTAAAAAACCATAACCACAGTAATCAACTCGAATGTCGATTTGGTAGGTGATGGTAGAGTTCACCAGGTACTAAGCCCAATACGGTGTGTGAAATTCACCCATCAGAGTAGGGGGGCCAATTCCTTTCCCTGTGCCGGTTATGGTTTCCCAGGAAGATCTGGTACCCAAAAAATGACATAGCTTGGGTGGTGCTGCAGGTGCCCAGAGTGCCTTACCCAGAAATCAAACCTGGGCCCTCTGGTCAGTAATCCAATGCTCTACCCCCTGGACTACCTTGACCCACACCGTCTGTATATTATACGTTAAATAAAAGCTCAGAGAGAGACTTGATACTCTACATTACACTAAAAAATAGTTACACTGGTAGTTTTAACAGCACATTATCCCTAATGATATCCATAATATACCAAATGCCATGAATGAATGAATACCAAATGCATAATTTATCATCTTTTCAAACTAAACAGCTAATTTCTCAAACATGTGATCATATATGTTAACAACAACAAACAGTACTATCCTATGAACACCATCATTTTTGTACCCTTTAAGTATTGTCAAGGCAGAAATCATATCAATCCATAGCTTTCATAGAAATGTTTAGGACATTTTTTTTGGATTAGGTGACACAGACAAAATGTCCCACACTAGCTTTCCCAAACAATTGTTTGTGCTTACATTTTCCAAAATCCTGCAAAAAGTTTCTAGTGCAAGTCTTTTGGTATTTCTCAAGTAATTATACGATGTATTATTCTGGATTTGCACAGAATGGCAGACGACATGATAAAAAATCATGCTAAAAAATACATAAAACATTCTTAATTAGAATGGAATAATTTCATAACATTTCAATCCTTATGTATTTTACAGCTCATAATACCCATCTCTAATGTTATTACCACATATACATTTTCCTCTTGTGATTTTTACTTATTTTCAGTAATTTCCTTCTCATTCTGCTTTGGTAAATCCAGCAAGCTTATGAGCTGGTTCCTTAGAGCATCAGAGCCAAGGCAGAGAGAGAACAACACCCAAGTTATCACTGCACCAATACACCTCACATAGTTCACAGTGACCCACCACTCAACATCCCAATCGACCTGGAAAAAATGACAAGGGCCACAATTTAGAGCTATTTACCTTCTTTTTACTAACTAATGTAACACATTTGAGGAAACATATATCATGTATGCATATATTATCTTCATAAACAAATAAGTGATCCAAAAAAATATATAACTATAATAATAATAATCACACTTTATTCATTTTGAAAAATGGTACAACCACATTAAATGTTGTCAATATAAATATTACTTAATATTTAAAAATTAGTTCTTAATGTAAAGAAGATTTACACAAAAGAATTCATCAAATGAGTAAAGTGGGTGAGCAAGTAACCAGGTATATACCCTATTCTTGAAACTCTGGATACAGTCCAATTTCAACTAAGTTGGCAGATAGTTACACAGTTGTATGCTTACATTTTGAAATGTGTTGTAAATTGATGACAATCTACAATAAGTAGTATTTAGATATGATTTACCACTCATGGAGTACTTATGGATGGTAGATCTTAATTGGTAAGCTTCTAGATTAACTTTTACACAAATCAGAGCCTTATAGATATATAAAAATACAGTCATTATTCCATACCTAATAAAAAAGGCTTGTAGGAATCACATGGTGGTATATTAGTAAGAGAGTGAAGAGCTCTCTTTTGAAAATGTTAATTTGCAACGAATAAAACACTGTATTACTATAAAAAAAACAATTTAAAGCACTATAGTATACATTTACTCTAGGACCCCAGTTCATGGGCCCAAAGCTATACAATGAACAGCTATAGGCTTGTATATATATTTAAAATTTACAGAAATTCAAAAATTCTGTAAGGATGTTTATAACTGAGGAAAATTACCACAGAATTTTAGAGTTTATTCATGACAAACTAAGATACCCATGTACATAAATTTCTATTTATATCTATACCCTCTGCTGCTGTATTGATTCTTATCTTGAAAAATGATGAATAAATTGTAATGTTAATCATGGTGTATTACTATTATTGGTATTTATCCGTTAAGGTAGGTTTGCCTGGACACAGCAATACAATTGCTGACAAAAAACCCAAATCTGACATCTAATTCTACAGCAAGTCCCGCATAAATCTTTCTTCCCTTCATTCTATTCAACATCCCTATCATACTCCTACCCCGTCCTCGTTTGCCCAACATTCTCCCCTCCATTACAGTTTTCAACTTCCCATTGATAATATTTTTTATGATTTCTGTAATTTCTAGTACCCTGCTAGTCACCACTGGAGTGTGTGGCAATAGGGTCAACACACACCAGACTAATTTTGACCTGAATATTTTTACTCCTATCACAGACAGATAATGTTATTCCGATCTCTTATTGCTCATGGGAAAAAGACATCTTAAATCTATCTGTTCTCCACTTAATCTCTCTAATTTTACTGACATGATCTCTCCTACTGTAGTATAATGGATTAATAATACATTTTCAACATCACTACTAAAGAGACATCATTCCAATTTATGCAAAAGATTTAATCTGTAATTTAAGCTTCATTTCGCGAGTGATTCCCAGCCTAGCTCCTCTAACATTTTGGATGCGCTAATAGGTTTATCATAACTACGTTTCACAAATCTTGCTACTCTACACTGCTCGTGATCCAATTCGGCAATCAATACAACTTCATGAGAATCCATATACAATACTAGCAGCATATTCCAAATGAGGCCTAACCAGTGAAAGATAACATTTCTCTTTAACTTTTTCACCCCAGTAATCTTCTAATAAATCTTAATTTTTTGTTAGCTTGACGAAATTCCCCATATATGTTTCACCCAGGAGAGGTTGTGAGTCATCATAATGGAATTCTGCTTTCATAATGCACCTTAAATGAGGGAATTATACCCAAATCCAGTGGTTGGAGCTCTGTCCTCTGGAATGCAAAAAAAGATTGTAACTGTTATGTATCTCAAGTGTATATTAGTGAATGGGCTGATCAATAAGCAAAATTTTCCAGTACTGAGACTCCATTTTAGCATCCAGAGCATGACGCTCATCCTAAAATATTTCCGAGGTCATTCATATTTTGGAATTTGCGGAGTTCCTTGCAGGCAACATCATTACATATTTGAACTAGGACTTTGATTTACCAACCATTAATGGCTGAAGCTTCTCACTTCAATTTGCGTTTGTGATTAATAAGGCAGCAAGTCTTTGTTTGCTTTCTATTGTCTTAAGCTCAACTTTGTGGAATTTCATGTTAAATATTTATTTTATTAAGAACACAATGTATACATCCACTGTTCTTTATTATTGTACAACTAGTTTAAACGCTTAGGCATCATCATCAGGTACAAAAATAAAACCAGCCACAGCTCATTTAAATAGCATTTATGAGGGAGAGTGGAGTGGGTGAGAGAGGGGGTAAAAAAGAGAGGAAAAATCGGGTTGTGATCGGCATAAATGGGAAGGAGGATAGGGGTGTTAAGCGTCAGTGATTGGTGGGTTAACAGTGGGGGTGTGGGGAGGGGGGGGTGAGTTGTTGTGTCTTTCGGTGAAGGAAAGGGGAACCACCATGATTGGGGAGAGGTATTCAAACAATAATTCGTTCACCAAATGACCCATTTTTAAATTCTTTCTAATTCCAAGCTCCTCCCACTTGTCCATCCTCATCCCTTTGTCCATCTGGTGTAAGAGTACTGGGTTGAAATCACTCTCATGGTTGTTTTCCCATGTTTTGTAAAGTGCAATTTCTTGAGGTCACAATTCCTAAAACAGCGTTTATGCTCTTCTGCCCGTGTTTTTAACGCCCCCCCCATTTGGCCTATATATATATATATATATATATATATATATATATATATATATATATATATATATATATATATATATATATATATCGCATTACAGTCGTTACAAATTAACCTATAAATGCCACTTTTATTCAGTTTCACTACTTTGTCTTTTGTGGAGTTCAAAAATGATTTTAAGTTATTCCTATTGTAGAAGGCTATTCGAAATTGTTCCCTTGGAAGGAGATTGGCTATCTTCTATGAAATTAAACCATAAAAAGGGAGTTTACACCATTTGTATTCTTTTCCAACCACATTAATTGGTTTGTGTAAAAATTCTTTGGTTTGAAAGGAACTGAGAATGTATACAGAAGAAACTGTAAAATCCACTGTTCTGAAAAGAACAGTGGATGTATGCATTGTGTTCTTAATAAAATAAGTCTTTGTTTGCTCAGCAACCTTCCATGACTCAGTTACCCTCTGAAACATACCCTGAAGCAGTGACCTAACAAAAAGCTAACTTCTCATGCACTTACTATTCCCAATCTTGATAAAACATGCATGTCACTTAATTTTCATTATATTTTTCATGCCAAATCAATGGAAATCCTCACCGAAACTGATGTGATGTTGTACTCAAAATTCCAATTATTATTCACAGCCAAAGCAAGTTTGTCATCCAGGGGTGCAGAAATTAGAGACACAATTAATGATGCCATTAAAGTAAAACTGATTACTACTGGTGCAGGCCTGGAGGGTAATGAGTACCAGAAATTTCTCTTTGCCACGTGACTTAAATCACAGCTGGGAAGAGAAAAACAAAACATTATCATTTACGCTACAGTAAAAATTTCATTAATAGCATCCAAAGATATAAATATAATCTTTAGTATTTCATAAAATACATTAAATAGCAATACATTCATCTATAATTAATATCTGACATGATATGACAACACAATATGAATCAATTTCACCCTAGCTTTTCCTAGGTCATACTTCTATTGCCAATTATTTGAAGTGCAATTAAGTAAAACCAAGAGAGAACTGTGAGAATGCTGCATGTCAATAGTCAACAATGGAGAAAGAAACTCTGCCAGCGGTGATGAAATTTTTTTTAATACCACACACAAATCACCTTATAATTTCCAATGCAGAACCATATTAAGAAAATGATACATTTGTCAAATAAGTAAATGTAAGTATAAAGTACAGTCAACCATAACTGTGCCACATGGTTTTGGTGGAAACAGCCTATAAACTTAATTATGGTTTCTTTGTAGTTTTATTAGGGAAGCAACCGACAACTAAGGTCATTTGCACCATTAGGGATGGGTGGGAAAGGAAGGGTTGAGTGAAACCCGGTATTAGCATAAGCTTGCTCTTTTCGGGAGGTGCCAAGGGGTCCACAGTTTAACGTCCCATCCGATGGATGTCATACTCACTCAAAGTGCTCTCCACAAAGCATCTCAAGTACGGATCCAGATACCACTAAAAATATTTGTTGTCTCCTGGATTTGAACCCGGGGCTTCTCAGTGGGAAGCCCATACATTAGCCTCCACACCATCCCACAGTTAATTGTACAATTAAAATATATTTGCCTCTCCTAATAAAACAACCTGATTTCTCTACTAAATTAAGTCCCTCTTCAACTCTGCATACTTCCTTCATTCCATCCAACATGCCTATCTGTTCCTATCCCCTCCTTATTTGCCTAACGTTCTCCCCTTGTTCACAGTCTTCAATATCACATTGAAAATCAAAATACACTGCATCTATCATTCCTGCCACCTTTGGATTACTCCCAACAATCCCCTCTCCTCCCCTGCCATGCCTAGCACTTCCTTATTTGTTTTCCATTCTGTCCACTTCACCTTGTCCAACCTTATCCACACCCACATCCCAAAACATCCAATCCATGCTTATCCTCTTGCTCTAATGACCATGTTTCTGTGCTGTAAAAAAAACTATAATCCAAATCAAAGTTTGGACTCCAGATCAAAGTTCCCAAAAATATCAACGCTGACATAAGAGGTGCCCAGAGGCATCGGCTGGAATTGAATTATCCACTCATGTATCACTAAAATTACCACTATCTGCAATTACCAATCTGTCTTAATATGGGAAAGCATAAACTTCTACTTCTAAGATTTATCAGTACCTGTGTGAACATGGATATACTTTGGACGAATTTAAGTCTCTTCCTAGCAATACATTATTTTATGTCAGCTGTTACTGTTCCTTTATATAATTTTCCTTTTATCAGTGACCATATGATTGTCATCCAAACTCTGCATTGTATTTGGCTGAAATATTTGCATTCAAAGTGACATGTTCCATACATGTATCATGTATTTCTTTCGGGAAACAATAAACATCTTTATCATAATTATGTGAACAACATTTCTAAGCATACACCCAGTGAACTGTAAATATTTGTCAAACATCATCATATTACTATCATGTAATTACTCGTGCCCTCTAAAAATTAAGTAAAACTGTTTTTATTGATCACAGCCTCACTGTCCAAAATTTTTCAGTAGCATCAACTCATTGGCATAAATAATCATTACAAATAATTAATTTACAAAATGTATTACATTTTGGCAATGTAGTGAAAATATTTCTCATGGTAAAATATCTTTGAACTTTGAGGATAGATGAATTTTGTCAAAATTAAGTCAACTTTTACAGTAGGCCTTGATTGAGCAACTAAGTGTGCTTATGAAAACACCAATTCACATGAATCCCTTGGAAATTGATAGAAGGTCTCACCTGTCAAGAATTGAAACTAATGAAATGACTGCGAGTAAGTAATACAAGCATTGAAAAGCTCGAGCACATTCGGGATAATATTTCATGAATGACTCTTGATAAGGAGAATTCCAATGCAGCATCTGAAAAAATGAAGGAAATAATTACATCCAAATCAAATATGAAATAAGTTGACACTTCTTGTTACGCAAAATATAATATTTACGGTGAAACACTGCCATAGTGATATCCCCCCTAGCACACCGCAGCAAAAGCTGGCGAATGGTCGGTAACATTTCTGAACTGCAATAGCAACAGTTACAGGGGAATAAGTATTCCTCGGTGAAATTTCACGTTCATCTTCGTCTAAATCATCCAAATCCCGGGGGGAAAATTTGTTGTTACTTTTCTGTTCCACATATTGCTTGTAAGAAATATTTTTAGTTTTTGGCGGTGCGAAAGTATATTCCCAATCGCCCATTAAAACATCTTCGTCTTGCTTTTTTGCGGACGAATGGGTTTCTTTTTCTATCAAATCCCCGAGGACAGTAGTGATAATAGTATCAGTGCATGAATTACTAATAGGAGCTTTTCGTCGCTGCCGTTCTCGCCTCTTCCTTCGGGCCGAACTGATACCCGGGTCGACTTCAGAAGATTCCCCGACGTGCTCTCTTCTGCCTCTCTCACTGTAAGAGGGATCGCTGTGATCATGTTCCAAATTATTTATTTCTAGCAGTGATACTACGCGGCGTCTTGTTTTTTCCGAATCAATTCTTCGCTGGTTTTCTGTCCCACTGTTTCTTTTATTTCGATCGCCTCTTTTACGGCTCCTATGGATTTTTTGTGTTTCATTATTTACGACACTGTTGTCTAAATTTCGGGTCGTTGTGTTCTCTGTAACTGCTAAAGCATCAGCATTCAATGACATTATTAAACTGACATCTGTACAAAAAAGCAATGAGAGCACGAAGCACCGAACATAAAAATGCAGAAGTCGCTACAAATAACTCTACTAATATACCCAGCACATCTAATCGATCTAAGCACAACTAACTGCGTTGTGACAGTTGTTACCATGGTAACCGCTACCTTTTTATTCGGCTCTTAAAATACGACAAAAGTAAACATTTATACGCCATTTAATTTTCCAGTGGGTTCATTAAATTAATAATAATTTCTTTCAACCTTTTATAAATTACAACTATTACGTTACAGATCCAACTCTACCACTCCAATGTTTCCAACCGGGCAACCAGCAATGCCTCACAAAAATTGAGTAATCGTGCATATCGTTCGTTAATCAATTTCAAAAATCTGAGAGGAGGCGTTAGTTTTGTATCTAATCCTGCGGGAAATTTAGGTTGCCACTTGGTGAGAATACACTAGCGAGTCACCCACAATGAGCATCTTTCATTTTCCTTATTTTGAGTCAGCGGATTTCGCCTTGTAAAACGGTTGTTCAATTGTTTTAAAGTCCCGGATTCAAGGATAACGAGATTCGCCAAGAATATGATCGTAGATTGTTTCAGTTAACTGAACTTAACCCACGGAGAGAAAGCGCACGACAACTGTTTTTCAGCCATACCAATGTACACAATTTGCACGAAGTAGCTAAGTCAATCTCCTAAACCATTGAATTTATCTCACTACATTGGACATAATAAACTCAGTAATACTCCCTGTAATCAATATCAATTGCAACACCAACATTAATTACGTAGTATTTGGTATACGGCCCTAGAATGATAACTTATCAGCTCAAGCGATAATACGTCAGTTATAGCGGAATGGTAATGTTTTAGACAATATCTCCTAAACTAGAACATTTTTTCTATCAAAACTTAGCCTAAATACAAAGAATTTTTCCCTCTATCCGCCGGCTTACGCTCATTGCCTAGTTTAGGAACCAAGGCCCAGTATTCGTCATCATAGTCGTCCGTTTAGGTGAAGAACAGGAAGTATTAGAAAATATCTCCTAAACTAGATCATTTTTTAAATGAAAACTTCTTATGCGATGTCCGCTTCTTCGGATTTTCTAGATGTGGAGTGATTTGGTGAGAGATCAGTCGGCTGCGTGATGTTATTGTTGTGTATATAATTTACGTTAAAATTGATGGGTTCGCTTTCAGTAATCAACATCCGTGGGTTCACTTTTCAAATTATTATAATGCCATACGGTTTACTATTACAATATATGGGTTCGCTTTAAACATTATTGAAATGCCGTGCAACTTTCTCATGTAAATTACACGTTTCCTTTGAATATTATTGTCGCTGTATCATACTTTATTGTGTAAACTACAATTTTTGTGTATATACTTTACATTAGAATGAATGGACTTGCTTTAAATATTATTATTGTGTTTTTAATTGACATTAAAAACAATGAGATTGCTTTCAATACATCCATATTTGTGAATTGTGCTCGCTCATGACTGAATTTGCTTTGGGAGATTAATAGGTATTAGTAAGGGATATTATGTATATAGTTTTTTATTATAATAAATCAGTTCGCTTTAATATTATTAATGTTGTTCATGTTTTTGACATCAAAATCCATGGTTTCATTTTAAATATTATTACAATGCCGTGCAACTTTCCTATATAAATCACATCTGCTCGTTTTGTTTAAAAATTTCCATACAACTTTCTTATGTAAATTACATATTTCCCTTGGATATTATAGCCATTACATCATATTTTATTGTGTAAATTATAATTTTTGTGGATGTACTTTACATTGGAATCCATGGACTCGTTTTCAATATTATTATTGTTTTCAAGTTTTCACTTATCGGCAGTACCCGAGACTGCCACATTTTTTTCTTGAAAATCACCATAAGCACTTGGCACTCCTTCCTCTATCAGCAGGTACACAATTACCCCGTGCTCATTGCTTAGTTTAAGATTCAGGGCCCAACGAATGTGACAACGACTCTAGACTGAAATTGGCTTACGATGACAGTTACCTTTCACGTTAGTTCTACTATGCAATGTATATTACCAGAAATACGGTCCCATTTTTCTTCCCGTACGTCGCATAGGAGACGATGCGACGCGCGTCATGCCCAAAATGTCTGTCAAAATTGTTAGACAAGATACAAAACTAGTGTTCACTTCCTCGGCTTTCTTCCCAGCTCCCAACAGTTTCACGGCGGTTTGGCGCTTCACATCGTTCAACAATTTGACATGGTTGGGATCTGTCGAAGTGGAAGGCCGCCCCGTTCGCAATATCTTCATCTGTCGAGGTTCTGCTCGATTTAAAATGACTGTACCAATCAAAACACTGGCTTCGACTCATAGCTTTATTGACAAAGGCTTGCTGAATCATTCCAAATGTCTCCGTTGCACTTTTGCCAAGTTTAAAACAAAATTTCATAAACACACGCTGTTCCTCTAGCTCCTTTATTGCTACCGTTGCACGCGGCGACAAACTGCTTAAGACAAATACCGCTGCTGCTGCATAACGACTCGACGTAAACAAACGCAACACCTCTCGTTTTAGTCCTTAGATGAGTCGCTAGAAGGCTCACTATGTTTCATTTCGATCCGTTGAACGGTTTGCGCAGAATAAAATCAGTCCGGTCTTTCTTTGATCACACCTTGTATAATGCGTCACGTCGATGGACGTATCATACGGGGTGACATTAGTGGAATAGACGAGCAAATAATACCAAGCTCAGTGCAAATTCAATCAAAAGAAGTAAAATATGGGTTACTTTCGGAAACTTACCTTATTTATCGAATTGCTTAGTGAATTTTTGAAATACTTCAGTAGTAATGTGAAAAATAAATATAAAAAAGGGCCTCGAACTTCTTTGATTTGTTCTACTGCGTCTGTCTACGTTAGATCAAATGTCAGAACTGAATTGAAAAAATATATCATTGTGATCATAATCTGGTTCACATACAAAGCTTTCATTCCGACATTTGTGGGAAATATTGCTGTCTTTACGCTGCCAGAAAATCGTTAGGACATACCTTAGAACAATTTCTCTCTCTATTCCACTACTCCATATATCATCTCAACGACAGCCGAGCTATGCTGTTATTCAATCTCACCTTCCTGGGGTCAAAAAGGAGTAAATTCCATCCCCGAGCGCAGGGGTGCTGTTCAAGAATAAATACGGATAATTGGGGGAGAAGACATTCATTGTGGAAGAGAAAACCATAGGATGTATATCGTAGTGGACTTGTGCTTTCCGCTACCATGGAAAACTCACCGCCGGAGGAAAAAAACTTTGGTTTCAAGATCCAATGGAACGACAAGACATCATTCGAGAACGGTTTAGTCTCCTAAATTTAGCTGGAGCCGGTCTTGGAAGCCATTACCAGAAAAGCGACAGCTCTTTACGCATTCAACGAGGACGTGTGTGAATTCCTTTCCAATCTCACGGAGCGTACATTTATCTGCGTGGAAAAAGAACTGGGCTGTCCCCTCCCGAGAACTCTTCTTATCCCTCTTTATCCTCCAGCCTCAACCCATGTCATAAATGACGTAGTAGCGTTTGTGCCCTACGAAACGCTCACTCGCTAGCGCGTTGGTTCCAGTGCACCGGCTGATGTTCAGTCATCAGATGACTGTTCTACTAGCACTAAGCCGACGGCTGTAGTATAACTTTACTACTACTAGAACTTTAGTAGTAGTAGAACTTTACCGTCACCTACCAAACTGACCTTTGGGTTGATTACTGTGTTTATGTTTTTTTTATATGCAGATGACGCGGCGATAGCAAAGGAAAAATGTTAACAATTGTCCAAGAAAGAGCTCAAAACATACAATATCTGGTAAGTGGTACTCCACGTGGAGAGTAAGAGTTAACCCGACCACAACAAAAGCCATGATTTTCACAAGGCCGCACACAATAAAACCGACTTTATCGTGTATAAAAATTCAGGAACAGCCTATAGAGTGGAGCACAGAAGCCACTTACTTAGGAGTTACAATTGACAATAGATTTAACTTTAATAAATATGTTAAAACTATAATAGGAAAGGCTTACACTAGTCGAGCAGGACTAGCCCCTATCTTAAAAAAATAATGCGACGCCTTCAAGCACTAATAATTATATATACAAGGCGGTAATTCGACCCGTTTTTATATATGCAGCCCCAGCTTGGATGGGACTCCTAATAGCTATAAAAAATTAGAAATAACCGAAAGGTATATTTTGAGATCCATGGCCGAATTAAACCTTGGGTGAAAATTAAAGACATATATAGTAAAATAAAATTACATGGTGACCTAGATGAGAAAATTAAAAGACTATACATAAATTACTACGAGGAACTAAAAGGAAATGAAAGCCTACACTAAAATTGACAAAGCAAGTGACTATGACAAATACAAAAGACCGCACAGCATTATAAAATTAAAATTACCATAAACATGGTAAGATGACATGATGGACAAAAAAAGTATGTGTTCATCTTATATATAAAAGCAAAGGACATTTTAAAAAAGACATAGAGCAAGAGAGCCGATACTAGGCATCTCTGAAATAAACCGCCAAGGCGGCAAGTCGCTCCAAAATCTGTTCTTCTTGTGTGTGTATGTGTATGTATTTGCATTATAAGAGTGACCGTTGGCACCAGGACAATTACCTAATTACAACGAGATTTATATAATAATATACCGCATTATTGATATTGGTGTTGCAATTGCTAGTGATTACAGGCAGTATTATTGAGTATTTGATTTACTTAGTTTCCTAAAAATGTTTATGTTGGTATGACTTTTTGGGCTAGCTCTCCGTGGTCAGTGAGTAGTTTCCCCTTGTGAATTTGCAAATAATGGCATCAGCTATGGACATCGATGAAGATGAGATTGAATTACCCACATCCAGTAGTTGTAAAGGAGAAAAGAAAAGATTTGAAGTGAAAAAGGTTTGTATTATTTCCGATTAAGGAATGGTTTTTTGTACTGAGCGTGTTTGTCGATATTATATGTAATATCATGTCATTTTGTTTCAGTGGAATGCTGTCGCGTTGTGGGCTTGGGGTAAGTGTTTTAAAATTTGTTTTTCATGTGATGTTATGTGGAATATAATGTACAATATACTGTCGCTAATTATTCGCCAATATTTTCAGTATGATTTATAGTGTTTTAAAACAATAAAGTGAATTTTATTTATTTTGTAATGGATGTTCGTAGGAGCCTAAGCTCAATGTGGAACAGAGTAAGTTAAAAAATCATGTAGAGCACCACAATTGCATAAGATAAAATGCATAAAAATTAACCACGTTTCCTTTACGAAGTATTATCTAAAGGGAAAGGATGAATAGCCATGCTTGATTAATTGAAAACGCAAATTATTAAAGTAATGCATAATCATATAGGGCATTATTTAAGGCAATCCCGTTGGTATTTTTAAAATTTATTTAAAATCATGCTGAGAGGAATGTGTGAGCATATACCTTATTGGAATTAATCGTGAGAATATTACATTTTTCAATAAGTTCAGTATTCGATTGTATTAGGCCATATTTTAATTTAAATATATTGGTTACTGAAAGTACACCAGCAGATTTTAATAACAAGACGGTCACTTAATCGGCTTTCAGTAGGTTTTAGTATGTTCAAACTAAACAATTTTGAGAGCCGTTTGCAGTGTACCCACACTTAAATAGTTTTAGCTTTCTTAACTGTGGTTGTTTAAATATTATATGAATGGTTCTGCCGAAGTGTAAGGAAAAGTATAGTTCTAAATATGAAATTTAACTATGCCGTAGTAATTTTTATGGGAGGCGACTGACAGCTAAGGTCATTTGCACCATTAGAGATGGATGGAAAAGGAAGGGTGGAGAGAAACTCGGCATCAGCATTTGCCTACTCTTGTCGAAAGGCGCCAAGGGGTCCGCAGTTTAACATAAACTATGCATTTTTTAAATTAACTCGATTTTCATTTAAATTGATGTTAAAATGATCAGTGAAATTGTATATTTTGACAGATGGTAGTGTACATATGAATTATCTAAAATTATTATAGAAATTACATTTATGTGTATGAGCTCTTTTTCATTGTTAGGTAATAATAATAATGTTTATTGGTTCCTATAAGACATGTTTGCAACAAGTATGGAACACATCACATTGCGTGCTCATATTCAGCACTAACAAGAATATCTTCGTAAAGTTATTTATGAAGAAAATAATTTAACTAGAGAAGGGAATGTGAATTCATCAACTGTATACCCTTGATGATCACAAAGGAATTAATAAAGCTTTGACTAAAAACAAAAAATAATCTATCTTCCTTTATTATATTGGTAGAGATTTCTAGAATTTCATACCAGCATATCCAGGGTTCTCAGCAAACATGATGAGTTGTGAGCAGTTATTCTAAAGTCGTTACAACCTCTTGGGCTATAACTATCTATAGTAGCATTGGTTTTCAGAGTGAATATGCCTTTGTTTTGCTGCACAAAGATAATAGTGTGGAATATATGCAAAGAGGGAAGAGTTAGAATCTTTTAAAGTAAGCTCTACAACTACTTATCCAAAGAACTTTCCCTATGATTCTTGCTGCCCGTTCTTGTAATCTAAAGTGCCGTATGAAATGATATGAGTGCCCCCTCATAGCATTAGCAAGGTAGCATCCCTTGGCAATTTTAGGGCATAGTCTATCAACATTAACTATAGAGACTCATAAATAGGTATTCCTTAAAATTTTGTTCAAGTAGAACCCTTAATAGATGACCAATTCATCCACAAAAGAGGGGAGGCTGTAATTTTTCTTCGGTGGGGATGTAATTAAATGAATATTGTTTTCCAGCTGTTAATAAAAACAAAGTTGTCTTCACATCATTTACTCATAGAGTCAATGTTTCTCCTCACTGTAGCATGGTTGTAAGTTTTTGGAGGTGGTTAGGTGAGTTGTATCATTTGCATACATATACAATGACCAATTGACAAAATAATTAGGAAGGTTGATGAAATATAGAAGGAAAAGTAGGTGACACAACTCAATCATCAAGTAATGTGATTTTGTGAATGATTGCAATTCAGCTGAGTACAACTACTTGTGATCTTCATGTTAAAAATATTTTAACCATTGGTTTGCTATCCCAGAGATTCTATTCTTCTCAAGTTTCCTCAGTAATACTGCATGATCAACTGAGTGAAAATACCTTTTAAAGTCATAGAAAATACCAATTACGTTATTCTTTTTTTGAAGTTCAAGTAGGATATCATGAATGAATTTATTTATGGTATTTTCAGTTGATTTTTTTTCACTAAGCCAAATTGAGAATCAGGAGGTATATTGAATTAATTGACATAAGAAGTACAACTATCTATTATAAATTACTTGTTCAAGTAACTTGGAGAAAACATAAGATAGAAATTGGTCTATAGTTATTCATGCTTTTTTGGATCATCTCCTTTAAATATTGGGATGACTTTCATCTACATCTACATAAGTACCCTGCGAGCCACCAAAAAAGGTGTGTGGCAGGGGGTGTAGCACCATGAGGGAAGGGTAACGGATTTGGGGGTTGAGGGATGACTTTGGCTGACTTTAGCCTGTTAGGGAATATGCTTGATAATAGAGACTAAACTAAATTGACTAAATGTGTAATGACATGGATTACTGAAGGATTTTCAAATGCTTCTAATGGAGAGTAAGGTAAATCATCACATCCAGCTGAGCGCTTCTTAATTATTGTTTTAATAACGCTGTCAATTTTTTTGTCATCTGCAGAATGAAGAAAAATTGTTTTTAAAGTGTTTTGCAATTGAGATTTATTCCTTTTACTTTGCAGACATCGTGGTGGATAATTGTGCGATCTGTAGAAACCATATAATGGACCTCTGTATCGAATGCCAAGCAAATCAAGCCTCCGCGACCAGTGAGGAATGTACAGTAGCATGGGGTGTTTGCAATGTGAGCAATTCTAAGTTTTATGAAATACAAGCATAGCGTAGTGATTCATCTTTTTCTTATTTTTATGTGCATGTATTGGTAATTTCAACATTAAAAATGGATACGAATCTTAGATACCTCGTCAATGAACCATGGTGGTCGAAAGACCACCACATATCATTTATTTACACTGATGAGGCATCTTAATTTTGAAATACCAGGGCTTTTTTAAAAGTCTTTAGTCACTTAAAATTAAAAGTTGTCAGTAGTCTTTAATGTTTTAATTTAAAGATTTTTGTACTGTCTGCACTTTCCCGTTATCATTTCCCTTGTATTAATTAACCCTGAGGATTCCATATTCTCCTTTAAGGTAAGCATATTTTTGCTTATATTATGCAAAAATAAGTCATATATAAATAAGTAATATTAAATAAAAATAAGTATCTACACTGCATTATTAAATTTGGTATCTAATGACAAATATGAATCTGTATCAGCAGTCCTTTGTCAGTATTCTTCCTTTCCCATTAATTTGTTTTTTCTTGACTACATTATTGATTCAAATTTTTTAGGAAAATATGTTCTGCCATTCACTTGATGATGGTTTTTGTATTCTCGTAAAACTATAATTCCACCTTTATTTAAATGGCTAAAAAAACGGAACAAAATTGTACTTCCCATTGCTAATATATGTGAATTAATTACGAAGAATGAAAAAGGAAATGAAAGGTTTATATCACGGGCCATATTCACGGCATATTTCTCTTGTCCATGTTTTTTTATTATCCGTGCTTTATCATGCATCCATTAGCATGGATAATCAAGCGTTTGCCGTACTTCTAACAACAGAAAATGATACAGGATAACTGTCTGCCACAATAAATTCTAAATGATTTTTTTTTATTTCCACCCTATTATCATTCTTAATTTCCAAATCAAGGGAAACATATCCACATTCCCTGCATAGTCACCCCATAATGCACTTTACCTATCTAATGCACTTCATTTGCTTTTTTATTAGGGTTCTTCCATCAGTATTCCCCCATCAGTTGGACCTGGGACAATATTTTGTGTAAAAATTAAAAGGTTATATTAGACTCATATCTAATCCACAGCATTATGATATAGGCTAATGTTAAAAAAAATCGGTTAAGGTTAATTTTATAAGTACATATGTTACTAATTTTTGGTATTACTATGATTACGACATCAAGAATTTGCTTCAAAGTGCTGAATAATGAATAGGCAGAATACTTCCTAGTTGGGAGAGCCATGTACAAGTTAAAACTAACGTCAATGTGCTCAACCACCATGATTTAGAACGTGTATTTGTATAATTGGCACTGTTAATCCTAAGTATTAATGCTACACAACTCACCTGCCAAATTTTGTGAATAATTATGAAAGGAATATGACAGTTTTCAAAAATTACCAGCTGCAGTTGTTAATATTGCTTTCCATAGTTTTTCACGAGGGAACTTTCTGTTTTTCTTGAACTCTGCAACAACCTATAACTAATCTAATAAAAAGAAATTTACTTTGAAATCCTTGAAATAAATAGGCTTGTTGGAGTCAATCCAGAACTTTTAAAGATCGACTGTTTACTGCATGAAGAGTTAAGTATAATACTTGTATTGTTAATCATAATGTCTGTGGTGTTAAGTGGTTATCTGTCATCATAAATGTAAATCTAATTATTAATTTCATATTACATTGTTTACACAGTGTTCTGTGTCCGATTAGTAATTTTTTGCGAGTTATCCACATTTTCTGGTTTTGTTTCCCTAAGGACCAAAAAAATGGGTGTGGGTTTCCTTCACTCTTTTACCTATCACTGGTTTGATCTTATTCCTTGAGTTTCTAAGTGATACATTACCAACATTTTTAACTGGACCTCAATAGTATTCTTTAACAGACCACGAATTTGTCATCGTATTTATAAACTTATTGATATCATGTGTTGGATATATGTATTCTATTGCTGGTTAATGAAAATACATTAATTTTAAAAAAGTCCTTCACTTTCTGTACGATTATGTGTGCCCCAAAAGTGACTGTTCTAGCCTTAAAATCAAGTGGTAGCAAATTACGTAACATGTTACTGCTGTATTCATTGATTAATATTGATGTTATTGTATAGTGTGGTTGTTGCATGCTACTTTATATACTACTGTGTAAATTTTTACTTGCTTTTATGTCTACACAATGGATTTCGCATTGAGAAGACTAGATTCTTCCAATGATTCATTCCTTCATTTATGCATATCATAATCACAATGTGTTTGTTCGTTGGTAATTAATGTAAAATTCTTGAGATACCGGAGAACAAAATGCACATTATAATGCTCTATCGGCTGCCATTAATATATGATTAGGATGTTGAATATGTTGGAAAGAATTTTGAGAAAAGATAACAATGCGAATATACTTTTAATTTTCTCTGTTTTGCACATTTTGGTGACAGTGAAGTCTTGATTGTCCTGAAAAAATAATATCGAGAAGTCAAAATAAATGGAAATTTTTTTCTAATACTACCATAAATTGCCATATAAATGGCTTTGCAGAGTTGTCAATTATCCTTGGATACTATAAGGACAAAATCAAGGATAGAGTTAAGCAAATAGTAAGGATGTTTTTTGTGTACTGTAAATTAAATTATAGTGGAAATCTGTTAGTGATTTCATTACCAGCAAGTTAATTTGTATGACCAAATATTTTATTAACAGTGGGAAAATCTCATGAAATTGTTACTTTTGATGGTTAAATCTCATCATTTTTATAAACACTTTTTTTCTTCAGCCCTTAACCTAGTCACTCACTGCCTTCATCCATATGATATGACAATTACTATTCATTGGCCTGGAATATAACTTCTTAACCTGATGTGTGAATTTCACATGATGTTGGGTTTAGTACTAGGTGAGCTCTATCCTCAATTATCAAACCAAACTTCTGGTTATGACTGTATGGTTTTGATATTTGGAAATTTAAAATAAATTGATTAAACGAAAAACTTATGCACATTTCAGTAGAAGTCACTATCTATCAGATTTTTATTTATTAGGTAATCTACCGGTTAAGGTAGGTTTTTGGATGGACACAACTATCAAATAAACATTTTTTAATTCCAAACAAAACTTAATCCAGCAACCTAATCTACATCAGGTCCCTCTTCATCTCTGTTTACTTCTTTCCTCCCTTTATCCTGTCCAACATTCCTATCCTGTTCCTGCCCTTTCCTCATTTGCCCAACATCCTCCCCTCTATTACCTTCTTCAACATTCCACTACCGCTCAATATGCCTTTCATCCATTTTTCCTGCCTCCATAGGATTTCTCTCAACAAACCCCTCTCCTCACCCACCATCTCTAGTACTTCCTCATTTGTTTTCCTTTCGGTCCAATTCACCTTCTCCATTCTTCTCCACACCTACATTTCAAAAGCCTCCAATCTACGTCTATCCTCCTGCTTCAGTGACCACGTTTCCGCTCCGTACATAGCTACGCTCTATATCAGAGTTTTTACAAGTCTTGTCTTAACATCCCTCATCAACTCCCTCCTTCTTGAGAAAGCCTCCTTACCTAGCGCAATTCTTCTCCTTACGTCCATACTACTTTGACTGTGTTGGTCCAGAACACTTCCGAGATATGTCAACTTCTACCTGCTCTATTTTTTCCCCTCCTATTTTAATGTTTAGCTTAGCCTTTTTCTTTCTGGAAAATCACATAACCTTTGTTTTATTAATATTGATTCTCATCCCATATCTATCGCACTGAACCTCCAATTCACTCAGCAACGCTTGCAACCCTTTGGCTGACTGAGCAACTAATGCTTCATCGATCAGATATATGCGCCAAATTAACTGATACTGTAATATTTGTACAAATATTCATCGTGATAATTTGTATTGCTACATGTGTACTTAGCACTTTCACTCAACTTTCTGTTGATGAGAATGGAGCTCTGGAAAACCTTAATACTCACAGAAAAGGTAACTACCCTTTTCCCTCAGTCCTGTTGGTGTGAATTTGATGTACTCCAGGGCTTACAAGATGTGATCAAAAAAAGACAGGACTGATTTAACTTAACCTGGGAGCCCTCTAGCTCTAGCTCCTTCATTGCTGTCGTTGCACTTGGCGACGGACATCTTAAGACATACCATTGCTGCTGCGTAGTGACTCGACATAAGCAAATGAAACACCTCTCATTTTATTCATCAGATGTGTCACTAAATGGCACATTTTGCCTCATTTTGATCCATGGAACGGTTTGTGCAGAAATAATAAATTCAGTCCAGTCTTTTTTTGATCACACCTTGTAGATAGAGAAAACCCCTTTCTTAATTAAAAACTACCACAGTGTATTTGTATCTTGGTAGTAAATGTATTATTCGCAGGCATTAACTGTGAAACAACTGCTAATTTATTTATTTAAAGATTGTGCTAGAATATTTATTTACCCTTTGCAACTAGTTTTCCTCTTTTGTATATAGTGGCAGGTGTCCTGAAGTAAATTAAGAAACAAACCAGAACTTGTTTCAGAGATGTCTGTATTGTTGATTTTTGATAAGTAATGGTCAGCGAATATTCTTCTATATTAATATGTATACAATATTAATAAATGTGATTAATATTATATCCTTAGTTAATTAATTTAGCATTAATCAAAAAAACAGCAATTTTTGGCCATTATATCACACTATCAACAAGGGTATAAATAATAATGCACTCAGTTACAAGGTGCCAAGCCCTAGGTTTAGGAAAACCCACCCAAACAGGAGTTAAACGTGTGACCTCTGGGTTTGCAGATGAGGATGTCCTCGTCCATTAGTTGTGGTTAAGTTAAACTAAAGTAATCAACCTGAAATGTTGATATGATAGAGCTCATCTATGGCTATGCCAGATATAGCATGTGAGATTCACGCATCCTGGTAAAATGGTGCCAGTTCCTTCCCTTTTGCTGCTTCTGGTTTCATAACAAGATCTGGTATCGGAAAAATCAGACAATTTGGGTGGAGCTGAGTGTGCCCCTGATACCAGATGATGACCTGAAAGGCATCATATGGACTCATACCTGGGTGCTCTGGTCGGTAACCCAATGTTCTTCCCACTAAACTACCATGCGAATGTGTGCATTTAAATATCTAGCGTGCAAGTGTATGCTAAATTGTCTTTATAATGGAAGCCATGTGCATGAAATTTAACATGGGCAGGAAGGAAGTAAACCTCTCCTCCATACATCTGTTTTGTCCTTGCCTTTCTCACCAACTAAGGAGAGGAGGTGAGAAAGTGTAGGAATGAGGGAACCCACCACATATTTTGAACTCCGGGTGTCGGGAAGAAAATATCTACTACCGTGGCATCAATCCTATCATAAAGCAGTATTGTACAATGATATTTTTCTGATGACAAACCATAATTGTAACCTTGAACTTCCCAAGTGTGTGTTACGATAGTAATTAATTAATGACTGATTTTTATTTTTATGAATAACAGGGCACCAATCAATATGATTGGTTTTATTAATGCAAGAGTTATCTCATACCGAATCCCACACATTGTAGAATCCATGCATTCAGGGTATGTGCAGAACCAGTCCCTTAAACTCTACTAATTAAAGTTTTCCCTGAATGTTGTTACAAGAAATGAGTTTTGGTGAAGTGTGTCGCCTGGATTTGAACCTCAGACCATTTGGTCACTAGTTAAGCATGAATCTAAGCTTTAATGTAACCTTTGATGCACACAGCCATTCAGCTTTGTTCATAGTCTCCTGCTTAACCTCTTTTCTGCACCTATTCTCTTGGTCTACTCTTCTAATTGAGTAAGCAAGGGTCATGGGAGAACTCTGGTGGTGAGTCTGTATCTGTAGTATCAAAAGTATTTCTTGGGATAAATGTTCAATGAACATAGCTACGGTTGCGAATCAATGTAAACAATAAAGGCCGAGACCGTAAACTTGTATCGCATTATATTCACATCAGAATTTGAGAAGCACAAGTCACACCCCTTTTTGGACCTTCATGTCACTAGAAGCAATAATCAGCTTTCATTTAATATTTACCGCAAGCGTAAACGCGTACTAATAACTACATCCATCAGTCCTCCTTTGATCATCACACCCACAAACATGCCGCATTCCATTCTCTCATACACCATCATCTTACTGTACCGTTGAACAAAGCAAACTTCCAAAAAGAACTCAACTCCATAAAACAGACCGCCATATCTAACGGCTTCACCGAACATCTTATTGACAGAATAAATGTATCAAGTTTACGGTCTCAGCCTTTTTTGTTTGCATATTTCTTGGTGTTTAAAAATCTGTAGATGATAAATGAGATGCTGGTATGTGAAGTTCCCTTACAATACTGGGATTCAACTGGAAGGATACGCTTGTCATTCAGTTATGCATAAGATTATTATTCGGTAATCTACCGGTTAAGGTAGGTTTTTGGATGGACACAACTATCAAATAAATATTTTGTAACTCCAAACAAAACCCAATCTACAACAAGCGTAAGATATGCTACAACATGCATAAGATATTGTTAATAAAACATGATGGTAATCAGTTTGATTAGATTTCTCACTCCCTGTGTTATCAAGGATTAATAGGGTATTGAGATTGCTGTGGTAAAACATTTTTGTGAATAAATTAATTTTGTTATTGACCACTTGAAAAGACTTTACATTGATGCCACAGATTTTTATGCATTATATTTAATAGGCTTGCTTCTAATTGGCTTTGCATAAGTCATTTTTCAGGCCTGGAGAGAGAATTCATCTGATGTCAAATTATTAAAGCAATGGTGGATTCATGCATGTAAAAGTCACATGTTTGCATTAATCCAATAAAAATTGAATAGTTTCAGCATGTGATCAAGACTTCTCCAATCGCCAATCCACATTTCCATTCATGTTTCTTGATTTTCATGCTTTTTCGCCTCATGACAATTCACCATATAATCAAGTTGCACAGTAGGTATACGTTTAGAGAGGGGCACGCTGGGAGGCATTTCAGCTATCAAATAAATATTTGATCATGGATCTTTGTAGTCATTAAATGCACACTGCTAACCTTAAAAATTATTTTGAACAATTAGTTTTATAGACCTTAACTCTACTGCCACACAGCAAAGAGTGTCAGAAACTCACACCATCTGGTCTGCTTTTTAGGAAAAACTTGTATGAAAGATGTTTTCATTCCGCATTTTTTATTGTTTTGAAGTATTTGTTTATGGTTTTATTTGAACATGACGTGATTGCTGCAAATTTTATGCCGTTTATATTCATTTGTGAATCCTTATGTTCGATTTTTTTTTCCTGTGCTTGATTTCTACCCTTTGAATTTATGTTTTAGTGATCAGTGTGCAGCTAACTTGATCTTCACCCAATTGAATATACAACTTTTGATTTTTTCACAGCATGCTTTCCATTTCCACTGTATCTCTCGTTGGCTGAAGACTAGACAAGTATGCCCATTGGATAACAGGGAGTGGGAATTCCAGAAGTGAGTACACAGTCATTCGTTTCATATTTAAACATATTATCCCCTTTTTGTGACCTTAACGTTAATTGTAAGGACTGTCTCGATTTTTAACTCTAAGAGTCAGCTGAAATTATGATAAAATTTAGTTATAGATCTGTGCACAGCTACAAATTTATTTAGTTTTATAGTCATGATCAATGAATGCAGTATCAAAAGAAAATCCTTAAGTTTTATAATTCCCAGAGTGATTTAAGGAATGAAAAGCTACCACTTGATTTTGGTTTAAAATGGACTGTCATTATCTGTTGTGGTGTCAACCAAGTGGTTTGTCATGAGTCGTGTGTTAGATTTAACTAGCTTACACCCATCCACATACATTCACTCTTGATGGTCCCAAAAAGATTTTGTCTTTATTATTTTACTTTTTAACTTGCATGGATTTTGTAATTTTTTTATCATAGTTTTGCTCGTTTGACGATCATGTAAATTAAATTCTCATTGCTTTGAATCATACCTCCCTGTTTGTTTAATTTTTAAAAAAATTCTGCGTGTACACCCTGACTCATATTTGAGACATTGCAATTTATGTTATGCATGAACCTCTTGTTGGTAGTTGTGTACCTTAAGAAAAGTAAATTTAAATCTTTTAAGTGTGTGTGTAATTATTGCTGTTAAAACTTCTTACATGTGGTATGGAATCCATGCTAAAGAAGTGGCATCATACTTGTATTTTGCCTTTTTACTTGGTTTCATAAACCTTTTTTTCTGCATCCTGTCATAACAAAAGCTCAAGCTGGTTGTGTAAATGGGCTCCATATTTTTTTGTTTATTAAGTTATTTTCTGGTTCATTGGTTTTTCATTTCAGTAAAATAATCCTGTTGAATTGCAAATATCTTTGGAATGATTACAATAGTGTTAAGATATTTTTTAGCTTTAGGTGTGAGTTTTATCAGTGCATAGATAAGTTTATTTACTTGTTCTATATTGCATGCAAACTTGTTAAAGGATGGTTAAGTTACCTGTGCTGGTTAGAACTCTTAAATTTACTTTATACTTAGAACTGTCTCAAATACTCAGTATATATTTCAGTTTTGTCTTCCAAGATTTCTTTTGAAGAAATAGCTAAACAGATTGAACTCAGTACCCACATGATTTTATTCATACATTTGTTTTTTCAAATTATCATTTCACATAATGCCTCCAAGCAACTTACTCTATAATGTTCTTGAACTTTTTATTTTTGCATTGATGACTTGTGCCTGAATATCCTTGGGATGCACATAAGATATTTTGGTAAGGTGATGTTTTAAGAGGAGGTGTGTTTAAATCATTTCGAAAATCCAGCCGACTGGAAGTATCTTATATCTTCCCCTTACTTATGCAAGAACTGTGTGCATAAATGGAAGCTTGAGTTCTTAAACAGTGTATTTCCTCTCCTTGCAGGTATGGCCATTAAGAAAACAGCCCATATGCTTCCCGACAAAACCTACGAAAACAAGCAGTGCCTGGGTCACAAGTCCCCAAACACCACTAGTTCACGGAAAAGATTACCACATTGTTTAATATAAGTATTTTAATTCAAAATTGCTTTTTGATGAAGATATTCTAATTTCATAGTTTTTTTGTTCTCATCACTTTGTCAGTGAAATTTTTTTACTACTACAAGTGATATTAAAACAACTTTGTGATGATCTCTTTCAGAATTTTTTTGTATTTGAAAAAAAAAGAACACTCTGGTGCTTGATCAAGACATTATTTCCTCTATTGCTTTCCATGCAATTCATTTACTTGCAGAAGTTACTGTGTTAAGCAAATTTGAAAAGTGAAACTACATACGTTCAAATGTAACTCTGAATCACATCTCCGATGAAAAATTCTCAATAGCCATAACAGTATTACACCAAAAGAAGTATCTTATGCTCATATAAAAAAGGTACTTTTTCCCTTTGCTATCCATATCATTCTTCAGCTATGGAGACATTCTATGATGTACCAAAGAATGTTCCCAATGTTAATCATATAGAAAGAAGCCAAAAGTTAATGAGTGTTTCTCTCTCCCTCTCTTTCCATCCAGTCTTGACTTATCATGTCGATAAAATCTAAAATTAAGTCTTTAATTCCACAATATGCTAATGGTTGCTGGTTGGCAATTTAGGGCAAGAATCAGGCTGTCCACCACTTCACTTTCATGTTAGTTGCTCAGTTAACTTTGTTTATATAGCAAAGCCACCTTTAAATTCTAGCTAAAAAGGCAAATTTTACTGTTCACATGCATATGGAATAACCAGGCACTGGAGTATGTCACCATTACTCTTAATACCATGTTTTTTTCATTCTTAACAAATAAGCTAAATCATAAATGTATTCTTCAAAGCCAAGAGCTTGGACAGAATAGACTGCTGGCATGAGGACCTATGGATGTTATAAATTGCTTCCAGAGTGAATGCGCTTCTCTGTAATTTATAATTTTCTCGCTTGCTATCCAAATTCCCATTGTATGCAATTCTGGAAATGAAATGCAATGTTTGCATTTCAAATATTCTAAATGAGTTGAGTGTGTGGATTCTGTGTCTGGAGCATGCCAGATAAGTCAATTTCTCTTCATTGTAACAAACAAATGTAGCAATTAATAAATAAATATACTTGATCATTGAATTGTCAAGCTTTCCATTACGAGTGATTGATAAACTGCGTCCTATGGGATTGGTAAAAGCAGGAAATCTAAACGGTGAATGGATGTGGATTAGAATTAACCCTTTAGTAGACTTGCTCCCTTGAAGACAGTTTGTTGATTTTATGTTGAATGCAGAAAATACCTGACCGATAATGTGATTTCTTAAAGTAAGATTCTACCAGTAGTGTGAAAATGAGGGTAACTAATTGTTGTCCGATGATATTTGTAAATTAAGGTGTGGAATGTATATTGTGTGGCATTTGTGTATCAAAAAATGTTGTACGGCCATCTTTTGACTGTGGAGCTTAAAATATGTATCTTCAAGATTATATGTAAAACTTTTTGATAGTAAGAAGCTAATCGTAAAACTTGCGTAAGGATGCCGGGAATTCTTGTTGTTTAAATCCCAACCCTTGCGCTCAGAAGACGAGAATTTTTGTCATTTACGAGCATCATTTTAAACTTTCAAACATCATTATTTACATGTTTGGTGGTAATTTTTCATTTGGTTTTCCCTATTTAATAAAAACAGTCTTGACTTAATTTTTGATTTCGTTTAGTAATTTTGATACTATATGTTATTTAAACCTACCTTAACCGTTAATTACTTAATAATAAAAATGTCATTTAACTATATTTAAATCTCAGACCGGTTTTCTGTTATGGCGGGCCACTTCGATTTCACAGCTTGAAACTTATTCATTGACCCTCATCATTTCAGAGATAAGATTTGTTTTTTCTCTACCTCGGGTACTCCCAACTCCTCGCCTCATTATTTCTTGGGTGTCTATCCACACGGCCCTAGCTGAGCCATTGGCGAGGAAACTTGTCTCCATAGCCTCAAGGACCATACTGCATTGCCTTGCCTGCAAGTTCCATTCCAGGCTAATGGAATGCACTCTCAACTCTGCTCCAATAATGTTAAAATCCATGATGAAAAGAAATAGGGGGCCAATAATGAATCGTCCAATCCGTATTTTTCGAAATATTGAAAGGAATATTCCATATAATTGCATCACATAGGAAAGAGAATGCTTTGCGCGAGGAAGAAATTTTATTAGATCTGTTTGCTGATGACTTCTAAGATGTGCCATTAGTGTATGATGATGAGAGTGGAAGTGATTCCGATATTGCAATAAAGGTAATGAATAGAAAATCCACTTCTCTCTTGATAAGTGAAAATGACTCCGATCGATAAGAGTGCCAACGAAGACAATATGTCGTATCCCTGCGTCTTCGAGGGGATATTGGCGACATGAGAAAGTACCCCACGAGTCGAGTGGCTGCCTCGAGGGTAAATGGGGGCTTGAGTTTGGTGGGTGGTGACGCGGAGAGGTGTTCATCGATAGAGACGGGGGAAAATTAAAGTGGTACAACGGCGGTCCCAATTTAATACAGGAAAACAGTTTACAGTAATATTCTTATACATCCCCTTGGTGCCGCTTGGCACTTCCAGCCAGAGGGGCCCAGCCAAAGTGTCCTCTCGGATAGCGAGTCCCCGACTGCTATAGTGCTTCGAACCAGAGGGTCCCAGCCCAACTGTCCTCTCGGATAGCAAGTCAGCAGTGCTAATATCACCCACGCCACTACTTAGCTATCAGTTATCACTACTCTTGGCCCTTAGTCCACATTGAGTCAGCAGCGGTGATATCGCATGCTTGGACCCACGCTTTTAATTGGTCACTTAAGGGGGGTAATCATCCTGGCCAGTAAATTATACGGATGCAACAAATACTTCACCGGGAATTTCTACTCTTTGGGAAAAAAAAATAGGTTCTGAGAGGGTTTAGAGTGATTTTTGGGCCAGCCTAGAGTAAAACGTATACCAGAAAATTCTACCAGTTTCATCGACATAGTCTCACTATATGTTGCTGATGACTTTTTGGAAATGATATGCATTTAATCCAATATATGTTACCAACTTAAATACAAACAATCACCAAAAACAGGGACATGGTCAGACAACCATTGCTGGAATTAAAGAGTTCCTTGCTATTTTGATTCTCATGGGGCGAGTGAAGAAAATCCACTGAAGGAATATTGGAGCACTGGTCCTTTTATTGCAACGAATATATTTGGAGAATTACTGACAAGAAACAGATTTGGATAGCATGTCACTTCAGCAATAACAAGGAAAATTTGGGTGCGACGGACAGGTTGTATAAAATAAGAGCCGAATTTGAATGCTTAATAGAAAAATTTCAACATGCATATAAACCGAAGCAGGAGCTATCACTTGATGAAGCGATAGTTCCGTGTAGAGGAAGATTAAAGATCAAGACATAATCTAGCAAGAATCATCAAGTATGGGTTACTAGTTCGTATGCCTCGTGAAAGTGTTTCTGGCTACACTAGTAATTTAGAAATACATTCTGCCGAGGGGAAAAATTAGAAAAATAACTATCTTTTCAGTCTCATCCAATCTTAGGCGTCATTTCTATCGTGAAAATAGCAGAACTGCTCTTTGATAATAAAGTAAGTGTTTATGGAACCATCATGTCAAATAAAGGCCTTCCTACCATATTGAAGTGTGAGGCAAAAACATTGAAAAAGGGACAGTACACATTTTCTCATAAAAGTTAAGTGCCTCTGTTGATTTGCATAGGCAAAAGGGAGTAAAGGATAACACAGGCCTACAAAAAAAATTTTTTTTTTGGTGCCGGGAATCTTTGCGATGATTTTAACTATATTTGTAGAGCTGAATCCAAATATGAAATCCGTTTTTATTTAACAGCTCTACTTTTTTAGATATGGCACATCTTACGATTAGTTGTTTTAATATTTGATATATTCCGGAAAATAATTTTCAAAGTTAAATAAATCTATAAGTATACTAATTTATAACCACTCTGCGATTTCCTTTTATTTTCAATAAACTGTCAATAAGTTTTATGTATATTTCTATATTGTAGGCCAATGAGATAATTATTAATATAATATTCCCATATCATCATGTAGAAGATTTTTTACGTAAGTAACAACATATCTATATCTTGAAAACTATAGCTGATAGGAAAAAACTAGTGTCATAATTGGATTCAGCACCCCAATTGTTCTTTAAATCAGCATTAAAAGCTCCGGCACCAAAACCACTGTTGGCCTGTGTTATTAATATAATATTCCCATATCATCATGTAGAAGATTTTTTTACGTAAGTAACAACATATCTATATCTTGAAAACTATAGCTGATAGGAAAAACTAGTGTCATAATTGGATTCAGCACCCCAATTGTTCTTTAAATCAACATTAAAAGCTCCGGCACCGAAAACACTGTTGGCCTGTGTAATTAGTACTATTCACTGCTCTAGGATCGCAGAACTGCCAATCAAAAACCTATCTGTATTTCTAATACAATAAGTTCATGAAAGGCGGGTATGAATTTATGGCATTATACAATAATGAGAAAAACAACGAAATGGTAAAAAAAAAGTAGTACTGTGGGTTATTAATCATGCTTCTTTTAATTCTTTTAGAGTTTATAAAACACTTAATGACAAAATATCATTCGATTAAAAGATTCTGCTCCAGACCGCCTAAGAGTAGGCAAGGAGTAGGAAGGAGCCGATTGAGTCATCTTCGTTGACTTTGATGTCTTGAGTTGACAGCGATGATGAGTAGATGCAGCGTGTTCCTTCAAGGGAAGGGATCACCCACATCGTCTCTCGAGGGACCTTGGTAAACATTATTATTTTATTCCTATTGTGGGTAAGGGAAGAAAAAATACCACAAAATCAGAAGCAAAGTGTGTGCTCCAAGAAAAATTAGGAAGGAGGCGAGCATAGTATGTTGGCTCTTCTTGCGATGTACCACTCCACAAAGGAAATTGTTTCATGGAGTATGGCATAAAGAATAAATACTAAAATTATTTGCGAGTATTACATTCAAAGTTTCATTAAAGATTTTTAATTAAGTTATGACGATTTTACTGAAGCAATGCATGTACAAAACTAAACTAAAAATCCTCCAGAATGGAGGGTTAAAAGCCATCTACATACCCCGATACGTAACGTGTTAAGACCTAATTCAACTTTCAATAAGTTCTCTAAAATTTGCTTGAAACTTCAACTGGCCACAGTTTAAATGGCATGCAACATAAATTTAAATGCATGCATTTTTTGGGATGAATTTAAACTTCTTTTAAAGTAAGAAGGCTTTTTTTATTTTGGATAGCTTGATAAATGAGGTCCCGTAACACTTCCCTGGGGAACACCTGAAGTAATTTCTACTGCATTGGAGCTAACTTCATCAATGACCACTTTGTACCCGAAAATTCAAAAAGTCTTTCATCTTACCGAGGATATTTTTATCTGTGTCATATTGCTTTATGAGGAGTTTACTATGAGCTATATTGTCGAAAACTTTCTTAAAATATAGAAAAACCGCGTTCACTGGAACATTGCTCTTTCCCAAGATAAGAATATCGTGAACAAAAAGCGAAAGCTGTGTCTCGCAAGATCTACCCTTTCGGTAACGTGGTGCTTTTTCAAATATAACCCCTGACCACGTAAGTGTCTCACGATCGAACTAGCAATTCTATGTATGTTCCATGAGCTTGCATGAAATGGATGTGAGGGAAGTAGGTCTGTAATTGTTCAGTTCCTCCTTGTTTCCGTTTTTAAATATTGGCGTTAGCCGTTTTCCAATCTCTTGAGAACTTTTTGATTTACTAGCGAGTTTTTAAATGCGATTTCTAGAACTTGATTTAAAAATTGGGCGAAACTTGAGTGATCCTTATCCATTGATACGAATTTCAATTTGGAGCTCTCAATCGTCCCAAAAGGAAGACGCACCCACAAAAATACACTCATAAATCAACTAACGATAATAACAAAGAAGATAAACACGATCGTTACTTCACACCCAGATAACGCATTGTGTAACATTTACGTGTGTCCACTCTTGATAATACCCGTAATACTTGATCGCGCGGAAAGTGCTGACGGCGTTGCCATTGAGATCCACGTGGCTATTGCTAAAAGAAAAATAGGCAGGCGATATTTTTTATCCCAGAGGAATTGTTTTTCGTGCGACAGAACAGTCATGGTGGATTTGGAGAAAGATCGAATGCCAGTATACCATTTCCCGTCAAAGTGAAGATGTCCTCCTTTCCACCTTCAAATTCTAATCATTGTCCATCACATCTGATAGCACAACGTTGCGAAATCACGCGAAAACCTTCTATGTAGTGACTTAGGGAAGATACAGGGAAAAACCAGAAATTATAACAGTCGGAAACAATTATCTACTGAGGTAGTATTCTGCAAGTAGCTATCCAATCCGTATAACTCTCATTCACAGTTCCTTCGGTTTTTCTTTCTTCCTAGTTTTCACGCCTTCCTTTTCCTGTTTCGAGTGCAGGTTACCCTCCTTAACTTTTCCCTTTTACGTAGCAGTGATATCCAGAGTATATTCCCTTCCACCACTATCCCTGTGATTTTGTTAATTTTCATTAATATTCAACTTCGCATTTTATCTCTAAAAAGTTTTCCGTAATCGGGGGCAGATATTGCAATCATAACGGGCTGCTTATGATAAACTGTGTGTGTGTGTATAAATATTATAAAAGGAATATATAGAAGAACTGTATGGTACAGAACTTAAACCAACGAGATTAGATATAGAAAGAGACTATGACGCATACTATATCACGAGAACTTAGGTCCAGGCATACTCGAGGAGATAGAAAGGGCTTTAAGGGAGATACAACCAAATAAGGTCGTGGGGGTAGTCAATATTCCTGTGGAATTATTGAAATGTTTAGGAAAATGTTGGAGAAAGACTCTACATGGACTGATTCGTAGTATCTATGAGGAAGGAATCTGGCCGAAAGATTTAGTGAGGTCAGTGTTGGTTCCTATTCCGAAAAAGGTAAAGGATACGTCATGTGAGGAGTACAGAACAATTAGTTTGATATCCCACGCAGTTAGAGTTGTTCTCAGGATAATCAATAAAAGGATAGAGAGTAGGGCAAATGATTTTTAGGGGATGATAAGTTTGGGTTTAGGAAGGGGAGAGACGCGTGATGCTTGTGCAGTAATGAGATCACTAATCGAGAGGAATATAAAATACAATCAGAACATATCTGCCTGGTTCGTAGATTTCGAAAATGCTTTTGATAGGGTGAATTGGGAAAAATTAATGCGTGTATTGCAGAAAATAGGAATGGATTGGAGGGACAGGAGGCTAATCCGAAATGAGTCTGAGACATGTACAGACTGCTCGAGTGGGTAACGGAGAGTGGGAATGGGCAGTGCTAGGAAGAGGTGTAAGGCAGGGTTGTCCAATGTCACCGGTGCTGTTCAACGGCTTTGTGGAGGAAATGATTAGAGAAGCATGGGAAGAACTGGAGATAGGAATGAAAGTCGGAGGGGAATTCGTAAAATCGGTTAGGTAAAATAGGTTTGCTGATGACCAAACTCTAGTTTTTTGTCAGCCAAGGGATCGCAAGTATTGCTGAGTGAATTGGAAATTGAAAGAAGGTCAATTGGAAATAGATACGGGATGAAATGATACGGGATCTCGTAAAACAAAAGTCATGCGAATTTCCAGAATGAAAAAGGCTGGGCTACATATTAAAATAGGAGGGAAAAAACTAGAGCAGGTAGAACAGTTTACGTATCTCGAAAGTATTTTGTACCAACATGGTCAAAGTAGTAGGGACGTAAGGAGAAGAATTGCGCTACGCAAAGAGGCTTTCACAAGGAGGGAGTGAATAACTGGGACGTTGAGTAAGGATATCAAGTGAAGACTCGTAAAAACTTTGATATGGAGCGTAGCTATGTACGGCACGGAAACGTGGTCATTGAAGCAGGAGGATAGATTTAGATTGGAGGCTTTTGAAATGTGGGTGTGGAGAAAGGTGGAGAAAGTGAAATGCATCGAAAGGAAAACAAATGAAGAAGTGTTAGGTATGGCAAGAGGGGGATTTTTGGGATCTAAGGAGGCAGGATAAATGGATGAAGGGTGTATTGATCGGCAGTTTGATTTGAAGACTGTAATAGAGGGGAGAATGTTAGGCGAACGGGGAAGGGCCGGGAAGGGGATACCTATGCTAGAAGGATTGGAGGGAGGAAAGGAAGTACTATATACGGAATGAAGAGTGGGTTGTTTTAGAGTTGGGTTGTGTTGTTTAACCGGTAGATTACCTAATTAAAAATGTATATTAATGTGTGTGTATATACATATATATATAAACCATAAACACAGTAATCAACCCGAAGGTCGGTTTAGTAGGTGATGGTAGAGCTCACCCATGTACCAAGCCCAACGGCGCGGCGTGTCAATTTTCACACATCAGGGTAGGGGGGCCAGTTCCTTTCCCTGTGCCGGTTATGGTTTCCCAGGAAGATCTGGGTACCCGAAAAATCAACTAGTTTGGGTGGAGCTGCAGGTGCCCAAAGTGCCTTGCCCGGGAATCGAACCCGAGACCCTCCGGTCTATATATATATATATATATATATATATATATATATATATAATATATATATATATTGGAAATTATAGTCTATATTCAAAGAACCTAAAGCTGGAAACAAGGAAGCAATTCGTCAAGACTTTCGTGTGGAGCATGGCGCTCTATGGTTCTGAGACGTGGGGACATTGGAAAAGGATACCAGCGACGAATAGAAGTCTTTGAAACAAGGTGCTGGAGGAGAATGCTAAAGATTAAATGGACAGACAATGTGAGGAACGAGGGAGTATATAGAAGAGCAGAAGGGGATAGGATCATATGGAGATGGATTGGACACACATTGAGGCACAATGGATTATGAGTAATTGATCGTAGCACTTTTCCACTTGATAGTACTACGTAGTCCATACTATCAAGTGGAAAAGTGCTACGATACAAAAGTGCTTTATGTTACAATAAGTCCCTTAGGTCTGCACATTTTCTACTTCCCTTATATCCATCCAACACTGTCAACAACCTTCTCCTTTCTCTAACTTTCCCTTTATGATCGTCCAATTATTATGTTCTTATTCGCGTTTATTGCCTGAGGTTGTCTGGACCACGGAAAATTGAAATCGGCATAATTAAGATCACCCCACCAAATATGCATAGGTATCTCACCGTCTGACAAGTTCCAGATTCTGAGAGGCTTCAAGTCAAAATCTCAGAAAATAAAGACGTGAATTTTCTTGTAAACAAAAAAATACCGGGACCGTAAACTTAATTGGCACTAAGTGATAAGAAATAAAAGGGGGGAAAACACACACAAAAGCCAAAATAAATAATAAAAATAATAAAACAAACTTACAACCACTCGATCACTAAGGTGTGTTACGAAATAACTGTCACTCTCGTGAATCACATTCACACACATACTCAGGGTTTGCAAGGATTACTCCTATGTCAGTGACCCGTCAATCACACAAATAAATGAAAATTATAAAAGGATGTGGTGAAACAGAAACGACTTACGTGAATGCAGAGTCACTCGAGTGTGTTAGACCTTTGTGAATTTCACACACTCACTCAGCCAGGGTTTACAAGGATCCCTCCTATGCCATTGACCCGTCAATCACACAGATTAATACAAAATTATAACACGGATGTAATGAAACATGAAAATGATTGACGGGTCACTGACATAGGAGGGATCCTTGCAAACCCTGAGTGTGTGTGTGAATGTGATTCACGAGAGTTAAAGTTATTTCGTAACACACTCTAGTGATCATGTGGTTGTAAGTTTGTTTTATTATTAATTATTTTTATTATTTATTTTGGCTTATGGTGTTTTTTCCCTTTTCTTTCTTATCGCCTAGTGCAAATCAAGTTTACG